>LPNX011161876.1:92870-130304 GCA_001517045.1 Pseudotsuga menziesii
AGTGGGGGAGGGTTTAGCAAAACCACCACCAGGTAAAACTGCCCCTAGAAGGATAACTTGTTGTAGTGCAAGCACAGGTCTAATTTTCATCACATGCTCTTTCTAGTCTTATGGGATTACCGTACCTCCACTAAGACTGCTATAGGTTTCACCCCATTCCATTTGTTCCACAATCTCGAGTCAGCCCTTCCCATTGAGTCCCAAATCCCCACTCTGCACATAGTTGTTGAGTTTCTTCCAGATACCTCACCTTTATAGAAACACTTGCTCACCCCTGAGTAAGCAGATGAAAATCAGTGTGTTGCTATCCAAATGATCAAAATTACCAAGCATTGGTCTAAAACCCACTACGATGTGCATGTTTGTCCTTGCACTTTTAGAGAAGGTGACAATGTCCTTGTTTATGATCAAGCCAATGATAATCATGGGAAAGGGAAGTTCAAGTGCATCGAGAAGTTCCCATACTATTGTTGTATTCATACCTTCGAAAGATATCCTGATGTATATTGTTGTACCCCCATCAGAGATGTGTTTCCCTCCTTTCAAGATGTTATTATTGTATATGGTCATTGAGGTAAACCCTTTATTGTAAGTCAGGGAAATAGTCCCTAATTCGAAAATAATAAGATGTATTTTTTAGTCTCCCTAGGTGAATTCAGATTGCTAGGGTAATAGGTCACCCAAGTCAAGTTTTACGTCAGTCACTTGATGTGTATAAATAGGGAGGTGCCCTCCCTCATTTATACACACACTAACTCACTCAAGTTCGCATAAGGAGAGATATAGAGATGGATAAGACTTCTTATTCTTGGGTTTTTCATCTTGTGATATTATCTTAGTAATGAAACTATTATGACGAAGTTTGTGGGGTTTTCTCCTTTATGGGTTTCCCGAGGAAAATATTTGTGTCTTGTGTATATGCTTTATCTTATGCATCTTGTTGTGCTTGTTATTCTTTCAGATAAAGATCCTAATCAATTTGAATAATATTAGAAAGCTAACATTGTATTAGAGCCTCTCTAAAAGAAGGCATTGTGTAACAACAAAAACTAGGGATTCCTAGTTCAAGCTATTATCTTGATAGATCATCAAGAAAAGAAGGATAAGATAACTCACCCTAGGAGGGCTCATCTTTTGGTGGAAGCATAATCAGATTTGAAGAAGTTTCAATTTTTAACTGCGAGACACTTCGGGACATTGTGGGAAGAAACTAGGGAATTAATATTTGGAGGCTTACTCCCACAGTTTTTAGAAAAGGATCTTACTAAGAAACTTGCCTCAAGGAGGCACATCTCTTTATATAGACATAATTCCAAAATTCTAAGTTTGTAAAATTAGGATTACTCTGACAAACCCTAGGTTAGTTAGCTCCAGAACCAAGTCAGACACCTCAAATTGGTAAGATATAAATCTTTGCTATTTCCATTTGAGGTTCTCATTTCAAAATGACTCATCACACCCAGCTTGAGGATAAGCTTGGGGGAGATGAAACTTTTGAGCATGGAATTACAAGATCTCCCTAATCCTTGAAGAAAATAATTTGGATTAGTATATTAATAAGGAAGTTCCAAAACCAGAGGGAGATGAGGCTAAGGATATCCATAATAAGAACTTGGTCAAGTCCAAGAGAATAATTGCATATTCTATTAAGGATCATCTCATCCCTCATGTGTCATCCTTGAATAAACTGAATGAATGTTCTATGATTTGATGAATTTTTTTGAAGGAAAGAACATCAATCGAAAGATGACAATGAGGAATCAATAGAAGAATGTGAAGATACAAAACTAAAAGACCATGCAATCCTACTTCACAAGGATTGTTAAAATCAAGGAACAACTTGAAGCAGCCAAAGAGAATTTATAAAAAGGAGATATTGTTATGACCAACTTGAATGGTATCCCTAGATCATGGGATCCATTCATTCAAGGAATATGTGCCATAAGGAAGTTGATCAGATTCTGCATACTCTTGGAAAAAATTACACAAGAAGAAGCTAAACTCATAACAAGAGAAGAGAACATAGAAGAAACTGAAGATCAAGCTCTCACAATTCACACTAGAATATATCATAGAAAGAAGGAGGATCACCATCACAACAGAAGGGAGGACCACCATCACAAAAGACGAAAGAAATTCTGAAGATATCCTTCCAACATTCGATGCTACACTTGTGATGAGAAGGGACATTAATTCGAATATTGTCCCAGAAATAGAGGAGCCTTCAACAAGAAGTCAAATAATAAAAGACATCATGCTCACACCGCTGAAGATGATGAACCAACAATAAAGAGACTCAAAGAAGAAACTGATTCTTCAAGTGATGAAGAAAATGTCATAATCTAATCACTCACGGGAACTATCTCACATGGAAGCAATGATATGCTTGTAGATAGTGGGGCATCCAAACATATGATAGGATACAAAGAATCATTCACCAATCTGTCTGAGCATGAGTCACCTCACCAGGTGAAACTTGGAGATGATTATCAATACCCAATATAAGGAAGTGGAGAAGCTTCCTACAATCTAGACTCTGGGAAATCTTTGAAGTTGAAAGATGTGTTATATGTTCCAGGATTGAAGAATAATCTTCTCCCCATCTATGCACTATATGGAAAAGGAATAAGAGTTGCATTCGTTGATGGCCAAAAGGAAAGACAATAGATGATGCAATAGTGATTGGAGAGCAAGAGGGAGGCTTGTACAAGTTGAAGAAACAACCTGAACAAGCATTGGTTCATGAATCCATAGAAGCAAGTGAACTATGGCACAGAAGGCTTGCACATGTGCACTATAGAGCACTACTGATTGAAAGCAAAGCGGTTTTAGGACTTCCATAAATCCAGAAAAAACATGAAGGAATTTACAAGGGATGTGCGCAAGGAAATAACATAAAGAAGAATCTTCCCAGTAGTGAAAGCAAAGCAAAAGGAATATTGGATATAATCCACTCAAATTTCTATGGGCCCATGTCAGCCATCTCACTAAGAGGGTATGTATAGTATGTTTCCTTTATATATAATTTCTCCAGTAATACTTGGATATATTTCTTGAAAGGGAAAAATCAAGTATTCAACAAGTTCAAGGAATTCAAATCCTTGGTCAAAAATCACACTGAAAGGAATATCAATACTCTGTGGTCAGATAATGGTGGAGAATTAACCTCAGAAGAATTCAAGGAACTTTACAGAGAATATGGGATTAAGAGGGAGTTTATCACTCCATACAATCCTCAATAGAATGGTGTTGCAGAACAATAAGGGAAGCAGTGAAAGCAATGCTACATGACTAGGATCTTTCGATGCACTTGTGGGAAGAAGAATCAAGGACAACTATGTATCTACAGAAACATACTGCTCATCGTGTACTTGAAAACAAGACTCATGAAGAGGATTTATCAGGAGAGAAACCATAAGTCATTCATCTCAGAATATTTGGTTTTCCAATGTACATACACATCCCAAAGGAAAAGAGGACCAAACTCGATCCTTCAGGAAGGAAGGGAATATTCGTAGAATACAATGATACTTAAAAGGACTATCGAATATACTTCTCAGGATTTAGGAAGATCAAAATCAACAGAGACATAACATTTGATGAAGAATCAACATACTACAGATTCATAAAACTACTTATTGAATAAATTGAAGAACTTGAATAAAGCAAAGTCCGAAACACAAAAATAGAAGAAACAATTCCAGAAGACCATGAAGATCACGACATGGTAGAACCACAAGATCTTGTAGAACCACTTGAAGACAAGAACTCCCACAAGCTAAAACCAACATGGGAATGTGATATAATACAATACGAAGAAAGGTATGGTGCTCCAGATCGGATGCATAGAGAAAGGAAAATACCTAAACCATACAACAACTATGTGTCCCTACTATGTGGAATCATTGATAAAGAACCTTCCAACTACAAAGAGGCTGCAGAAAAGAAAGAATGGAAGGATTCCATGATCAAGTATTATCAGTCAATTGT
Source organism: Pseudotsuga menziesii (assembly GCA_001517045.1). NCBI lineage: Eukaryota > Viridiplantae > Streptophyta > Pinopsida > Pinales > Pinaceae > Pseudotsuga > Pseudotsuga menziesii. The sequence continues at coordinate 96,861 of LPNX011161876.1, forward strand.
GAAGAATGATGTATTAGAGATAGTTCCGAGACCGGAAGGGAAGACTGTCGTGATTTTGAAGTGGATCTACAAGATCAAGCATGCTACATATGGTAGCATTGAAAAACACAAGGCAAGGTTTGTGGTGCATGGATTCTCCCAGAAAGAAGGAATAGACTCAGAAGAGACATTTTCACCCATACCAAGATACACTTCCACAAGAAAACATTCTTGAATGGTGTAGTCAAAGAGGAAGTGTATGTGGATAAACCAATGCGATTTTAGACACATGACAAGAAGAAACATGTGTAAAAATTGAAAAAATCCTTGTATGGATTGAAAAAGGCACCCAGGACATGGTACGAAGGGATGGACAACTTCTTGATGAGCTTAGTATTTACCAAGATTAAATCATAATCCAACCTTTACTTCAAGGTTGAAGGTGGAGGACCAGTGATGCTCCTGCTATATGTTGATGAAATGTTTCTGACAGAAGAGGACAAAATCATTGTAGATGAAAAGAGGAAGCTTTCCATTGAGTTATAAATGAAATACCTAGGGACTTATTAGGCATGGAAGTGCGGCAGAGTACGGATGGGATCTTCCTTAGTCAAGGAAAGTATGTAGTGGAGATTCTGAAAAGATTCAGAATGATGGACTACAAGGAAATAGACACACCTATGGCATCGAGCTTGAAGCCAGTATGTGATGCTTCATTAGATATAGTTGATGACACAATGTATCGTTAGATGATTGGTTCATTGATGTACATGACAAATACGAGACTAGACATATGCTTTGTTGTGAACACCCTGAGTTAGTTCCTGAGGGATATGATACATGTTCACCTCATAGATACAAAGCATGTATTGAGGTACCTGAAGAGTACAATTTATTATGGACTCAATTATGATTCGAATCAAAATATTAACCTGCACAATTATGTTGACTCAGATTGGGAAGACAACGCCACTGATAGGAAAAGAAATTCATGATGTTGCTTTAATTTGGGATCTGGTATGGTCTCCTGGTTTAACATAAATAAGTCCTGCGTAGCGCTGAGTACATTTGAGGCAAAGTATGTTGCATATTGTTCGGCCATTTGTGTGGTAGTATGGCTTAAAAAGCTACTATCTTGTTTGTTTGATCTCAAGTTAAAGGCGACTTATATATTTTGCAACAACTAGAGTTGCGTGAAGTTTTCAGAGAACCCGGTGTTCCATGACAAGTCGAAGCACATTAATATAGAGTATCACTCTATCCAGGATATGGTGCAGAGAATATTAGTGAAGCTTCAGTACACAATGACGAATGCGAAGATAGTCAATGTATTGACCAAGCCACCAAATAGAGTGAAGTTCGAGTACTTTAGAGAGAGACTTGGTGTTATCCAGATTGAGGTCCCTAGAAAGAGGGAGTGATGAGTTCTTGCGAAGTAGTAGACGCAAGTTGTTCTCAGACATAGTCATTCTTGGAATGCTCCCATGCTAAAGATGACGAGAATATCATAAGACACAGATGCACTAGAATGAGATCCCACTTGGGAAGGAATATAGGTTGTCCTCGGATGTAATCAGTCCTGGAGTTGTATGCAGGTTGTCACGAGAGGTAATTAGTCTTGTCAGGTAGTCCTTGAATGTAAATAGTCTCAGCGTAATATGTAGGTTATCCCTGGATGTAATGAGTCCTGGAAGGTAATCCTTGGATGTAATCAATCCAGGCGTGTTACGAAGGTTATCCTTGGATTTAATGAGTCCTTGATGTTGTCCTTGGAGGTAATGAGTCCTTGAGGTTTTCCTTGGATGTAATGAGTATTGAAGTGGTACATATGTTTTCCTTATATGTAATTAGTCCTTATGTGTTCCCATGTTGGAGATCATGAGAGGTCACAAGAAACATGGTGTCTGCCTAGGAAATTAGTGGTAGACGCAGGTCGTCGTTGAAACGTAATGAGTCATGTCGTGCTCCTACGTTGGTAGAACATGGGTTAACCATGAAGATACATAATGCAATTTTTGCGCTCATAGGAGATTCTCACATAGTCATAGGCGCAGGTCCTCTTTGAGGACCTGGCATGCTCCTATGTTGGTAGAACGCAGGTGGTCTGTGGTATGCACCTAGGCTATGATCTGTGTGCGATGATGAGATGATACAAATATGACACGATGATGGTAGGAGATGCAGGTGATTTTAGTGGAAATGAAATTTATGATCTTGGTCTGTATCTATGCGATGACTTGCTCATTGATGTGATGAAGACCTAGATGAGGACTAGGCCTACACCCAGCATGAAATAGGGTTGACTCTTTAGAAACTTCCTATGACAGATAGATTCAACAGATGTCACTATTCAATGATAGACAAGATGAAGAATATGGCATCAACGATGATGATTATTCTGAAATGATGATGTAACCAGAGGTGTTGATGATTATGGCAAGAGAATACCTTCCTAGTTAAGAGGGAGTGTTGTTGTATTTGTAGCTTTGAAATATATTATGATGTATATTATCATTGTATATTGTTGTACCCACATCGGAGATGGGTTTCCCTCCATTCAGTATGTTATTATTATATATGGTAATTGAGGTAAACCTTCCATTGTAAGTCAGGGAAATAGTACCAAGTTGAATAAAATAAAATGTATTTTTGATTCCCCCTAGGTGAATTCATCCCTACTAGGGTAAGAGGTTGACCGAGTCAAGTTTTAGGTTAGTCATTTGATGTGTATAAATAGGGAGGCATCGTACCTCATTTATACACATAGTCACTCACTCAAGTTTGCATGAGGAGAGAGCGAGTTGCAGAAGACTTCTTATTCTTGGGTTTTTCCATCTTGTGATATTATCTTAGTGACAAAACTATTCTTATGAAGTTTGCTGGGTTTTCTCCCTTATGGTTTCCCCAAGGAAAATATTTGTGTCTTGTGTACATGCTCTATATTATGCATCTTTTTGTGCTTGAAATTATTTCATATAAATATCCGAATCAATTTGAATAAGATTAGAAAAACTAACACATACACCATGCACCAATGCCTTGGAAAGTGGGCATACATCCTATCCAACTTTCAAGGTCGTATTTTGAGCAACCCCCTCAATGGGTTGTATCTAATGAGGTTATACCCTTAGCATGAACAGACCCATTGTTCGTTGTGTATAGTTTTTATTTTTGTTGTTTTACACCTTTTTCATAACAAGACTCATAGTTTGATTCTTTGGTTGATATCCAATGGATCTTGTTCCCTCCATTCATATCAGTTTCATTGATGACATAAGTAGGTGGTCCCCGAATCTCTCCTCTGTCACATGGGTCATATACTCCCCTTTACATGAGATGATTCATCTTGATGGAGTGTGTTTCGATGCATTAACCAATAACTAGGACTATTATGATGTAGTGATCGATCTTTTGACCATCACCCTCCATTTGGGTATCCTTCACTTCAGTTTTTTCTTAGACTCCAAGTTGCTTGTCACCTATTTGAATAATTAGTATCTGGTACATGATCCATCCCTCTTTAGAAATCTCCTACACACTAAACCTTATAAAAAAATTTATTTTTTATTTGTAAATAAGATAAGATCCTTACTATTAATTCAAGAGCCTTACTATTAATTTAGAAAAACATATATATAGCATTCAGAGATATAAAACAAAACTTTCCTCCCAAGAGGATACACTAGACTGTAAAAAATTGCTTGAATTCCTAGACTATTCACAAATTTTTTGATGAGATGGTCTATATATCCCCTAAGATGCCTAAGCCCATCAACCTCCTTGATATCATCTATGTTACAGTTTACAAAATTAACAAAAAGTTCAACAATGGAAAACAATGTATTGCTTAAAAAAACATGGTCATGCTTCTCCATAAGCAACATCATCATCTATGATGATAGGAGTGTCGCTGGAGGTGCCAAGAGTGATTGAGGGATGAGCCTTCTTTGCGTGCAAATATTTTTCCATGATAACCATCTTCCTGGCCATGAACTTGTTCAACCTCATTTGGTCGTCATCCAACGTAGATTCTTCATTAAATCTACCTCAACAAGGTATTCCTCACTCAGTAGTTTGTGGGTGAGTGCTTTGAGTAAGTGTATTGAAAACAAATTGGCAACCATACTTGGGATGGCATTCTTATTGGTGGGCCCCTTCCCAACATGATGTCTAGAAGTCAGTATTTAGGATGATATCCATTAACAAGTTTTTTCCAAACATGATGTCTAGAGGTTTGGATCTTCCCCCCTCCATAAATATCAGAGGATGATGATTTAAAATCAGTATGAAAAGATGGACATATTCCCCCCAAGATTGGTTTTGTTCGCTTACTCTTTTTCTTCACAAGATTAACTTGCTGGTTACTAATGGGAAACGTTTCTCCAGAAATAGACAAAAAACAAAATTTTAATGGGAAATTAAATGGGACATGCGGATGAAAAGAAGGTTCAAGCACTAAGTTTGGTGTAAGACTCGACTTAATAGGTGGGGGGTCTGTTTCATTTTTTAATGAGCTCAACATAGAAAGCTAACCATGCTCGCAACGACCTATTTCATTTTTTAAAGAGCTTGACACATAAAGGGAACTATGCACATGGTGACCTTTTTAATTTTTACAAAATGTTGAAAAAGAAAATAAATATGCTTGAGGTAGCCCATTTCATTTTTTAATGAGCCTGAAAGGGAATAAAACTATGCTAAAGGTCGGTTTTATTTTTTAACAAGCTTGATACCAGAAACAAAATATGCTCAAGGTCAGTTTTATTTTTTAACAAGCTTGAAACCAAAAATAAACTATGCTCAAGGTCAATTCTTACTAAACATGATGTCGAGAGGTTGGTAAGTTGTTGTACATAAGAAGTTAGTGGATTAAATCCAGTATGATGTTTAAAGAATGGATACATGCCCCACAAGATTCCCAGTAATTGAGAAGAAGCTAACTAGAAGACATGGCTATCGAAGGGATGGGACAACTAGAACATGTGGTACATTCAGGGAAGTCTGGTGACTAGCAGTCATACAATGATCAGGTGTAACAAAGGAAAGCTAATCAATGGTCAGAATATTCCCATCATGGGGGAAATGCATCACTCTAAATAGTTTGGACACTACAACTTTCATGGCGTAAGCATAATCTCGTCCAAAAAACAAATTAAAATCTAAGGGACCTTGGACTACCATAACATCGATGCAGATAGTTTTCCCTCCTAAGGTAATAGGAAAAGGAGGAAGGATCCCTAAAGATGCAGTAGATATTCTATTAAAATACAGTATCTGGTTAGTGGCTGGAACAAGCTAAGGAGAACCTATAGCTTTCTAAGCAGTTGAGGATAAAATACTAACAGAAGCCCCCTCATCAATAATAGCGCGAAGTATATTCCTAGCGGTAACTCACACAAATATATGGAAAGTAATACTCGGATGAAGACGATATTTAGTTAGAAGACTCTAATCAAAGGAAATAACCTTAGTACTTGGAAAGGATTCTATTGAAACAAACCAAAGTTCCCCTTACCTAGAACAATCTAAACTAACTATGAAAACTTCAAGAATTTTGATTTCACTCTCAACTGGAAGAGAGGGATGAGACAAAGATTAATGAAGTCTAAGAAGAAGAAAACAAAAAATAGGCAAGAAACCAAATCTCAACCAACTACTCCTCGGAGTGCTGAGAGTGTTGATCTACCCACAAAAACACCTCGTAAGCCCAAGTTCCCTTATAGGATTTTCAAGGGTGACCATGTTCTTAAGGATTTTCATGGCATGTCCCAAGTTTAAAGAGTGTGGTTTAAGGCCTCCCAACAACCCATATCATTAGCCTTTGGTCATCATACTGATGATACCCCGTCAACCAATGATTATGTAGTTAAGAGTAGAAAAGGAAAAGTAAAAAATTATTGCTTGTTATGTAAGGACATGCACCTTACTTAACTTTGTCCTCGCATGGATGAAGCTTCAAAGTTGTTGGAAGATATTATTGTTCCTAAACAACGAATTTCAACAGGTTACTGTAATTTGTTCCTTGACCTCCCATTGGTTCATAAAGTGGTCGATCTAGTTCCATCCTCAGTCGATCCCACTCTTTCTTTAGAGAATGAAGAACAAATAGTTCATCCCACTCTTATTTTGGAGAGTGAAGTTAAATAGGTCGAGTCGATGTCGTCTCCACCCAATCCCACTCTTTCATTTGAGAGTGTTACGACTGAAGTATCCACTTTTACACAATCTTCATCTCATCCTTCTCTTCCAATTGAGAGTGAAATGTAAACTTCCAAAGTTTTTGTAGTCAATTTAGATGGTTCTAGGAAAGGGGAAATTCTATTTGTTTCAATAGAACCCTCTCTAAGTACTGAGGTTATTTCGTTTTATTGGAGTAGTCTAACATAATATCATTTAATTCATTCAAGTGTTCCTTTCTAGATATCTGTGTGAGTCACCGTTAAGAATATACTTTTCACTATTGTTGATGAAGGGGCTTTTGTTAGTATTTTATCCTCAACTGCTTGGCAAGCTATAGGTTCTCCTTAGCTTGTGCCAGAAACCAATCAGATACTGGCTTTTAATAGAATACCTACTGCATATTTAGGGATCCTCCCTCACTTCCCTATCACCATAGGAGGGAAAACTATCTGCAATGGTGTTATGTTATTCCAAGGTCCATTAGATTTTAATCTTCTCCTTGGACAAGATTATGTTTACGCCATGAAAGTTGTAGTTTCCACACTCTTTAGAGTGATGCATTTTCCCCATGATGGGAAGATTGTGACCATTGATCAACTTTCCTTTGTTACACTTGATCATTATATGACTTCTAGTCACTAGACTTCCCTAAATGTACTGCATGTTCTAATGGTTCCTCCCCCTTTGACAACCATGTATTCTAGTTAGCTTCTTCCCATTATGGAGAATCTTGCAGGGCATGTCTTTAGTATTTATACATCATTTTGGAGTTAATCCTCTAATTTATTATGTACGACAACTTACCAACCTATGGACATCATATTGAGTAAGAACTGACCTTGAGCATAGTTTATTTCTGGTTTCAAGCTCCTTAAAAAATAAAATCGACATTGAACATAGTTTATTTTTGGTTTCAAGCTCCTTAAAAAATAAAATCGACCTTGAGAATAGTTTTATTCCCTTTCAAGCTTGTTCAAAAAAGAAATTTTTTACCTCAGGCATAGTTATTTTATGTTTCAAGCTTGTGCAAAAATGAAACAGGTCACCATGAGCATAGTTGTGTTTCTATGTCAATCTCGTTAAAAAAATGAAACAGGTCGTTACGAGCATGGTTCTCTTTCTTTGTCAATATTGTAAAAGAATGAAATAGATCCCACACCTATTAAATCGAGTCTTCCACCGGACTTAACACTTGAACCATCTTTTCATTCACATGTCCCATTTAATTTTAATTTTTCCCCCATTTCTGGTGAACATTTTCCCATTAGTAACTGGAGGGTTAATCCTATGCATAAAAAGAGTAGGTGAATGAAACGAATCTTGGGGGGCATATTTCCATTTTTTCAGACTGGTTTTAAATCATCAAACTATAATCTTTATGATGGGGGCAAGATTCAAACCCCTAGACATCGTGTTTGGGAAAAACTTGTTAATGGGTATCATCCTAAGTACTGACATGTGGATATCATGTTGGGAATGGGCCCACCAATAGGAATCATACAGAGCACAATTTCTCTCAATTTTAAGCTCTTTAAAAAACAAAACTCAGATTTGAGCATAGTTCATTTTCTATTGCAAGCTTGTTAAAAAATGAAGCCAATCCTTTGAGCCTACTTTTTCATTTTCATGCTCTGGTTAAAACATGAAAAATGATTTGAGCTTACTTTATCGCTTTTTTGTTTTGTTTTGGATTCAAACATGAAAAATGTTCTGAGTGATTTAATACCATAGTCAAAGTAGAAGGATCAAGTCCATAAGTCGACTTGAACGAGAGCTGAATTAGTCGTTCGGCCAACTAAGTCGATGGGCCGACTTAGTCAATCAGCCGACTAAGTCGGTCGGCCGACTAAAAGCTAGAAATTAGGTTGACCACCTAAGGTCGTGTCGGTTCACTGAACCGACAGGTAGTTATTTTGTAACCGTTCTGCAATCATATATATATTAGGCTGTTGAACCAGATGAGAACTCAGTTCAGTTCTCTGTGTTGTATGGACTCATTTATATACTATAATCTGTTTATTCACCTATCTGTTCTTATCTCTTGTCTCTGTGTTATATTTATATATGTTTTAGTGTGTATTATTGGTAACCTTATGTGATCTGTGAGATTACAACATTGGTTCCGTTGCCGGTAGTACACGACTGGAATGTATGCAAATAGATGATACCAGAGCAGGAGATTAAGGACTGGTGGGAACGTAAAGTTGTAAACTATTTGTAGAATTACGTGTGAAGGATCAGATTAATAGTCGTACAAGGAAAAGAAAGATTTTTCATAGAGACACATGAAAAGTTTGTCAAATCAGTGCCCCAACTTTTGAAGAAATTCCTAGATGAGAAAGTCAGATAGGATTAAAGAACAACAGTTGCTGGAAAAACTAATCCACGGAGGCAAAACAAACTTGTCGGAGTGGTTTGAGAAAATCACCGACGACTTCTGTGAGGAGCAAGCAGTCGAAGACAGAACTTCGGTCGAAATAGTCAAAGAGAAGTTTTACACAGATCTCACCGAACAATTTTTGTGCTCCCTACTGACCCTACTATTCAAATTCTTGATCAAAAAAGGAGCAGGACATATCGTCAAACCTCATCCATCACTTCACGAACTGCCATCAAACTCTAACTGGGCAGAGAAGCAAAGGAAGTGGTAAAATTTCATTGCAGAAAGGGAGTGGGAATACTTCCTAAGAAAATAGACTGAACTATCTGAGCTTTCTAAAAATCATTAGGTAGGCTATGGGGGGGTAGCTGGTCATATGTCGAGATAGAGTATAGTGGATCCTAGTCGACTAGAAGCAGATACCAGTCACCAGTAATGAGAAGTTGACTAAAAGGGAACCTAAGAGAATAGTATCATATGAAGGTATGTCGGACATTCATAAAATAGCAAGAGAAGAGAGACACCAGAGAAGGGAAGCAAGACAAGAAAGAGCCTTAGAGTTGCATAGAGGAAGGAACCCTGGGGAGAACGACCAGGAAGAGAGTCCGCCAGAATTGAGTCAGGACCGACATACCAAAGGCGTGGAGCAAGAAGAATCCCCTGACGAAGAATAATTGTGGATAGAGCATCCAGAAGCTCTCCAATTAAGAACTCCCAATGAAGGAACAACCCTCTCTCTATTGAATCCGCGTACTCGAATACAGACTATTGTCGAAGAAGACCTCCAATTACAAGCTGGTGACTTTAGTATATAGAGTCGACTAGGCAATGACACGTATACTGGCCGACACCTCATTATATGTTGACTAGAGGAAGGGAATTAGGTGACCTTTCAAGCGGCACCCTCCAACCGAAGTATCCACTTGCTCTTACCGACACATGAAGGAGTCCCCCCCCCCACCAAATACAGCTTTAGAAGAAATAGAATATTCAGAACTATGGTCAAATAGTTGCAGTGGACCATCGACAGCAGAAGTCGACATCAAACAACTACAAGTCGACGAAGAATCGACAACCGACGAAAACGGAAGTTTCGTCGACCAAAGTTCCGCAGAGACGAACACACCAATAACCCCACCACCCTTATCACCACCCCCACCTCCACCGCTGCCACCTCCTGAGAGCAGTGACAGTGATTTAGACATGGGTCATGGATCAGCCCACATTCCTCTTTATGAGGGAGATGAGGACCCCATATGACATTGGTTCGTTTGCGAGTCAACTTGGGAAGCCAACCAAGTTACAGACAAGGATAGGCAAATGGCACAGTTCGCAGGTGCCTTAAGGAAAAGGGCATTGACATGGTATATGAACTTTTCGGAAAGACAACCCAGAGCGACAAAAGCTGAGATTAAGGTGCAATTTTTGTCATTTTTCAAAACCCCAGATGCTAAGCACCTGGCCACGAAAAAACTCAAAACCACAGGAGACTGTCCGCGACTACGATAAACATTGGAAATACCTACTAAGCCAGCTGGATTACATTATAGATGAACAGTTACTAATCCAATGGTTTCTTGCAGGGCTATCTCAGAAATTACACCGACACATCAGTCTGGATACATTCAAAACTTACGAAGATGCGCTAACAAAAGCTCTTCAAGTGGAGATCGATGAAGACATACCTTCTTACCCCATGGACCACAGATTGGAAGAACAGCTCGAGAACGTACAGAAGTTTCTGAAGGAACTAAGCCTCAAGAATCAGGAAACCTAGTGCACCAAATGCTCAACGGCCGGCCATTCGAAAGATAACTGTCGACAAGAATATAGCCGACAAGACGTTTGATTCATACAGACCAAGGATTTTTGTGACATTTACTAGGAGCATGGAGATCACTCGACGAAAGACTTCCTGTTCAATCTGAAGAACGGCAAGGGCTCCTGGTGTGCCATCTGCGAAACCAAAAGTCATAACACGGTCGACTATCAGTTAAACCTGAAGAACCGACACAACTATCAGGTGGTCTACCAAACAAATGTAGTGGCACAGCATAACAAGCAAAACAATCTAGCAAACGATCCAAATGGTCAAAGATACGATGGTTGATGATCGGTACGACAATCGATGCCCAGGCTATGGAGGAAGAGGTCTATTCCCTGGGAATCGAGACAACCGAACGCGTCGACCCATCCAGTGCTTCACCTGTTATAAAGAGGGTCATCGATATGCAGACTATCCATACAAGGACATAACTAATCTCAAATTCTATACTCACTGTGGGGTAGGGGATCACTCACTCGAGGATTTCCCTACCATGTTAGAAAAAATTAATATGAAAAAAAATGTTAATGTCTTGTCTTACGTACAAAAAAATGATGTAATAACCACAAAAAATTTACATATTTTAACTCGACAAGGAACAAAAACAGGAGCTGATAACCCTCGAATCAGTAAAATAAACAAGAAAAATGTCTATCCTAACCCACTGAAGGAAAAACAAATATATAATGAAGCAACTAATGTTAATGAAGCAACTAATATATAATGAAGCAACTAAGCAACTTATGTGATCTGTGAGATTACAACAGTCGCGCTCATTAAAAAATAAGTAAAAAGGTATCAAGTACACTTTTATCACTTTTTTGGCCTCATTAAAAATGGTTACGAAAAAGGAACCCCGTGGAGTTGTCTTTAAGCTCTTTTCAGACTCTCTAAATAGGAAAATATTGCCAAGCAAACTTGTTTCTTTCACGCTTGTAAAATTATTAGAAATGTCGTCTATCGAGTGATAGTATACCCCTTTTTCATACCATTTATATTAATTACGAAAAATGTATACTCTAGTTCATCATAACTAGAAGAGTTCTCCTAGGTATTATTTTATACTTTTTCAGAATTAGGGGACTAAATTGATGAAAACGTTCATCTTGGAGTCTTCTTTAATCTTTTCAGACTCTGTAAACATTAAAAACCATCGGGTTTTGTTTCTCTGGACTTGTAAAATTACACATTGAAAGGCTATTTTGGGATCAGAAATATCCTTTATGAGTTTCGTAAAACATGTGAGATTCGATTCATCCATGATGAGCTACATTGAGCATTTATTACCCTCCTCCATCTCATTAAAAATCAAATAGACACTCATCCATCATGATGGGGAAATTAAAGGAATGGGAAGATATATTTAATCGGTATTTATGAGATATTAGAGTGACCCTTGAACATGGTACCTGTTTGTATCCTAGTCAAACAGCTGGGTAATCCTCTTTTCCTTGAGTCATACCAATTCCATGAGTCATCTTATTCCTTTGGGTCATTCAAAGAATTCCTCAGTCATTTGTTTCATTATATCTTGGTATGTGCGTCGTTAAGTCAATGCTGCAAAGTCACTTTCCATGTTGTTACATGTTCAAGGAAATTCTTTTGTTGGAATCAACCTTTGCAGTCATCAAGACTTCTATTATGTCAACCATCCCTGAAATAGTCTCTTGTGTTCATCATTACACCTTTATGTCAGTTAAAACTCATTTGATCTATCATCTTACATCACTTTACTGTGTTGGTTTCGTGTCGATGACGTGGGATAAATTATAGCCCTCCTTTGACGAGTTTGTTCATGTTGATATCAACACATCATCTATATATTGGACTCAAAAACTAGTCAGTACCTTGGAACTTGTATGCCTCAATGGAATGTTTCCTCACTTTAGATAATAGGTTTACATCATTGACCTCTTATTGAATTATTTTCTGTATGTTCAAATCCTACTCGTTTATTCACATTCATTGGAATGTACTAGGATACCTTGGGGATCATTATCATCATTAGTTATTTCCCTTGCACTTGTTAACGGTTTACATTATTGACCAGTAATAAAGTGGTTTTTGCCATGTTTGACTTCATATCCTTTATTCACATGGATAGAATCGTATCATTGTGAGTTTGGGTTGAATACCCTGGGGATCATGTACTTTACCTAGGTTGCGATGGAGATTTTTTGATGCATTATCACAAAGATCCACTTTGTATTGGTCATGGTTATGTTCTTATATATTGATGGATCTACTTTGTATTTTCATAGCCATGATTTTTCCACAATTATTTTAGGTACGGATCCACATTTTATGTAAGTGGTCATATCCTTATTCAATACTTTGATATATATACAATGTATTGGTCTCAAGCCACATTGTGAGTCATTGGGATCATAAATTATTGTACTACAAGAAACTCCTTATTTATTGTTTATATGTTTTCAACTGATGGTTCCTTGCCTCGATCCTTTATCCTTTATCCACCAAATTATTTCACCTATCCCATTACTCTATATTCATACTTTGGGGGGACATCTGTTAAACTTAATTTTCGTCCTCGTGATGATAACGAACCATGTACACCTATTTCTTTCCTTGATCCCTAAAGTGTTTGGCCAAAACTCTTTGGAAGATGAGTTCTAAGGTTTCTTCCCTTTGAAAAAACTTCATTTTGAGAGGGTGACACTGTTTTCTCTCTAACAAGGGGCGTCACCCCCATTAACACACTTTGCATCACTATAGGGTGTGTCACTGACACACTTTTCTTGTGTATAGGGTGCTCTGGTGCCTGCATGAAAGGAAGAAATAGAATTTTCAAGAATTATCTTGAAGAATACCCTTGTGGAGGTTTACCCCTTCCATTTAGGGTGGATCTCACTCGCCTCCCAACTTAGTAGGATCCCACCTCATCTTTCTCCCTTAATCGTCTCCTCCCTTTCTCATCCCTTTTTTCCTATAAATGAGAGCTCACCCTCATGGGATAGGGGGCCTAGGAGGATAATAGCCAAATGCTGGAGAAATTAGGCCATATATATGATATTTGATAGTTTCTTTATTGAGGCAAGGCTATGTTGGAAGGAATCTTCAAAACCAAGTCTCTATATGGTTGTAATTCTTTCCTCTTTTATGTTAGTACATTATTGTCTTCCTTTCCCATAAATGATGTGTAATTTCATTTACAATAGTTATTCTTGGTCAATTTCTTAGATATATCATATTATCTTGTGTTTCCAGTTTTTTCTTGTTTCCTTTGAACCTTTTGCAGGTTATCTCTTCATTAGTAGGATTGCGGAAGTCTCAAGCCAACGAGGCCAATCTTTGGAAAGAGGTACATATTATTTACATTCAAGTAATTTGATAAATTTAGGAAAAGGTTTGCATTTAAGTTCTGTTTTGTTCTAGATCCAAACCATTTGGACTAGAGAGCTTTGTCTTTGTCTGCATTGATAAAGTGTCTTGAAACAAAATTACAATTGTACAATTACAATTTAAAAAATTACTAATTAGGCTTACAAATTACAAATTATATCAATTCTTGCTATGTCAACTACAACAAAATTATATATAAATTCTTGTAGGACTTGGAGAACATTATAAATTGGCGTAGGTAATTGTAGAAACAACTCCTACAGTGTCTAGGTCAAGTTTGAAATAAAATATATCAACTACATTGAATCAGGTAAACTAAATTAAGTCATTCATTAATACTTTGGAAAAGGGTATTGGACGAATGTGAAGAGAACTAATAATGTATGTAATAGAATCCATGATAAATTTTAGATAATCTATTGGATTATACTTAGCATATGAAGTTTTGAAAACATATTTTCGATACAAAGATGATGCATTCAAGAAGTAATTGCATTTATAAAATTATATAAATTTAACCTTGCATAAGGAGAAAGGGTTTTTTCTTTAATAATTAAATTGTAATTTATAGAATTAATGAGGAAAACCCATTTTTGGCTAAGTTGTTTAATAAGAAACTATGGTTATAATGATGTACTTTATATTAAATTTTTTTATGGCTTATTACCATTGACATTTTTAGAACAGTGCTTCTCAGTGTGGAATTTTCTCTAAATTATCATGCAATCTTGTTTTTGTTTATCACTCAGTTATTTTACTATTTACATAGTATATGGAACTACAGAGACTTTCTCTGTTATAGAGTATTATGAATTAAAAACTTTTGGTTATTTTCTTTTTTACATTTATTACTTATGAAGGAAAAATATGAGTAGGATAAAACTAATCATAGGAGTAACATTAATTACTTTGTGGGTTTGATCAAACATTTCTTTCGTTCTATGGGTTTATTGAATTTAGTTAGTTCTTGTGTTGAATTTTGGATCAATCAATTTTAAGAAATCTTTAGTTTTAATAAAATGGAATCTAATCAAGTATATTTTGGAACTAGTGTTACTTTAAAAAAAATGCATTCACACATATAGAATCAAACAATTAATTTACTAAGACAACCCCAAAATTATAACAAAATTAAACACTAGGTCATTGACTCAATTATACATCTATTAAATGAATTAGGAATTACCAAATAAGAATTAAGAGGGGATGGTCATTGTTTAAAAGGTGTCATATCATTGATACCATTGATTTCATGCTATATCGAAACAATTAGATTTCCAAATCGTACAAATAATTGCAAAACAAGTTAGCATTCCAAGTAGGTCAACCTCAAAAGTGGCATGTGTAGTTTATTCTTCTGGCCAATAGGTTATAGGAATGCAAGTTTCCAAAATACAATCATGGTAAACCTCCGTCATCTTCCATCTCTTTTCTTTACTTCTCTTCACCTTGATTTTTGTGAGATGTATTCGAGATTCCTCCACCAAATGACTATACTGACAAGATATGTATCCAAGCATAAAATATCTGTAAAAAATATAATTTCCCTTTTTCCACTATTTCAAAAAAGTTACTATCATAACCAAGTCTCCAACTTGGTACATGAATTCTCCATCCTGATAGTGTCGCACCAACCTAGTTTTAATTTGTGTACACTACATTAAATAATATGCCACATTATCTTCATTTCCGAGGGTTGTAGTGACAACAAAAAACCACTTGCAAAAAAAATTACATATGTTAATCAAATGCATATAGTACATTTGTACAACTTTGGAAGTTTGAACATTTAGTTGAAGATTCGAAATAAAACATGGAATATATAATGACTTCCCATTAATGAAGTTGCATACCTTCCCTAACCATGTCAGAAACTCAATCATGATCTAACAATACCACATCCTCTTTAGTGTGCATCTCTTGCCATGTCAAAATTGGATGTGAACCCTTTGATTTCAGAGGGACACATTTCCATTGTTTTACAATTCCAACATTTTCACATGCATCAAGCTGGCATCCATCTGCATCAATGAAAAACTCTCTAAAGAACACATAATTTCTTATTTCAATGGAAAATATGTCACCATGCCTTTACTCCAAATGGAGTGTAATTACCCTATGCTAGGTATAGTCTCACAATACCAAGGCATGGATCTAGTCCGATCAGCATGGGAAACATTCCAAAAGAAGTTGCATCGAGGTAAATATCAAATATATAAATTTTCAATTGAGTCGATTCAAAGTACATTAAAATGTGAGTTTCAATTCCACGTTGTAGTCTCTTACCTAGGAATTGGCCTTTCTTTTTCATGCCCTAAATGCATTGTGCACAAATAAACTACTTCTGGATATGATTTAAGTCAGTGTGCACCATGACACATATGGTACGTCCTAAGTGCTATTTTCACACAAGCACATGCACCATCATGCTCTCTCTTTCCTTGTCTTGTTTAAAAAAATATCCAAGTATGTCAAACTCTTGCCTCTTTATAAAGATAACTCAAACGATAAAAAGAGTGTGTTGATTCTAACTTCCCTACACACCCATCCTACCAAATCTATTGTTCTATAAATGATACCCCATTCTTTCTAAATGGATCATAAGTAAAACCAAATCAATGTTTAAAGAACAATGTGTCATGCTCATGGTCATCACTGATATAGAATGACTCTTGTTAATTGCATTGAGTGACTGAAGAATGCTACACATACCATTAATACTCACATGATCATCTTTGTTGAATACATCTACGAATATAGACACTAGTCAAAGGGATAGTACTCACTTTGTATCTAATTATGAGGAGCAATGTGTAGTTCTTAGAAAAATCTACCACTGATAAGATTGTGCCAAGATTGAATACCTCACGAGAATTATAGAATTAAAAATATTTCCACCTGGACCTATGAGTGTGTTTGAAGTATTTATAAATATGATTTTGAAACTTCTCCATGAATTCTAGAATATGATTTTTTCCCCAAGCAAGTTGATCCTCTTAGATGGAGCAATTGAAGAAGACAATCCATTCATGGTAACATACTCATATCTCTTCCATGTAATTGTGATATATGACAATCCAATTGTGTTGGATCGATGGGGAAATTCCTATGGAAGAATGCCAAGATATTGTGCATGCAGGGAATCTTATTCAACCTAGAAATATTTTACTAAAAAACAAATCCTCAAGATTCCTTTTGCACGGTGTCACAGAAACAAAATCTCACACTGCGGGAGGAGATAGTTCACCCTGCTGAATCCTTTTGCAAAAATATACAAATGTGTCATAATATAGTTGGAATTCAAAATGGTATCGAAAATTATAACAATCATGAATTTTGTTCATCTTAATATACCATGGTTTCAGTTTATCAAACATGCTAGTTGATATCTCAACACCAAGATTGGTTTCCTGAAATTCTTCAAATAATGCCACTCTTGTCATCTCCATAATATTTTTGTAATGCCTAAGATAAACAACTCTGTATAAGCATTTTCCCAAGACATGTTTTTGATTTGGTATAGCATGAGAATGATTATCTCAAAACTCTACCAACTTCTCTCTAATGTCGTCAGAAATCCTATCTTGATAGGTTTGCAAATAATATCCAGACAAGAAGCTTCATCGTTTTCATCTATCCAAACCCTAAATTTAGTATATTTGTGCAAGGTTCATTTTGAAACATGGAGTAATTTTGACATTGTTACCACCATTCAACTTCTTCAGGTTCTCTATGCAACAACAAGAATTGTAATTTCCCTATGAGCAACTTGTATATATCCTTTTCTTGATTTTTGAATTGACAATAATACCTTCGTCACATTTTATATCACAACATCATGTGCCTTTTTACTTTTAACATCTTGAAAACCCAACAAATTTGTGGCATGTTTCATTTTTTATGTTTTAGCAATACATATAGGATTTGAGCCTATGTAATCACCTCGTGTTGTTTAAAATACGACTTAATTATGTTACTAACATGATCTCTAACTGTACGAACATGGGTCATATTCCCAAACTCTTCTTGTGTGACAACATTCAAAACATTCAACAATTTCTACTCCTTTCAAACCCACTATAGCTCTCAATTATTATTGAAATGTCAGAGGGAATAGGGTCCAATGACAGTTGATCAAAATTTATCCCTACATAGTCCAATTGAAACTTTGAGAAGTCAATTATGACAAAATAAGGGACTTTTGTTCAAATGAAGAAAAAAATGCAATCAGAGAATGAAACCTATCGAAGGTAGAATCTCCAAACAAGGAACACACTTGAAATACGTGTCAATATAATTTGGTTTCCAATTAAGTTTCAATATAATGTGCAAGAAATAATGTTGAGTACATAGCGCATTCACAACATAAAATGTAAATAGGTCCCTATGTCGTAACATATTTCCACCCAAATTGTATTTGGACATGCCAAAGGCTTTTGTGCCAATGATTGTGAACCAATAAAGATGACCAGTGAAGGTAAAAAAGGAGAAGTTATAACGAGGGGAACTGAACAAGGTATCGACATCCAAAAAATTCTAATCCAGGTATTGTTGACCTGCCATGATGGTCACCTATATCGTAGATATCCTATGTTTTGGAATCTAAGAACCTCCATCAAGTGGAAAAAGAAGTTATCCATTGAACATCATTGTGTCGTGTTTTTTAAATAGGTGGTGGGTAGCTCCTCTAAGATAACAAAACCATGTTACCTTAGGTTTAACCTCCTCTTGGCATGACACCTATTTCCTTGGGAATTCAATTCCACTTGATGATGAAGGTTTTTAAAAATATCCCTATAGAAAAATATTATATTTCATATGAGAAATGATTGATGGGAATTATTTGGATGCCTAACCCAAGAATCCTACCTTATGCAAACAAATTATTTTGTGCCCTCCTATGGAGAAATTATGTGGTTGGATTAAGTTGTTTTGGTTGATTCTTTAAGGGATTTCTTCACTTAGTTGAGTGATAAGGGTAAATCATTACTAAAAAATAATCCATTTAATAATATATATTCTACATTTTAAATAAGAACTTAAATTATAAAATTAAAATTAAAACATTTCAAAAGAGTGACTAAGAAGATTTCTACTCAAATGATAAAAAGCATGGTATTTACAAAGTTTGAAAGAAAAAAATCATATCTAAGCATCACCCGTGTGACTCCATTATATCAAGCATTATAAAACCATACAATTTCACCTGTAAATATCATAACATCTATGTACTTTTTCATTTACTTTGTCTACTTCATCTTTGCAAATGATTTGATCTACCTTAGACCTACAATCACTTTTCCCCAATGCCTTCACAAGTATTTACATTGTGCTACCTTTAATCGCAATAACTATTGTTCCATGTTGAAAATTTCGTAACAACATTACGAACAAATTAGATAATTTAAAATGACTTCAAACCGAATCCATGAAATTCGATAACATTTTTTTATGAAGGCTATTGATATGATTTCTAAGCATTGAAATATTTTTATACAACAAATCATTATAAAAAATGGCATAATCATGTATTTTATTATCATAAATGTTTTACCTAAAATTAAATATAATTCATTTATGAAACATTGATGATAATATAAGAAAAACAATCCCTATTTTATCAAGAAAAGTGTAATCTAGAGCCATGTATTCACCCTTCATAATTTTGGAAAGCTTTTGCTTCCCATTAACTCAAAGATCACTTCATAATTTTGGAATGCTTATGCTTGAAATCATCTCAATGAATAATAATAAGTAGATGGATTTTTAATTAATTTCTCTCATTCTAAAACTTTGTATATGATTACTTGATTAATTAGTTACTTCATGAATTGATTTCATTACTATGTTTTAACTTCTTAAATATTTATAGACATCTACATATGATTTCATTACATTAAATATCCTTTAACGTTTTGAATAATTATAAAAACTCAAATATATCAAAATTTATGTATTTTTATACTTTGTCTTATAATTCTAAAAAGTATGTTATAGAATTAAATTATGCATATTATAATACTTAAATATTATGAGATTATAGGTTTATGCTATAGAATTAAATTATGCATATTATAATAAATTGAATATTAATTTTTTGATAAAATATTTTTTTTTCCTCTTTTCGTCCTTAACTACAATGTCATTTGAATATCTCAAACAATATAAAAATGATAAGATGACTATTATGGACTTGTGATTATTTGGTAAGATGACTCATATTTTGGAAGTGAGCATTTGGTGATCGTTCTCTATGATACAAAATGTTATAATATTAATACTTAAATATCAAAATATATTGAAACACACACAATATACATTAAATATGAGTATAAAACACAACCCTAAATTTTACAATAAAAATCATTTACAAAATAACTTTTTTTATATTAAAATAACCTCCTCCCTCTAATACAAATTTATACATAATACAAATAAATTTATGCATTTAAGTATACACAATAATATCTATACTTACTCATATACACATATTCTTACTTATTGAATATGTAGTTTCTCTATTATGTCAACCCTATATAAGCATTCATCGTAGGACCTTACGCTTAAATACCTATTTTATCATTTTCTTTGAATAATTACTATGTTAAATATGTGTCTTGACTTTTTACTTTGTCTTGTCATGTACCTTTTCTTTTATACTTGGATTTTGTCAACTCCCAATTTGAACGAAAGGTTTATAACATATTTGTTATAAACTATTGGAGTTAATAAAGAGATTGTGTTCTATATTTTGTTAAATGTATATTAATAGTGCACCAATTACAAAGTTATGTTTGGTTGAGTAATAGAACTATAGTTAAATTAAATTTCTCAATCAATTATTTTTATAGAAAAGTATTTATATGATTTTTTTATTTATATTCAATCACATGCTTGGTTTCATTTTAGGGTATATAGTTTTGCAATCATTTCATTTTAAATTTATTAACTAATCTGTTCTTTAATATTTAAGTATAATCTCACATTTTGTTCCAACATCCATCACAATCACAAGGAAGTAATACAATACCTTGTGATCTATCATTTTAGGTGTGAAATTTCATGCTAATTACCTCAAGATGTAAGGATGAATCATGGACATAAATAAACATTTGCAAACAATTCTAACTTTTTTTTTTTACATCCATATTTGAATTTGAGTTGTTCAAGAGTGTTCATTGCTATGAATATGCTTGCAATGTGGTTTTATATGTAAATTCCACTATGATATTTGACTATGTTGAATATCACATGGAAAATTTGAGAACATAAATTTTTTCTATAGATTGATATTAGTTACGCTAGCATGCACTAATGTTCTCAAATAACAAGAAATGCATGCATGGAGATTTCACTACACTATTTAGTATATGAAAATTACATGTCAATATAAAATTAGTAATTTAAATTTATAACTCTGTGTGTGTGTTGAAAATCCAATGACTAGTAACTAATCAACATGATGAATGTAAGAATGGGTAAGAAATCAAAAAATTAGCATTTAAAGAATGAGGTAATAAT
This sequence comes from Pseudotsuga menziesii, assembly GCA_001517045.1. Taxonomy (NCBI): domain Eukaryota; kingdom Viridiplantae; phylum Streptophyta; class Pinopsida; order Pinales; family Pinaceae; genus Pseudotsuga; species Pseudotsuga menziesii. The sequence goes on from LPNX011161876.1 coordinate 118,109, forward strand.
TACCAATATTGTCTTCAATTGGAGTTGGATGTACTGAAGGTTGACTTCCATATTTGTACTGTTGCTCTCTCAATGTTGCTCATCATCACCTCATCTTTTCTTTGGTCATTTCTTGTATTCCATCTTCGTTAATTTGATCGTGATTATATTTCCTACTTGCACAATTCTTGTTTCCCATGTTTATTGGTGAATGACAAAAACAAACTCCATTTTATTTTGAATAATATATATCTCTATGTGGCAATGGAACAATTAAGAGGCTTGTAATGGTACTAAAATGAATTGTAACTTATGTTTTTTTGTTTTATGTAATTGGTTTGGTTGTTCGATTTATTAAATGAATGGTTGATGTTAGGTAATTTACGTTATGTTGAAGAGGTAAGAAAATGCAAAGAAATGCGTGCAAAATGTAGATCAATCTAAATTTTAAAAAAGTCGATCAAACTATTATCCTACCACATATAAAAACTCAATTGAGGTATCTAAAAATCCACATAAAACCACCGTTGAGGATTTTTAAGACCTCGATCGCGCTAATATCTCAATCGATGGCATTAAAAATAGGCCCTTAGCCCCTTTTTCATATATTTATTTTTACTAGCTTGTTTTCTAGGCTAAACCCTACCATTAACTGCACCTTACGAGGTGGACTTAATGCCAGTGGATTCATCAATGATTAATCTATCCACTGATATATAATTTACGTGTTTTTGAGTTCCCATGAAACTTTTTAATTTTCTGTAAAAAGATAGACTTAAAAACCTTGTCCACAACTTCGAAACATCTCAAAGAAAAATCAACAACATAAAAAGTACATAACCATAAAATTTTAAAAATTATATACACCCCACATCAACATGTCCTCTCCAAAAGGATATTTTTGGTTTTTCAATTTTTGTAAGAAGTTAAAAAAGTGTTGACTTGCACACAAATATGTACAAAATGGGATTCAATTTTTCAATGGTCAATTTCAAAAATTAATAAAAAATATAATTCACCAAAATAAATTGAAAAATAAATATGTAAGGCTTAGTGCATTCTATGTAAATCAAGTTCATATATTTATTTTAAAAAGTATGCATTTATTATTAAATTATTTTACATGCACACAAACCACTTGTTAACTTTTCCTTAAATTTGCAAGAAAAAACATTTAATTAAACACAATTTTGACGCATTAAATGACATTAGTAGTTTTTTAAAATCATAATTGGAAAGCCAACATAATTCCCTATAATTTGATTTTTGGTTGCATGTCAAAATTCACAGGGCATAGATGGGTTTCAAGGCCTTTGATTTAATAAATGAGTGAACTATCGAATTTTCATTGTCACTTTTGTTAAAAAAGTGTTATCCATATTCATGAATTCATCCCAACCAAATATTTAGAGTTCCTTTTGTATATGTTAGGAAACACAAGGTCTCCATCTATCGATATAGGATTAGGGTTGGAATCATTTCTTAAGATAATATTGTGGTTAGTTGTTGTTTTAGCATTAAAGTCTCATAGCAAGAGGATATTGCCTTCATTTCTTAGGTTCTAAATATCTTATTCGAATCCATTGTAGGGATTTTTTTCTTTTAATCTAGATTATGCGTCTTATAGAAAGGTAGAGTCAATAGGTGAAAAATAACATTTTTCTATATAAATATTCTTAGTATTTTCATGTGAAATATCTATCCACACGTATTGATTGAAAGGATTATTATAGTGAGGACTAATATGAGGGAAAATGTTATTTATGTAACAATCTATGCCTCTAATTACCTTATGATAGGTCCTCTTCTTCCACACTAACCACAAGACAAATCCTTCGATGTTAGGGTATGTTCCCTAGCATATTAATAACAAAAATAAATGTGTCTATGTTAGGGTATATGGTTCTGGTTGTAATAATCATATCTATGTGTTAAGTTCAACTGCATGGCCACCAACTATCTACATTGTCATAAGTGAACTCACTCATCTCGACATTGCCTTTTTAAATTGTAGGTCAAACCAATGATCTACATGTCAAAGTTGCACATTCATTTACTATGATGTAGGATCCCTCTAATTATTAAGTGGCATTTGGAGATTGAAATAGTGTATATATGGAGGATGTTGCATCATCAATCAAAACACAGACAAACTAGGCAAATCAACAAAGTCTTTGATTATTTTTTTCTTTAATTGCAGGGGGGGCTAGTATTAATGGTTTTAATTTTTGTGTGGAGGAGGAAAGTAATGAATGGATTTATAGTTTTTGGAAGTGACTAAACCCTAGCCTAGTTGTTGAATCACAAAACCCTTGTAAATTTATCGATGATAACCTAATTACCTTGCAAGGGTAGGTACATGCGAGCACATATTTAAAGATTTGGAGTTATAATTTTGTATAAGAATAATTATGGTTGGATTGGTTCTCTTTATATTGATTGAACTAGGGTTGTTTTCCCCTTGATATTATAAGGTATATGAATTTTTTTTACTAAATCCTATGAGATTCTGTATCTTTCACTATATTATCAATGGTCATTCCTCAATAACTCTATTTATAGCAGTGGGAAACATATTTGGATGTAACGTTTGGACTCTCATTATAAAATATTATGGCCCAACATTTTGGGTGCTCTCTCTCGCTGAAAAGTAAATAATGGCAATGGAAGAGGAATACGTAGATATTAATTAGGTTCAAAAGGAAGCGAGACTCAAATACTTGGATTTTTTCCCAAATTGCAAGTGTTTTTAATGGAAACTTTTTTCCCTTCTAGTTTATGTGAATATGCCAAGGAGATCATGGGTGCTTTGAAACCCAATGTCAATATCGTGGACCGAAGTGCAAAAATTGTACTTTTCTCTATCTATCTCAAATATTTTGGAAAATTTCTTGAGCTTCTACATTCCCTTGATATGAAGGTATTCCTTGTTGTTTAGATTAGAAATATTATTCTTAGTTTTTTTTAAAATATATGACAGAGCCATACACTTATGCTAAAAATCACATTAAAACCCACAATCGTGAGTTGTAACTCTTTTGATTCTTCAACTCCATATATTTGATACATCAAAGCTTGGATGCCTTGGTTTCAACTTTGGGGTATGGGATAACTCATACTACTTGGTGTATCTCTACTGCCAATTCAAATTATATTTTTAAATGTTTTGTTATTCTATAATGATCCCGCCATGCACAACTCACGGGCATTAAAGAATTGCAAGAATTAATGTATTACATAACCTTACATGTATTTCTAGGTGCACGAATATTTTTTGGCCTAGATTGCTCCTCGAGTTGAATTTCCCTTTTCATTGTCATGTTCCTTGATTCATATAAATATGCAAGCATTAATGTAATTTCTAAGCATCTACACCAAATTCTAGAATCATTTTCTCACTGCAAATTTCCTGTGCAATCTTTCTTGTATCTAAACCAAGTGTGGGAATTATTGGTTCAAAAGAAACTCTCTTTACATTTGATACCTAATATGAAATGACAAATGAATAGCTCTAAAACAGCAATAACTTAGAACTAGAGCAATCCAAAAACATTGTGTTTCAACGTTAAAGGTGAATATTTTCTATCTTGGATTCAATAGTATTTGAATGGTTCACCAAATTCATGTATGCTATCAACCATGAACGAATATATCTCCCACGTGTATTTATTTTGGCTAGCAAAAGGTATTCAATCTTCATACTTGCTAGTTGAATGGTATTCAATCTCCATATTGTGCTTTATTGTCTAACTCTTGCTCTCTATCTGATAATGGCGATGCCAAGGGATACATGGAACATAGATTAAAAATACATGACAAGTGGGATAGCTACAATCCAACATAGACTCAATGGAGAATGGTGGTGGAGAAACTTGGGCAATGATATGTGGTGCCTCGCCGATTAATGTTATGCTAAGGGATGTGTTATTTGCTTCTCATTAATGCAATGCCAAGATTAGCATTACCTCACATTGGTCCTAGATTTCTTCTCGAGTTCAATTGCTCTTGTCATTGTCATGTTCCTTTATTCATATAAATAGGTAAGAAATAATGTAATTGGGAAGAACCTACTCCAAAATCTAGAATCATTTTCTCTATGCAAATTTCTTGTGCAATCCTTCTCGTATCTAAAATAAGTATGGGAATTCTTGGTTCAAAAGAAATGTTCTTTACATTTGAGACATGATTTGAAATGACAAATGAATAACACTATAACAACAATAAATTAGAGCTACAACAATCCCAAAACATTGTGTTTCAATCATAAAAGTGAGGATTTTCTAGCTTGGATTCACTGGTATTTGGATGGTTCACCAAATTCATGTATGCTATCAACCATGAACGAATATATCTCCAAGGTGTATTTGTTTTGGCTAGCAAAAGGTATTCAATCTATATACTTTCTAGATGAATGGTATTCAATCTCCATGTTGTGTTTTATCATCTAGCTCTTGCTCTTTATCTAATAATGACAATGCAAGGGGATACATGGAACATGTAATGTTATCCAAGAGATACATGGAACATAGAACACAAATACATGGCACAGGGGATAGCTGCAATTCAACATAGACATGATGGAGAATGGTGGTGGAGAAAGATGGCCAATGATATGTGGTTTCTGACTTATTAATGTTATGCTAAAGGATGTTTTATTTGCCTCTCATTAATGCAATGCCAAGATTAGCATTACTTCACATTATTCGGTTGAAGAAATAAATGCCATAAATCCCAAGCATCTAGAGCCATTAATGTTAAAGTATACAATGACATTACTTCCATTATTTGAATATTAACTAGAAATTAAATTTACAACCCCTAATCCAAAAGTAAGGAATTAAAAAAATTTAAATCAACATTCATGTTGTCTCAACCTCAGACCAAATAACACTATATGAAGTATTTTATTGGCTAAGATAAAGTATCTTTTAAATAGAAAGAAATACTTAAGCCAATCGAAAAATGTAAAGGTTCACATTTCGTATACGAATGCTACAAAAAAGAAAAAAAGATGAAAGACAATAATTTTGTTTTCCTTGAAAAAAATATTGATTTCATTGTGGTTAATAAAAAAATACATTGTATAAGAGCTATTCGGTATAGCCATATCTAATATTTTATACATCCTGCAAAAATAATAGACATATTTATTTGCACAAAAAATCTGATCTCTTAAAAACTATGCTAAGGTATTTCATATAAAAAATTAATAATAAATAATTGTGACTATGCTAGTAATCTATTGTCTCTGTATATCCATCTTTTGAACATGTTCTTCGTTCCCATAGTTCATGCTATCAAATTGACTTATAATGAGTATCAACTCCAACATCAAAAAGGATGAATGGATATGATAGCATTCATTTTTCTTATTTCGTTATCGCTTCACTTTGTTTAGTGATTATTGAATCTATTGTCTCTGTATATCCATATTTTGAACATGTTCTTCGTTCCCATAGTTCATTCTATCACATTGACTTATAATGAGTATCAACTCCAACATCAAAAAGGATGAATGGATATGATAGCATTCATTTTTCTTATTTCGTTATTACTTCACTTTGTTTAGTGATTATTGAGCTATTCATCCAACGTTACAATGGAATACAAAATAAATAGACAAAAAGTAAAGCTAACTTTATGGAGAAAAATAGAAACAAAAAGTAAAGCTAGCTTTTCCTTAAATTTGCAAGAAAAAACATTTAATTAAACACAATTTTGACGCATTAAATGGCATTAGTAGTTTTTTAAAATTATAATTGGAAAGACTTGACATATTTCTCTATAATTTGATTTTTGGTTGCATGTCAAAATTCACAAGGCGTAGATGGGTTTCAAGGCCTTTGATTTAATAAATGGATGAACTATCGAATTGTCATTGTCACTTTTGTTAAAAAAATGTTATCCATCTTCATGGATTCATCCAAACCAAGTATTTAGAGTTCCTTTTGTATATGTTAGGAAACACAAGGTCTTCATCTATCAATATAGGATTAGGGTTGGAATCATTTCTTAAGATAATATTGTAGTTAGTTTTTGTTTTAGCGTTAAAGTCTCATAGCAAGAGGATATTGCCTTCATTTCTTAGGCTCTAAATATCTTGTTCGAATCCATTGTAAGTATTTTTTTTCTTTTAATATAGATTATGCTTCTTATAAAAAGGCAGAGTCAATAGGTGAAAAATAACATTGGCTATATAAATATTCTTAGTATTTTCATGTGAAATCTCTATCCACACGTACTCATTGAAAGCATTATTATAGTGAGTCCTAATATGAGGGAAAATGTTATTCTTTATGTAACAAGCTATGCCTCTAATTACTCTACAGTAGGATCTCTTATTCCACACCGACCATAAGACAAATCCTTCAATGTTAGGGTATGTTCCCTAACATATTAATAACATAAATAAATGCGTCTGTGTTAGGGTATATGGTTCTGGTTGTAATAATCATATCTATGTGTTAAGTTCAACTGCATGGCCACCAACTGTCTACATTGTCATAGGTGTATTCACTCACCTTGACATTGCCTTTTTAATTTGTAGACCTGTCAAACCAATGATCTACATGTCAGAGTTGCACATTCATTTACTATGATGTAGGATCCCTCTAATTATTAAGTGGCATTTGGAGGTTGGAATTGTTAATATATGGAGGATGTTGCATCATCAATCTAAACACAGACAAACAAAGCAAATCAACAAAGTCTCTGATTATTTTGTCTTTAATTGCAGGGGGGCTAGTATTAATGGTTTTAATTTTTTTGTGGAGGAGGAAAGTAATTAATGGATTTATAGTTTTTGGAAGTGATTAAACCCTATCCTAGCTGTTGAATCATAAAACCCTTGAAAATTTATCAATGATAACCTAATTACCTTGCAAGGGTAGGTACATGGGAGCACATATTTAAAGCTTTGGAGTTATAATTTTGTCTAAGAATCATTATGGTTGGATTGGTTCTCTTTATATTGATAGAATTACACGGTTGTTTTCGCCTTGATCTTATAAGGTATATGAATTTTTTTTACTAAAACCTATGAGATTATGTATCTTTCACTATATTATCAATGGTCATTCCTCAATAACTCTGTTTATAGCAGTGGGAAACATATTTGGATGTAAGTTTTGGCCTCCCATTATAAAATATTATGGCCCAACAATTTGGGTGCTCTCTCTCGCTGAAAAGTAAATAATGGCAGTGGAAGAGGAATAGGTAAATATTAATTCAAACCTATAGCATGCGTGGAAGAGGAATAGGTAAATAAGAAAAAACGCATGCTAGGTAAATCTTATTTCGTTCTCGCTTCGCTTTGTTTAGTGATCGAGCTATTCATCCAACTTTACATTGGAATATAACAAAATAAAAAGACGAAAAGCAAAGCTAACTTTATGGAGACAAATAGAAGCACAAGGTTATGATTTGAAAACTGAAATCAATTTGTCTTATTTTAAAGATATTGAAGATAGACTATGTAATCGTTATCTACAATGTTAACTTAACTTTATGTAATTATTATCTACGATATTAACTTCTATGGGATATTAAAATGTTACTATTTTGACTCAACTTTTTGTATCATAGTTTATGATAAGAATATATACAATGATAACATTTAATTAATATTTTATTTTTTCAAAATAGTAAAATTTATTAAAATTTATTAGTAAAATGTTACTGTTTTGACTCAACTTTTTGTATAATATTAGAATTCACTTGTCAATTTGGACAATTATCATTAGTTAATATCCACAAATATTTATGGATCCACTTGAATTCAATGTTTTTAGATATTGGGTCGTGTTAATATAATCGTTTACATTTCAAAATTATATTTATTATTAAATTTTTATAAATAACTTTTTGTTTTTTTATTTTGAACATATAAATCAATGTATCTATTACTTGTATTTCAAAAATATATTTATTATTAAATTTTTATAAATAACTTCATGTATTTTGATTTTGAAAATATAAATCAATGTATCTATTACATGTATTCAAACTTTATATTGCAATTTTATTTCAAAAATATATTTATTATTAAATTTTTATAAATAACTTCATGTATTTTGATTTTGAAAATATAAATCAATGTATCTATTACATGTATTCAAACTTTATATTGCAATTTTATTTAATGTTCTCTTAAGTAAAAAGGCATTTGATTTACTTTCTTGTTTTGATGACCATCCTAATAATGCGGGTATAGTGAATAAATGCATAAGCTAATGGTTCATTGTTTTTTTATAAGTAATTTTTTTTTATTGTTGTTCAAAGTTGTTAGGAGAAGCAATATAATGTTGTTGTCAAGAATGAGTTACATTATTTTCTTTAAAATTTTAGTGAATTATTTTATTATTATTATTATAAAATTATATAATTTATTTTATTTTATTTATAGTTTAATATTCATCATTTAAATTATAAAGTTTAAGTTTAAGTAAATGTTTAAGAATTTAGATCAATAACATGGTAGACAAGAGAATAGAAAATATTAAGATATTATAAGGAGGTGATTAACTCTAATTTAAAAGATCAATAACATCTTTTTTTAAGTAAATAATAAAATGATTGGGTGTGGTTAATTGGCATCACTTGATATGAAGTCACTTGTTGTAAAGGAAGTCAACTATTGTTTTTTCCAAAATTTTCTTCCAAAATCTTTGCTCAAAACAAAATTATTTTTCTAAAAGATACCATTTCTTATAAACAGATAAGTAATATATATATATATATATATATATATATATATTTCAAGAACCAAAAGATACCATTTCCTATAAACGGATCAAGTAATCTTCTCTAATTTATTTTAATTTTTTTAATTTAATTGTGATTTTAAAAATCCAAATAATAATGTGAATATTATAGGTATTTTTGAAAATTGCAAATTCAATTTTATGTCGAAAAATAAACGAACTAAACGAAAGCATTTCTGAAAGTTGTGACGCGCGACATGTGATAATGATTCCAAATATGATTTAATAAGAAACCACACCATTTAAAACCAACAATAAGTCGTGCATGGTCCATGCTGCTTATAAACCATTAAATTTGCTCATCATCATGTAGAATAGAGCAAGAGTCATGTGGTGGCAATGTTTTCGACATTGTCATCAGTTTTGTGGCTAGCTATAAAGAGAAGTTTTTTGTAATGGAAACACTTGTTGAAGGAGTTGTTTTTTTCACTTAATATGAAGCTAAATAATAATATTTTAAAAGTTAAAATTGGACCATCAAAGCTTCATGAGATAACTTAGGTTTGTTTGACAACTAATTTTATTAATGTGATAAAGAAACACTAGCTCTATATACATTTGAGTTTAGTTGCCCTAAACCAAAAATAGTATTTTTTTATAGAAAAATTAACTTCAATTTGAATAATCATTTAAGATCATATCTATATTTGTTTTTTCTTAAAATGAATTTTTTTATTAATATAAGAATTAAATTGTTTTATTAATTATATTTTCTTAAAAATTGAAAAAATATTATTTATAATTTTATTATTATTATATATATATGAAATATTTGTTCATCAATTTTTTGACAATACATTTGCAACTTTGAAAACAATTCTTATTGAAGTGATTTGTAATAGATTTTACAATGAGGGGACAATGATTTCTTGCTTGACCACTTAAATGCATGGACGTGAACCTAACATAGACTTGCTTTTAAAATGCATGGTTGTACTCCATTAAGATAGAAAAGTTCAAAAGAATAAGAGTCAAGGACCATTTTTATACCATTCAAAGTTTAGTAAGTATGTGTGGATGGCGATGGATGGTTTAAAAAAAATAGCCCAAGAAGTATTTTGGACAAAGAGTATTGTCCACACAAAAGTCATACATCCTTTTCTTTTAAAATTTATGGTTTTACTCCATTAAGACAAAAATATTCAAATGAAGGTGGATGGAAATAGATGGTATAAAAAAAAGGCGAAGAAACATATTGAACAAAGAGTATTGTTCACACAAAATGCATACATCCCCTATCACGTTTTTACCTCTTGTACTAAAATTTCGAGAATCAAAGATTCTTGTGCATTCTACCTATTGAAAAATTCTAACAGAGAGAAAGTGTGGCAATTGGAATAAGCGTGAGTAAATCCAACATGATCCTTGAAGGAGAAGCTTGTTCTTAAGCTCTTGTTCCTTTTATTTGTTAAACACCAACGTAGAGGAGTGATACCGCTATGTGTACCCAACAACTTCTATTTCCCCACAACAAATCATTAGACCCAATAGTCTTACAACTCTCTATGATGGAATTCTCACGTGGCTTCTCGGTGATAAACCTAATAGACTTCGTCACGCACTGTTGTATCAGCTCCTGGACTTCTGTCGACACCTTAGCATCCTCGCCTAACATTTTCCTCATTATTCTGTAACTACCACCAATGTTGGTGGTATTGTTGTGTTAAGTTGATTTGAAACTGATGTCATCAATCATTGAAATTCAAAAATCTAGTTCACTTATAGAAAAATTTTGAAATTGAACAATCTTCCAAACTAACAGAATTCAAAAATAAGAAACCTAACAAAGTAACAGCATTTGAAATGAAGGAAGACGTGGTTGATCATCATTATCCTTGAGGGAAGCAGAGAAGATGTGGTTGTCAGTTTATATATTTCCCTCTCCATATTTACTCTCTTCGACGATGAAACCTTCTATTTTATGAAATGAAGGTAAGGCAACATATGCAACGCCTTCATACTCATTCAGACTAAAATTCTCTGATTTGTTTGCACGATGTAACTTTTCCCAACCCTTGGACAGAATTGATAGCCAAAACCGAGCCCACTAAACTTGGGTTTAGCGCTCAGTCAATTTTTAAAAGAAAAATAATTTTCACTTTTTAACTCCGACCTGTTTTTACTGCGACCACCCTTTGTACTGCGACCAACTTTTCACTGCGACCAAGCTAGTTGGTGCGACCAAGTTGATGCGATCAAATTTGGTGCGATCAACTTTGCTGCGATCAAGTTTGATGCAATCAACTTATCTGCGGTGCGATCAAGTTGATGTCTCATGCGATCAACTTATCTGCGGTCAAGTTGATGCGGCGGTCAAGTTGATGTGTGCGATCAACTTCTTTTGTGATCAAGTTGATGCCTGATGCGATCAACTTCTCTGCGATCAAGTTTGGTGCTTGATGCGACTAGATTGATAGAATATTATTCTTAGTCTAAAGACTTAAGAATTTTACAAATACTTTTCACCTGTGCGTAAGATGAAGTAAAATGACCACATTTACAAATCCAAATAACTTATGGAAAACATATGCCCAAATATGTAGGAATATTTGAGCGGAACAAAGTGCGGTAAAACCTGGAACTTTCACGCCGTGAGATTTTTATGAGTTCTTGTTCTTTTACTTATCAGTAACAGTAAAAGACATTTACAGAAGTAAATATGGAAATATGAGCGGCCAAATAATCATGAATTCAACCACAAACTATTTCATATATTCAACTATGCGGAAATACAAAGTAATACAAACTTGTCTGTTACAAACTCGCCCGTTTATAGAGCTTCAGCTCTTCGGCTAAATCAAATGCACAGAAGCTTGAGCTTCAACTTCTCTTTCTCACCCCGAGTTCCTTTGTGTCTGTGTTCCTGTTCTCTGTGTGTGTATCTGTAAACTAAATTACAAAATGCTTCTTCTATTTATAGACAACCTGAAGATTGCTTCAGCATAAACCGACTTACTTGCCAACTTACTTTGAATTAAACACTGCAATAATTGTCTATCTAACAACTTAGCTTCTGAAATAAATTCGACTCAGTTACGCTGCCTACATGTGGACTTTTCCTTCTTGTCAGACTGACAGACAAGATCGTGGCTTCTACAGACTCTGACAGAGTCGGCTGGAGATCAAATACAGATATGCGAATTAATTACATTTTCCAACACTCCCCCTTAATTATGAGCAGATGGGGTTTTTTTTTTTTTTAAATAAAATTTACAAAATGTTACAGAGCTTAGACATGCTCTGTTTATGACAGAGTTCACTGTGGAGAACTTGTCATTCCAAGATAACTACGCAGATACTGGAATATGTCCTTTGCCAATGGTTTTGTGAAGATGTCAGCAAGTTGGTCTTCAAACCTGCAAAATTCCAAACAAATTTCCTTTTCGTTCACCAACTCTCTTATAAAATGAAACCTTGTGTCAATGTGCTTGGTTCTCTTGTGAAACACATGATTC
>LPNX011161877.1:0-17212 GCA_001517045.1 Pseudotsuga menziesii
ACGCAGTTCCATCAGAAAATTGTTGATCAATGGAAGAACGAAGAGAAGAATGAAGAGAAGAGCAAAGAGAAGAACGGAAAGGAGAAAACAAAAGAAGGAATGACTGACAGACACGAATCTGACAAGGAAGAGGTGATGGGAGAAAATCATCATCTCAAAGATTATTCCCTACTTGAAGCAATGGTGGCTACACTTTAGTTCCTAATTCAACAGCCGGAAGGGACAATCCCTATAAAAAATATATCACCATCGATGTTGCCTCACTTTCATGGAAAAGAGATAGAGGATCCAGGTGAATTTATTTTCGAGTTTGATATCCTCTGTCAGAGCTATGACTACATCATCAATGCACAAAAGATGAAGCTCTTCCCTGCCACTCTAAAGGACAATGCATTACGCTGGTTCATGAGCCTAGGAGGTGGAACCGCTACTAATTGGGACAGGATGAAACAGGTGTTCCTGGAGAAATATCATGAATATTGCAACACCAAGGACAAGAGAGAAGAATGGTTTAAAATGGTGCAGAAGGAGGAAAAAATTCTGGAATATTTTGTAGAGAGGCTTTTATACAATGTGCAAAGAGTTGGACAGATGAACAAGGGGCTAGATGTGCTCAAGATAATCCTGCTTCGCAGGATTAGGGATGACTGCCTAGATATGTTAAACCTATTAGGAAAGCAGGATATCTCCTAGGAGTCTTTCGAGAAGAATGTGGAATTATGTAAAAGATACTCCAGGGGGTCTTCCAGGAATAACAGGCGGGACAAACGGGATAAGCTAGAATGCGATGTCTTCAACAGAACTTAGAATTCATCTAATGGAGGATCCACCTATGCAAATATAGGAAACCTCCTTGAAAATTTCAAAACTGAAATAATGATCTCTATATCCTCAAAAATCAACATCCTGAGGACAAAGCGAAAACAGGTAGTAGAGGATCTCACACTAGGTGTGTTCTGCCCTCAATGTAGAAAGAACTACCCTATAAAGGAGTTCCCACTCAACAAGGTAGAAGTGTGTCGTCTATGTGAGCTGAACCATGACACAAAATAATGCCCATCACTTCCCCAAGTGAATTTTGTTCTGCAACCATCAACTCTAGAGGTGGAACCGGCTAGAAATACGAGGGCACAAGTAAGTGAGGTGATCGTCCTTACATAACTTGCAAGGAAACTTAACCTTATGTTTAGCTTGCTTGTCCCCCCCAGCATTCTGGCCATTCTTGTCATTACTATTAGCATTCTCATACTTATTCCCACCCTTAAGATTAATTTTACCCTTTTTTCTATTCTGTCCGGGCTGCTGGTTACCCTTCTGGTATGACAATTGCACAGAAAGTACACTTGCCATTTGGGCAGGTTGAGACGAAGCTATAGCTTGTCCCGAAGTATATTGGTTGATTGACAATTGAATAACTTTTTTTTCAACTGAATCCACAATTTTTGCACTTGCACAACCCACAATGCCATCGGCTTGTGGTCTAGGTTTTACTTTGGGGTCGAAACTGGAAAGCGGAGCATTTTTAATAATCTCATATAACAAACCGGACCGAGCATAGATCAAGTCCAGTTCATGTGCCTTAAAAATCACCTTGTGGTCTAGGGTTTACTTTGGGGTCGAAACTGGAAAGCGGAGCATTTTTAATAATCTCATATAACAAACCGGACCGAGCATAGATCAAGTCCAGTTCATGTGCCTTAAAAATCACTTATTCCTCATTCTGCACTTTGGATGTGGAAACATCCTTCACTATATATGGCAATAATGACTTGAGGAACCACTCGAGGAGGAACTCTGGTGGTATAAAGGCTTTAATTAACCTATTCCATCTATGCCACTCTTGAATATTATCAGAGATATGTGTGGCTTTATCTTGCTGAAATGTCGACAAGAGTTCAGTACCAACGTCATAACACACTGGCAGCTATAAGTGATTAATAAAATTCATCGCAAGGTCGTCGAACAAAGCGAAAGCTGCCCTAGGTAACTGTATTTACCATTTCGCGGCAGGCCATGTAATGGTGCATTGAAATAGTATCAAACAAATTGATTCCTGATGTAAGGAATTCAAAGAGCACCATAGGTGAAACATAGTAATGTGTTCACTCAGATCCTCTCTCGGTTTACCCTCGAACTTAGGTATGTCGGAAGGAAGCCTGGTAGGGACAGCCGACCAAGCCGGGTCGTGAGCTATAGGATCATTCGTCAATCTTGACAAGTCAGGAAGATTGAGCATCATAAGGAAAGGGAGCCTAAGATGATTAGGTCGATGGACCACTCCCTAAGTCAATAGGTCTGATTACCACCATGGCCTTGGCCATAGTTCCCTCTTCCTATATGACCCGTATAGGGTGGCATGGAAGCACCATAGTATTGTGGACATTGACTAGTAGGAGCTACAAATACATAATTAGGAGAGTAAGCAGGTTGTTGATACCCACCCCTATAAGGTGAAAAACCCTATCCCTAATGCATCCCATAGTAGGGTCCATAAGTCATCGCATGTGATGCCCCATGAGACACTCCGTAGGTAGGAAGATACGCTCCAGAATTAGGAATATACATACCGGAAGTAAGGATATACGCCCTGAAAGTAGTAACATGACCTCTGGAAGTATCAACATAACCTCCCAAATCAAGGGGCGTTATGTAAACTTGAGACACAATTGGTCTAGTAACTGCAGTACGGACCTGACTCGTAGTCATGTGCCGACTCGAAGGACCACGCGAATAAGGTGGAGGATGAACATTTGAAGAACTAGGGGCATAGGATGAAGGAATCTGAGTAATAATGTACATGATATTCCCTATCGTCGCTCATCTCGAATCTGGTATCCTAATAGGATCACTAACGCTAGACCTAGGAGGGATATGTGATGTAACTTCCACCACCGGGGTGGAAGGTGCAATGTGACCAGTGCTCCCAAACCTCTCCGGATGGTAAGGAATGAGAGTGCCCCCAGGCATAGTGTTAGGCTCAAAGTCAAATTTGACATGAAATGCCAAATCATGTGTAGGAAAAACAGACATACCATAACTACCATAGCTAGTGCTGGCAAGTTTAAAATGAGTCTCGACATCCTCTGGCATTCCATACCAATAATGTGTCAATGGGGAATCAACCCTAGAGTGAGTATGTCTATCGTGCATTTTTCGTATCTTAGAAATCACAGGACCTAACTCAGCTAAGTCGGGTGAAGGATCATAAGTAGGAGTAAACTCCCCATCGTCTACATGAATGGGAGAAGGTGGTTCAGGAATACCTTCTAAATGGTCTCCCATGGTGTGTGATTCAATGTGCAAAATAGTGCTCCTGGACTATCTAGGTCTCTCTCCCAAAGGAGGAGGAGAAGTAGAAGGTGGAAGTCCTACTAAATGACGAGAATGGCGAGGAACCGCACCCAAATCCACAATGACTCAAAAAATAGAAAAGACTCTCTATTTACGTAAACCCTAGGCCAACTATCATGCATAGAGCAATCACTAATAAAATATAAAGCCAAATGCAAGCAAACAAGGGCTGGATAAGTGAGCTCCTGAATGCAGCAGGTATGTCTCACCTAGGAGAGGCTTGAGATTCCCATACACAACAAGAGGAGGTGCATAACCAATTATTGTGGCCCTCAGCTTCAACACGTAAAGAGGTTGTGCTATCTTACCCCAACCTAGTCGGGACACACACAGAATAACCCCTGCAAAGTATCCCCTTGATATCCTAGGTAAGGCCACTAAGGTCACCTCAATATAATCAATGCTCAGGCGAATAGTTGTAGGCGGGATTGAACATATGGACAGGGTAAGAAAGCTTGAAACTCTCGAAAGAGCCCCCAAATACGAATACAATCCTGAAAAATATCTCCAGTGCTACTCAGTTATGACTAGGGGTCATCCCAATCAATAACTGCTCACACTGCCTCATGCTTAACTCCCTTTTGAGAGGAGGATCCTGAGAAACACTGGTTATAATAAGGATTTTACACACTCACCTGAACATACACATACATGTTGTTGTTTAGTGATCTTGGAGAATTTACTTACAATGAACTATTCCAAGATCCTAAAACCTAAGCTTGTTGGTGCACCCTATAAAAGAAAAGAGTGTAGTTCATTTTAATTTAGTGTTGATTTTAATTGGCTTTATTACTCAAAAGAGGGATATGGTCATGCAACTAATTGTATTATGACACAACATGAAGTAAAATGCACACCTAATAATTAATGCAAATGCATTGTTCCATAAAAACAGGGTATGCTACTACGTGAAATGCACAATTTTTCTTCAAATGATGAATGCAAGCTTTCCTATATGAAGTCCTAACTAATATTCCAAAGCAAATCTAGTGCAAGTACAATGCAAAAATGCAAAATGCAATGCATGATGATAAGCAAATGTTTTTGGACTTTTTGAAATAAAATGAGATGCAAAAAGAAAAAGAATGATTCTATGATCCCTATACTCTGCAAGCACACGCAAACAACACTCGAGCAAAGCACTAAGGTAAAAGAACTCTAATGCACTAATCTCAAACAAAAAATCGAAAATGCCATGACAAGAACCTTCTTTAAAGAAAAAACATTTTTGGTCAGAAACAGAGGTATAAGCAGACTCAGGCAGTGACAAAGAAGACTCGGCAAACATCAAACTTCACCCAGCAACTATTTAACTTCCCCAAAGAGGAAAAAGTAAGGGCATATGTGACTATTCACAGTAAAACTGCATGTATACGGATAAATTGAATAAAAACCCACGTGTATACACGACTGTGAGTTCAAAACTCGTGTATAGAAAGAAAGGTACATAAAATCAAGGAAAATAGACAGGATGAAATAAACTTCTCACCAATCAGACACTACCAGGAAAACATGCCCCCATACCTGACACAGAAACAAGAGAGAAAGAGCAATTCAAATTCATTGAATTCCAATAAAACAACCCCCAAAGCACAACTACTAGGAACTCCCTAGTGGAGTCACCAATTCTGTTACGGAGAGAAATTCCTATGGCTTGGGGTACCAGTATAGACAACTTGACTCCAGAAATCAATCCTTTCCAATATGCAATAGAAATTAAATGTCTAACACTAAAGGATCAGACCTCGTACCTTATTCTGGATAGTTGAAGTAGATCCCCATTGAGCTTTCCAACTTCAGCTTGAATTGATAAATTACTTCCTCAACAACAAGAAAACAATACAAGCATTCTATGTATCATGGTTTTAGATATATTCTAGCATATATAATCAATAATGTATAAGCATTTGACATAATCCAATGGATAAAATATTCATTCAAACACACGTCATTGGATAGGAAAATATATTTCTATTAATATAAATCAGAGATTGCAAGGTACAACCTCTGTCTGCACGTCTGCGAACCAGAGAAACTGAATCCCCCACTTGGGCCTCCACCACTTCAATCCTCCATCTATAGATACAATCTCACAAGCAAAAGGAAAGCTTGGGAAGAACACAAAAGTGCTCCAAGAGACAAAGGGATGCAGACTCAAGCATAAGTTCCAGCAACAATGGACTATATTTTCTTTGCTCTCAATTGTCTCTTATGCCTTCAATGTACCAAGGGGTTTCGTATATAGCTTTTCAAAGGGGTAATGAAACGTCGAATCTAAGTGATCTCAAGGCATAGGGAAGGCCAAGAGTCAAGTGAGTTCGATCCATGTCAACCAAAACTCCAAAAGGATTTGGATTTTGCACACATCCTGATGTATTCAGTTTTAGTGGTCAAACTCGTGTATATACACGCTTATAAGTTTAAAAGTTGTGTGTATCATTTTTCACATGTTTTTAGGGATGGTCAAGGAAAAATCAAAGGACAAAAAATGGTCCATGGGGTGTAAGGAGTCTACAGCGGGACAGGGGAAGGCCATACAAAGTGTGATTCACCTAGAGTAGTGAAATCAGCTATAATAGATGCCCCCTAATGTGTGAGGTCAAAGGGGTCATATGATGGCCGAAATACATTATAATTCCATCCCAGAAGTGGAGTGATGAAGGATCCCAAATGGAATACCAGCCACCCAATCAGCATAGTACAATAATACAACTATGCACATAACTGCAAATACATATAGCAGTCTCGGATACATAAGAGTACAATGGCCATGAATAGGCATGATACAAAATATCACATAAGTGGTCATCGCCATGTACAATATACGTAGATCATAATATCCATGATGAAGATATACAAAGGACCATGATGTCCATAATGGCTAAAGATATATAACAGATGAAGATCTCCATAGCGGCTGGAAATATCTGACATATACTGGAATCAAGTTACGAGAGATGAAATATCATGAACACTGGCACGATAAGAGATGCCACCAATATGGAAAGTCTTCTACACAAATCGCTATGAGTACATGTCCTACTATGCGAATAGAGGTGTTGAGGTCAAACATAGTAGTCCATCTTCTGATTACCGGTCATTAATGTATACCATTAACAGATGTGAGATCAACCACCGATGATGAAAATGGGAATAAAGGTACTAGAGTGAAAACTAACAAGTGTGAATAAATGTGTTGACGTCAAAAACTTGAGAGGATCCATCGATCAGGGGACATTGATGTATTCCCAAAAACTATCGATGGTGAGAGAACCTGCCACTAATGACTGCAAGTCTCAAGGCACTCAAAACGAATCTAGACTCAAATCCCAGAATAAATGATCTGAAGTTGATGGAATGAAATCTGCTAGAAGGAGGGCATTAAGGCATCCGTCATCATCCAACACAAGGTACTCAACAAAGCTATATAATGTGGAAGGACTCGATCATAAGGTGCATGAACCAGTAACTGTACAGGGAATGTCAGACATGCAAAGTCAAGAGAACTGAGGAATGGCCGACTCAGGCTTCAAATTTCTTCAAGAAAGAGCATAATGGTGTATGGTGACTGAATAAAGGTAGCGCAGACTCAATATACAAAATGGGACATCTCTCCGACACATGAGGCATCAACAGAGGCTCCATAGGGATTGGAAGCTTAACCAGTTGGTGGAGATAAACTCAGATAAATGAGTACAGCTCCTAAAGTCAAACTATAACCCAACCAATGGATGTGATATACAGTGCTCTGTTCAAAGGTGACATGACTCAACAGCTGCCACAGATAACATCTTTCCTTGTCCGGCTTTTTGGTTTTTTGATTTTTTTTTGGACTTTTTCAGTTATTTAAAAACCTTGAAAATGAATAAAATGGCTTTATAGTTACAGACTAGGAGGAGACGAGTGTAATAAGGGCAAACAAAATAGTTCCAAGTAGTGGAACATACCTATGCTCAATGTAAGGATACATGTGTAGGATATAAAAAATCAGGGGAAAATCCCCTCCCCCGATAAAAAGGGAAACAAGCTGCGAAGGATAAAAAATGGCTCTGCATGGCTAGACATGAGACAATCTTGGGCTATATGGCTGAAACGCAATGTTAGGGGAGCTAGCATAAAGCTCAATAAGGTAGGCAAAGCTCATGATAATGCATTCACAACTTGACATGAGGGAGTCTTGAGGGAAATAGGCCAGCAAAAGATCAACAGGAGTATAAGGATCTTGCGAAATGTCATGGCAGTACTATATAATTGACTCCCACACCCTAAAAGAGAAAACTTTAGCATGGGCACGAAATGCAAATAAGGTGCTAACTAGGGTACCCATGTAAGGTGAAGCTCTACCACTCATATCATGCCACTTCTAAAACAACAAGAAGGTTTTGTGACATAACATAGTGGGTTCGTACCTAAGGTCATGATGAGATGGTCATAAGGTTATGCAAAATGTAGATGGTGATGAAACCTAACCTATATGCAAGTTTAAATATGATACTTGATATTGGCATGAACGGGTCAATCCAACGGATGAAACGACACTGAAAAAGGTCCTCTACATCATGAATTATGTAAAAAACGGTCCAAAATGGTTAGAAAATGTCGAAACTATAGGAAAGGGGGTAAAAATTTTCAAATATTTGAAATTTTTCTATAAATAGTAAACAATTCAACATATTATAAAACATTTGAAACTTTTACCCATTTGAGCTCTCATTTTCAACAGCAAATTCTAGGAGATCCAGCCGACGGAATCCACTACCGTTTCTTCTAGGTATTTACCCATGCTCTTCTCTTTCATTTTGATGCAATTTTTATGAAATTCCATGGTCAATTAAGCTTTCAAGGCCACCGTAAAATGGCTGTTGCGGCCCACATAGAAATCAAGGTTTTTTCCACGTATAGGGTTGGATATACGTGGAAAATGCCCTCAAACCCGCGTACATACACGGTTATTTTGAAAACAGACATGTATGAGGTCGTGCATAAGGTTTTTTCAATAATCTAATTGGAAAATTTGCAATTTATTGTGTAGGATGGTCCTAGAGTGGAGAGAGCATGAACATGGTGAGGTAGAGGAGGCAGTAAGGGCCGATCTAATGGATCAACAAGCTCTACATGCATGTGGACTCTACAAGTTTTGGTGTCTTGGTGGTTTGAGGGCCAAACCAAGACTATTGCAGATGGTGGTGGATTACTGGGATCTATACTTAGAGTGCTTCCATATAGATGGGATGTCCCTCACCATAGAGGTGGAGGACATATCCTTCATTATTGGGCTTTCTAGACGAGGGGAAGTCGTGAACCTTCCTTCTTGTGGTGGGACAGGAGGTGGCCTAACTATCGACGAGTACATTGCGGTGTACTACTATCCAGACATAGAGAAGGTGGCGATTTAGGTCCCTACCAACGCTATACAGGTGCTGGGCCTAAAGGCCATACTATTGACATTGGGTAGGAGAGCAGGCTTGGCATCACTCCACCAGACCTTGCGGCCTCTAATGTTCTATGCAGTGGAGTGCATGAGACCTGTGATTTATGACTGGAGCACTGCACTACTGAGCAACATGAAACATCAGCTCAGTATTTTGAGCACGTTTTTGTTTGAGCGTGTTCCAGGATTGAGCCCCAGAGTGGATGTTCCTCTTCACGGGGTTCAAGATCTAGCCCAATGGCGTTGGGAAGATGTTATGTGCAGACTGGGGGGTGGTAAGGTGGCCAACCCATATCCAGCTGACTTCTTTCCATGGTGGCGATGATAGATAGTTGCCATCCATGACTACCCCTATGCAGGGATAGATTTTTGGGGGGACCCAAACATGTTGCTACCACCAGGATCGGCATATGGCGATATAGGTGATGAATCTCGACCCTCTCTTTTTAAATTTTGAGTTATTTAATTTTTTTGTGTTTTCTTTATTATATGGAATCAAAAAGACATATTTTTGCGTGATAATAGATAGTGACATATACCATTTGTGTGTAGATGTGGGACCACGACGGCTAGAGGGCCTCCCTCGTCATAGACGAAGGGGAAGAGGAGATGACATCATGGGTGTGGATGCGGAGCAGACACTCTAGAGCATTCATACCAATTTTGTGAGACTAACACATAGGGTTCCCATGGTGCAAGTTGAGTACTTGCTTGAGCCTATGGAGCAATAGGTAGTGGGTGTGCCACGCGCATGGGTGCGATTATTCTGATGGCTAGCTAGAGCAGTAGTGACCTTACACAATCACAACCCTCCTCCTCCTCCATAGGATTAGACACCTAGGAGTGTATACATTTGGTACTACCGTGTATTAAATGTTGGTGTCTCAAAAGCCCCAATTTTGTATCATGACAATATGTATTATCACATTTTGAATGTATATAAAAAGTTTTATGGTGATCGGTTACATGTGTAAAAATTGGGCTTGTGATTAATTTATTGTGAATGAAACAAATTCCAATCTAACACGTAGTTAGCATATGAGTTAGAAACTTGATTATTATTTCTTGGAATATGTATATATGTTATATTGTCAAATTGTTGTTCTAACAATCTCACACGTAAGAATCTTCTTAATAATGTCAGATCTCTAACATGGTACAAACCATTGAGCTGTGACACTACTAACTCTGAATCAAGACGTACCTCAAGAGAGAGAACACCATGTGAAATGGCATCCCGTAGAAGCTCGATAATGACACTGTATTCAGCAACATTGTTGGAAGATGGCCGTAGACATACGCCTCTTGAAGACAATACCTGACCCATAGGAGTATAAATCACCCAAGCAGTAGAGGCTAAGTGTTGAGTGTGATGGCTTGCACCATTCGCGAATCCTATTTAGGTGGAAGATTCCATTGACATCTGCCAAAAAAAAACGAAACTAATCACAAACTCGATCACAATAAGAAAAAGACCTAACTATGAAAAGTTGTACAATAATATACAATAAGTAGCCTTGGCTGAAGATCATGCATAGTATTTCTTAATATAGAGCCCATTTCTAGGCTCTGCCAAGGTCGTTCCTTCGTAATCCACTAATTCATACGCACCCTTATCTAACACATGCTTGACCATGTAAGGACCACGCCACATAGGATTAAATTTCCCTGCCCGCAAGGGTTCTTTTGGTTGATCCCACAAAAGGACAAAGTCTCATTCACTAAACCTCTTTAGACAGACAAACTTATCGTACTGGGTCTTTACGCGTCATTTATTGACTTCTAGAGCCACCAAGGCATCCTGACGCTGCTCATCAAGTTGCTCAAGGTGAACCAAACGCTCCTCCAATGGTGAAGTGTTTGGTAATATTTCCACAGCTAGCTTCAAAGAAGGAATCTCGCATTCAACCGACAATATCAACTCCACTCCATGTACAAGTTCATATGGAGAAAAACTAGTGGCAGTCTTAACAGTAGTTCTATATGCCCACAAAGCAGGATATAACATGATGTGTCAATTGTTCTTACTTTGTTCAATGGTTCATTGGAGAATGTATTTGAGTGATTTATTCACTGCCTCTACCTATCCATTCACTTGAGGGTATTAAGAAGAGGAATGCTCTTGCTTATACCCTAACTTCGATGCCACCTCTTCCATCATACGGTTCTGAAAGTGTGAGCCATGGTAAGTGACAAGCTCTTTTGGAATCCCGAACTGAGTAATAATTTGGTTGAATACAAAGTGAGCGGCTATCTCACCATTACATTTTACTGTAGGCATAGCCTCAGCCCATTTTGTGAAGTAATCAACAGCCACTATAATATGATGGTTCCCCCCAGCCGAAGCTGGGTTGCAATCCATAAAATCGAGCCCCCACTTACTGAAGGGACCAATAGTGATAATGACATGTAATGGGGTAGGTTTCGAGAACATATTACGTGTGAACACCTGGCAAGAGTGGCACCTCTTGACTGCATCAATACAATCCTTAAAGATCAATGGCCAGAAATAACCCACTCTTAAAATCTTTTGAGCTGTAGAAATCCCAGATAAATTACCACCACACGCCCCTTCGTGGCAATCATTCAGCACTACCTTAGCCTCTTCATGAGTTAGACAACATCGTAAAATGGAATCTACCCTGAGAGGTGAGTAGGGGTCTTCAATGTAATCGTCGTCGTTCATCTCGCGAGAGGTGAGTAGGGGTCTTCAATGTAATCGTCGTCGTTCATCTCGCGAGAGGTGAGTAGGGGTCTTCAATGTTTGTAAATATATTATGATATCCCCATACCATGGGTCTAACGTTGATATTAAGAATATGTTTTCATCGACAAACATATCTTCACAAACCAACTCCTCGGCCTCGCTTGGAAAATCTTATATAAGCTCTACAAATATTACAGACTTCTTCGATTTTTCCGAAACAAACTCAAGATCAAATTCTTGCTCAATGATAATCCATTTATTATATTTTCCCCCAATGATGCTTTGGGTGAGGACGAATTGAAACGGATTGACATGGGCTACAACCAAGGTCTGGCGAAGGAGAATATAATGTCTCAACCGCTTAGCCGCATGTACGGTAGCTAAAGCAAGCTTCTCGACATGAGAATAATGAATCTCTGCGTCAATAAGGTTCCAGCTCAAATAATATATGACATGCTTCTGGAGCTCCTCATCCTCTTGAACCAAAACCATACCAATCGTTTCTAATGACACGACCACATATAATAGAAAATCACGGCTATAGTCCAGGGGACTAATCACCGGGGTCACTGCTAGGGCTCTCTTGAGTGCATCGAAGGACCCCTGGGCTTGCTCATCCCAATAAAAGGGGGTGTCCTTATTCAAGAGACGCACGAAGCCTCTAGTCAAATTGGCAAACTTGACAAAAAATCTTCGTAAGAAGTTTTCCATGCCTTTCAAACACTGAAGATGACGAATATTCTTCGGGGGAGACAACTGAAGTATTGCCTCAACCTTCAAAGGGTCGACTCTTATACCCTCTTTAGAAACGATGAATCCTAACAAACGCCCTGACTTCACACAAAAGATGCACTTATGAGTATTTAATCTAATCAAATAGTGTCGGCATCTTTCGAATACCAATCTCAATTGATAGGGATGACACATTCTCATACGAGAATGAGCGGCAAGTTCATCCAAAAATACTTCGATAATTGACTTAAGATCATGGAAGATCAAGGTCATCGCCCGATGAAATGTAGCTCCAGTGTTTTTAAGGCCAAAAGGCATTTTTCGACATGCAAACCTTCCCCAAGGAAAAATAAATGCAGTCTTATGTTGGTCCTCAAGTTTAATCTGTATCTGATTATATCCGAAAAATCCATCCATGAAGGAGAACACCTCACTATCCGCACACTCATCCAAAGTCTGATCAATAAATGGTGTGGGTAAATTGTCCTTAGGACAGACAGGATTCAAATCATGAAAATCAGTACATATGCAGATCACTCCCTGCTTCTTATCCACCGAAACGGGGTTTGAAACCCACTCCATCAAGGGAACAGGATAGATGAAACTGGATTTCAACAGCTTCTCTATCTCTTCCTTAATCACGGGTGCTTTCCTAGGATTCACTACACATAAACATTGTCGAACAGGCTTAGCGTTGGGGTAAGTATTAATCTTGTGCTCAACAATACGAGGGTCAATACCTGGCATCTCGTCGTAAGACCAAGAGAAAATATCATGGAATTCCTTAAATATCTCGGTGTATTCAAGAATCTCAGCATGGGAACATTCTGCCCCAATATAGACATTCTCTATCGTGCCAGGATTGTGAGAGATTTTGATAGGAATCGTTAAAGATATGTTTCCCATGTTTCCATCAGCCATCAAACAAGGAGAGATTAATGGAACCATAGGATGACCAACTCTCTAACTAAGAACCGCCCTAAAACCCTCACGCTCCAAGCATTCAAGATCTGGAAGAAAGTACTATCTATGATGGAGTTCCTCCCATGGTGGCTCAACTCCAGACATAGCATCAATAATCGCTTCATCTAAAGGGAAAACTGTATCAAGGCAATTGTGTGCATGATAAAACTATACAGCCCATGCCGATAGCACATAAGGGTCCTCCTCCTCCATCCGCGAAGAGGAAGGAATAGGCTCTACAACACACTTGAGATTGGCTTGATAAGCTATCATAACTATAGACAATGACACGTCCATCATGACGGGCTCACTCAAAGTGCTTGGTTTAGGAAGAATCCAAGGATCTTCCATATGACTCGTGCAAAAAGACACCAATCTCATAGATGTCAAAGTCTCATCGAAACTAGATCCTATCATAAGGATCGGTGTAGGAAAACTAAAGCTTCCCATGAGGGATGGGTACATGCCTACACCCACACTCCCAGTCTCCTGCTGAGAGTGCTCAACGATTGGGATCAAAGCTCCCAAAGATGTGATAACAGACAAATTCTTGAATGTCGTTTCATCAATCATTATGATCTTCTTGTTATGTGGAAAGCATACAACGCGGAACAGGGAAGAAGCAATGGCTTGCATACTATACATCTAGTTCCTACCCAACAAGAGATTGTATTCAAGGGGTGCATCAACTACCTCAACCTCTATCGCAATGGTCTTCCCTCCCAAATGGACTATAACAGAAGGAAGAATGTTGTGCGCCCTAAAAGATCTCCCATCAAATGCAGTTAACATCGTCGTTGATTTAGACAGCTCAAGGGAACCCAAACCCTTCCAACAAGATAAAGACATCACAGAAGCAGCACCGGCTTCATCAATCACAATGTGCTTGACGATCATATTAAGACATTCTATGTGAATCAAAAGAGACACATAGTATGGAAAGCGAGGCTGAAGTCCCGTGGTTTCAAATTTGATCACGAAGGAAGAATCATCATCATTCACACCAAGGGAAGAAAGCAACGCCTTCCTTTGCGAATGATAACTCTGAAGCACTTCCAATGCAGACATCGCACAAGGAGTTTGGCTCAAATCCTCAACAACTGAATAGTTCTGGGCGGCTTGGGCATTTGGATTATTCCCTAAACGCTTAAGGACTCCCTTACGAATGTGAGGTGCAGTCTCAGGTTTATCCATAGGTTTCTCAATATGGTAAGGGGACCTTGGTGGATCAAGCTCTTTTCCTGGGATGGGTTTGGATGAACCATAATCTTTCACATGGGTCACAACTTTCAGAGCATGGACCATGTTAATGCACCCATGACCACTACTCTCCAACGGATCTTGATCACCACCGGACTAGTCATGGGACTTAGAGTTCATATTTTGATTGTGCGGTAAAGGGTTAGTTAGCACAGCTGGGTCCTATCCCAAGAATCTTGAAGCTTCCTCAATACGAGGGCACAAGTAAGTGAGTTGATCGTCCTTACATAACTTGCAAGGAAACTTAACCTTACATTTAGCTTGCTTGTCCCCCCTAGCATTTCGGTCATTCTTTTCATTACTATTAGCATTCTCATTCTTATTCCCACCCTTACGATTATTTTTACCCTTTTTTCTATTCCATCCGGGCTGCTGGTTACCCCTCTGGTCCAACAAGTGCGCAAAAGGTACACTCGCTATTTGGGCGGGTTGAGACGATGCCGTAGCTTGTCCCGAAGTAGATTGGTTTATTGACAATTGACTAACTTTTTTTGCAATTGAATCCGCAGGTTTTGCACTTGCACAACCCACAATGCCATCGGCATGTGGTCCAGGTTTGACTTCGGGGTCGAAACTGGAACGCGGAGCATTGGGAATAATCTCATATAACAAACCAGACTGAGCATAGATCAAGTCCAGTTCCTGTGCCCTAAAAATCGCTTGTTCCTCATTCTGCACTCCGGATGTGGAAACATCCTTCACTATATATGGCAATAATGACTTCAGGAACCACTCAAGGAGGAACTCCAGTGCTATAAAGGCTTTAATTAACCTCTTCCATCTACGCCACTCTTGAATATGATTAGAGAAATGTGTGGCTTTATCTTGTCGAAATTTCGACAAGAGTTTAGTACCAACATCACAATGCACAGGTAGCTGGAAGTGATTAAGAAAAGTTATCGCAAGGTCGTCGAACAAAGCAAAATCTCCCCTAGGTAACTCTATATACCATTTCATGGCAAGCCCTGTAAGGGTGCGTTGAAATAGTCTCAAACGAATTGAGTCTTGATGTAAGGAATTCAAAGAGAACCATAGGTGAAACGTAGTAATGTGTTTGCTCGGATCCTCTCCCGGTTTTCCCTCAAACTTAGGTATGTCTGAAGGAATCTTGGTAGGGACAGCCAATCAAGCCGGGTCGTGAGCTACTACAGGATCATTCATCAATATCAACAGGTCAAAAAGATTGAGCATTGCAAGGAAAGGGAGCCTAGGATGATGAGGTCAATGGACCGCTCCCGGATTCATATAGGTCTTATTACCACCATGGCCTTGGCCATAGTACCCTCCTCCCATATGACCCATATAGGGTGGCATGGAAGTACCATAGTATGGTGGACCTTTACTAGTAGGAGCTACAAATCCATAATTAGGAGAGTAAGTAGGTTGTTGATACCCACCCCCATAAGGTGAAGAACCCTGTCCATACTGCATCCCATAATAGGGTCCATAAGTCACCGCATGTGATGCCCCATGAGACACTTTGTAGGTAGGAAGATATTCTCCAGAAGTAGGAATATACATACCGGAAGCAGGGATATACGCCCTGAAAGTAGTAACATGACCTCTAGAAGTATGAACATAACCTCCCGAAGCAACGAGTGATATGTAAACCTAAGACACAATCGGTCTAGTAACCGCAGTACGGACCTGACTCATAGTCGTGTGCCGACTCGAAGGACCACGCAAATAAGGTGGAGGATGAACATTTGAATAACTAGGGACAAAGGATGAAGGAATCTGAGTAATAATGTATGTGATATTCCCTATCGTCACTCGTCTTGAATCTGGTATCCTAATAGGATCACTAACGCTAGACCTAGGAGGGATATGTGATGTAACTTCCATCACCAGGGTGGAAGGTGCAATGTGACTAGTGCTCCCAAACCTCTCCAGATGATAAGGAATGAGAGTCCCCCTAGGCATAGTGTTAGGCTCAAATTCAGATTCGACATGAAATGCCAAATCATCTGTAGGAAAACCAGACATACCATAACTACCATAGCTAGTGCTGGCAGGTTCAAAATGAGTCTCAACATCCTCCAGCATTCCATACCGGTAATGCGTCAATGGGGCATCAACCCTATAGTGAGTAGGTCTATCATGCATTGTTCCTATCTCAGAAATCACAAGACCTAACTCAGCCAAGTCGGTTGAAGGATCATAAGTAGGAGTAAACTCCCCATCATCTACACGAATAGGAGAAGGTGGTTCAGGAATACCTTCTAAATGGTATCCCATGGTGTGTGAATCAATGTGAGAAATAGTTTTCCTAGACTATCTAGGTCTCTCTCCCAAAGGAGGAGGAGAAGTAGAAGGCGGAAGTCTTGCTAAACGATGAGAACGGCGAGGAGCCACACCCAAATCCACAATGACACAAAAAATAGAAAAGACTCTCTATTTACGTAAACCCTAGGCCAACTAATGTGCATAGAGCAATCACTAATAAAATATAAAGCCAAATTAAAGAAAACAAGGGCTGGATAAGTGAGCTCCTGAATGAAGCAAGCATGTCTCGCCTAGGAGAGGCTTGAGACTCCCATACACAACAAGCAGAGGTACGTAACCAATTATTGTGGCCCTCAGCTTCAAAACGTAAAGTGACTGTGCTGTCCAACCCCAACCTAGTCGGGACACCTGCAGAATAACCCCTACAAAGTACCCCCTCGATATACTAGGTAAGGCCACTAAGGTCACCTCAATATAATCAATGCTCAAGAGGACCGTCGCAGGCGAGCTCTTGAAAGAGCCCCCAAATACGAATACAATCC
>LPNX011161877.1:17586-29695 GCA_001517045.1 Pseudotsuga menziesii
TTTTATTCAAATGATGAATGCAAGCTTTCCTATATGAAGTCCTAACTAATAGTCCAAAGCAAATCTAGTGCAAGTACAATGCAAAAATGCAAAATGCAATGGATGATGATAGGCAAATGTTTTTGGATTTTTTGAAATAAAATGAGATGCAAAAAGCAAAAGAATGATTCTACGACCCCTAGACTCTGCAAGCACACACAAATAGCACTCGAGCAAAGCACTAAGGTAAAAGAACTTTAATGCACTAATCTCAAACAAAAAATCGAAAATGCCATGACAAGAACCTTATTAAAAAAAATTAGCCTAAAAAAAAATTGTTTCTGGTCAGAAACAGAGGTATAAACAGACTCAAGCAATGCCAAAGGAGACTCAGCAAACATCAAACTTCACCCAACAACTATTTAACTTCCCCAAAAAGGAAAAAGTAAGGGCATATGTGATTGCTCGCAGTAAACCCGCGTGTATACGCCGAAATCGAATAGAAACCCGTGTGTATACGTGACTGTGATTTCAAAACTCATGTACAGGAAGAAAGGTACATAAAATCAAGGCAAACAAACATGCTGAGACAAACTTCACATCAATCAGACACTACAAGGAAAACATGCCCCCAGACCCGACACAGAAACAAGAGAGAAAGAGCAATTCAAATTCATTGAATGTCGATAAAACAACCCCCAAAGGACAACTACTAGGAACTCCCCAATGGAGTCGCCAATTCTGTTATGGAGAGAAATTCCTATGGCTTGGGGTACCACAATAGACAGCTTGACTTCAGAAATCAATCCTTTCCAATATGCAATAGAAATTAAATGTCTAACACTAAAGGATCAAACCCCGTACCTTATTCCGAACGGCTAAAGTAGATCCCCGTTGAGCTTTCCAACTTCAGCTTGAATTGATAGATTACTTCCTCAACAACAAGTAAACAATACAATAATTGTATATATCATGGTGTTAGATCTATTCTAGCATATATAATCAATAATGTATAAGCATTTTCCATAATCTAATGGATAAAATATTCATTCAAACACACATTATTGGACAAGAAAAGATATTTCTATTAATATAAATCAGAGATTACAAGATACAACCTCTATTGGCATGTCTGCAAACCGAAGAAACTGAATCCCCCACTTGGGCCTCCACCACTTCAATCCTCCATCTCTAGATAGCATTCTCACAAGCAAAAGGCAAGCTTGGGAAGAACACAAAAGTGCTGCAATGGACAAAGGGATGCAGACTCAAGCATAAGTCCCAACAACAATGGACTATAGTTTCTTTTCTTCAATTCTCTCTTATGCCTTCAATGTACCAAGGGGTTCCTTATATAGCTTTCCAAAGGGGTAATGAAAGGTCAAATTCAAGTGATCTCAAGGCATAAGGAAGGCCCAGAGTCAAGTGAGTTGGATCCATGTCATGGAAAACTCCAAAAGGATTTGGATTTTTCACACATCCCGATGTACATAGTTTTAGTGGTCAAACCCACGTATATACGTGCTTATAAGTTTAAAAGTCACGTGTATCATTTTTCACATGTTTTTAGGGATGGTCAAGGAAACATCAAAGGACAAAAAATGGTCCATGGGGTCTAAGGAATCTGCAGTGGGACAGGGGAAGTCCATACAAAGTGTGATTCACCTGGAGTGGTGAAATTAGCTATAACAACATTTGCTTGGGAGTATACAGACATGAGGGGTATTCCCTCTAACCTACACACCCATCATATTTATATTAAAAGTGACTCCTGGCCTGTGTGCTAGCCTCAACGAAGAATGAACCCCAAGCTTAGGGACATAGTGAAGGAAGAAATTTAGAAACTCTTGGAAGCAGGATTTATATATCCTATTTCAGATAGTGAGTCAGTCTCCCTGCTCGTAATTGTACCCAAGAAAAATGGTAAATGGAGAGTGTGTGTCGGCTATATGGAGATAAACAAAGCCACACAAAAAGTCCATTTTCCCTTTCCCTTGATTGATCAAGTACTTGACACCTTATCATGGAATAATTTCTTCTCCTTCCTGGATGGTTTTAGCGAGTACAATCAGATTCAAATTGCTCCCGAAGATCAAGATAAAACTACCTTCACCTGTCCCTGGGGAACGTTTGCTTACAGAGTGCTTCTCTTTGGTTTATGTAAAGAACCAGCAACATTTCAAAGAGCTGTAATCGGCATATTTTCATTATAAGTGAATGACAGTATGGAATTTTTTATGGATGATTTCATTCCTGGGAAGGATTTTGAAGAAGCACAGGAAAATCTGAAAAAAGGTTTTAACTCATTGTGAATAGACCAGCTCTCTTTAAGCACTGAAAAGTGACATATGATGATGAGTGAAGGAGTAGTATTGGGGCACTTCATCTCTGCTAATGGAATTCAGGTGGATCCCTCAAAAATCAAGTTAATAAAAAATATACATACTCCTGCAACTCAAAAATAGGTGCGAAGTTTCCTAGGACATGCTGGATACTACCGAAGATTTATAGAAAATTTTTCCAAACTCGCTTCTCCTTTGTTTTCATTGATAATGAAGCATGTGCAATTTGTTTGGAATGAAGCATGCCACACAATGTTTGTTAAGTTTAAGGAGAAGCTTTCCACAGCTCCTATCTTAAGAGGGCCCAATTGGACCCTACCTTTCCACATTTCTTCAGATGCTTCTGATGCCACTATTGGAGCCGTTTTAGGAAAATATGATGGTCAAGTACCTTATGCAATTTATTATATTAGTAAAAACTTAGCCCCTGCTGAACTTAATTATACTGTCACCGAGAAGGAGTTCTTAGCTATTGTCTACTCCATTAACAAATTTTGACACTACATTAATGGATATCCTACATTTGTGCACACTGACCACTCTGCCATTAAACATCTAATGAATAAACTTGTCACTAATGGCAGAGTGACTAGATGGCTCTTATTATTACAAGAATTTGATATTACCATCATAGATAAACCTGGAAAAGAAAATGTTGTCACTGATTTTTTATCTCGTTTCACTAACAGTAATGATAATTTGCCTATTGAGGAGTCTTTTCTAGATGAACATTTATTTGTAGTTTCAGCTCATTCTCCTTTTTATGCAGATGTCAATAATTACTTGGTTGCAGGAAAGCTTCCAACACATATGTTCAAAAGAGAAAAGAGAAAAATCACATAGCAAAGTGCTAGGTATTGTTGGGTAAACAATCACCTCTTTTACATAGGTCTTGATCTTGAAATCAGAAGATGTGTAAGGGAATATGAAATCTTTCATATACTAAAGGCCTGCCATGATGAACATTGTGGGGGACATTTTGTAGACAGAAGGATAGGACACAAAGCACTAAGAATGGGCTACTATTGGCCAAATATTTTCAGGGATGCAAAAAAGTATGTCTAGTCTTGTGATAGCTACCAAAGGATGGGTCATCCCAATAGATTAGATCAAATGCCTCTGTAACCACAATCAGTGATTCAATCTTTTGATAGATGTGCTCTATATTTTGTTGGCCCTATCATCCCATGATTCCAAGTAGAAAGCCTACATGTCGTTTTGTACCGACTATATGACAAAATGGGTAGAAGTTGTAGCCCTGGCGAAAGAGAATGACTGGGCTATGATTGACTTCCTGTACAGTGAAATATTTATCCATTTTGGGATACCTAAGGAAGTAGTTACTGACAGAGGACCGCAGTTTATGTCTCATCAATTTGAAGTTCTGCTACGGAAATACCATGTTAAGCATCGGGTAGCTTCACCTTACCATTCCCAAGCCAATGGACAGGTGGAAAGCACTAATAAAGTCATTGAAGCTATCCTCACTAAGACGGTCAAGAGCGATTGTAGAGATTGGGTTGATAGATTCCTGGAAGAATTATGGGCATATCGCACCACGTGGAGTAACACTAAAAGTTTCTCTCCTTACAACTTAGTGTATGGTAAAAGTGTCGTCTTCCCAATTAAATTTGAATTTAAGACTTTGAAGATGGCCACAGAGGTAAACCTAGATGTAACTGAATCCCAAAAGAGGAGATTGAACCAATTGAATGAACTGGATGAGAACCGGTTGAATGCCGTGGATCAAATAGTGTTAATTCAGCAACAAAGATCCAATTGGCATGACCGATTCATCAACAAGAAGGTCTTCTATGAGGGAGACTACGCACTATTATATGATTCCAAATTCAAAAGAGATTTCAAGGGTAAACTGTGCACAAGATGGCTGGGGCCATACCTAGTGGATAGAGTATTTGATAATGGTACAGTCTGCTTGGTAACCATTGATGAGAACTGTGTACCATTATTTGCTAATGATCGCATGCTACGACTATACCATAAGCCCATTTCAAAGGATTCATTTATCTCACAAATTGCAGCTAATCTAGATTACCAATTAGCATAAGGGAAAGAATTTTTCTCTGCCCCTGCCAATCATTAATTAATCACTGTAAATCACATATGGATCTTTGTACATAAATTAATTGTTTTTCTATTATGTTTTATCCTTTTTCTTTTGCACTTGATCCATTTTTTTTATTGTGTAGAAAAGCGCCTAGGAATGGTGGTCATTGTTGGACCTGGCGACCAAAAACATCATTCCCCCTGTAACTTCCTACACTGAATTTTTCTTTTCCTTTTCCTTGAATAAATTTGTTGCAGTTGCAACACCCTTTTTTCGGCAGCTGCAACATTTTTTTTCCGGCTGATGCAACACCTATTTTCCAACAGGTGCAACACCCATTTTTGGCAGCTGCAACACCTATTTTCCGGCAGGTGCAACACTTGTTTTCTGGCAGTAGCAACACCCATTTTCCAGCCCATTTTCTGGTAGCTACAACAGCTTATTTCCAGCAGCTGCAACACCCATTGTTTGGTAGCTGTAGCACCTTGAAATTCTTCCATCTTCCGTTTCCACAAGCTGTGACCATGTTTTACTTTTCACCATAAAACCCATTTCTCGTAGCTGCAGAATAGTCACTTTTCGTTCACTTAACATTTTCCCCCCTCTTCCGACAGCTGCAACATCTTTTTCGATAGCTGCAACTCCGCTACATTTAGCTAATTTTTCTATCATTGAACATCGGGCCTCTGCTTTGATTTCTTTTTGGCCTGCGGCTGTGACTCTTATGTTATTAGCATATCTTTTTGCAAAATGACAACTCCTCTTGATATGGCTCTGATTCCTATTG
Source organism: Pseudotsuga menziesii (assembly GCA_001517045.1). Classification (NCBI taxonomy): domain Eukaryota; kingdom Viridiplantae; phylum Streptophyta; class Pinopsida; order Pinales; family Pinaceae; genus Pseudotsuga; species Pseudotsuga menziesii. The sequence continues at coordinate 22,763 of LPNX011161877.1, forward strand.
CCGACAATTTGACTCATAATGTAATATTCATCATATTTCTGACCATTTTAACACGATGGTTTTTGGTTCGCCAGTGGAAGAGGTTATTACAGTACCCTTGTAATAATGACTACAATTAATGACTGCACAATGCACAAGTTCATATTTTGCAACGACTGTAATCACACACTCTATCATCCTCCAAACAACATCCATCATGCATTTTCGAAGGTATGGCTTTGATTAACTACTTGATTAAGTATCAATACAATTTGACAATATCAGTCGTACCTCCCTTTTTATGCCCATTATTGCATCGCTTAACTCTCTTCTTGTGCAATGTAATGACTAATTATGCTACCTAATAATCGCCACCTTTCCCAAATTGGGATAAAATTTCAAATAATCCAGTGCACTGAAACTTTTTGAATTTGCCTAACTCTCGTCTTAGCTATCCATGCATACACTGTGTTGTAACCTCCATTGTTGGAATCTATAATCTGTTGAACTGCAATATAATTCTGAAGACAAAAACATGGGTATTTTGGCTCCTTATGAACCTTCAAACACACAAGAACTCAGAAGAAATGCTGTAGTCTTTTCTATCTTTCAAGCCGCCGATTGGACGGAATTTTTTGAACGCCTAAATGGATTTCACCGTGAAGCAGCTTTACAGTTCGCTTTGAATATTAGAGAAACCCATTCAGAGGTTTGGGGATTTTGTATTGAAGTTTCTGAAGCCATAATGGCTGAAGTCACTGGTCTTCCTCAGGTAGGAAGAACTTGGTTCGGACGTTGATCCCCCGCTACTATAGTAGTACAGTATTTTATAATGGAAGGGGAGCAGGTTCAAATGACGCAAAGAGGGATAATGCTATAATCATTGCCACAACCATGGAATCAAGTCGTTTTTTTTCTCAAGAAATACATCACCTGCGAAGGTAGGTACTAAACAGTCTATCATTATGAATTCCCTTTGCTCTCTCATCTCCGTCATAGGGTCCTGTTAAATATTCCATATTATTTGCTTAATGATTTACATCACATGGAGGGGTTTGTTTGATTTTCCAAACATCTACTATCCTCACTGACCCACCATGGCCTCATTAAATTAATAATCTTAAGGACCCTTGCTCAACACAATATAACCTGGGAGAAATTTATAGCCCAAGTTCAAGAACCCATTTCTTTGCCCGGTATTCCAATAGAAGAAGAGCAGGTCCATCTACAGATGGGGGGGAATGAAGAAAAATAGGAGGCTCGGAGCCCCTCCAATGTAGTTGGGGGGAGATGAGACTGGATCAGAGGATCAACCAGGGGTACAAGAAGAACAATTGATAGAAGATGTATATTAAAACCCCTTGGAAGAACTAAATAGTAGGGTAGCTTTGACAACAGAGTGTGAAACTGGAGCAGCATTAGATGCTATGACAATTGAACCCGAAGATAACATAGCCATGGTAACAGAAGAAAATACTGATTTGGTGACCATTGAATCCTCACTTGAATGGGGAGGAACCTTTATTGAGGAAGAACATACCAAGGAACAAGAAAATGATGGAACTGGGAATATTCCTTCTACTTCAGCTGTGAATCCAGAAACTCCAGCACCACAAAGAAAAAGGAGGAGAGCAAAGGATGAAATTAAGGTATCTCCACCAATAACAAGGAAAAGGGATAGGTCGGTTGCATCAGTAAAATCAACAAGGGAAATATGGACAACCTTGGAAGCACAAATTAAGTTCCCCATATTTAAACCTAGACCAATTTATGCCCCACAGGGGCCGGTTGAAGAAGAACCCGAAATCAAAGGACTTCTATTCGAAAATAGGCTATTAAAAGAGGAAGTCCAAACACTCAGAAAGGAATTGGAAAATTGGAAAGAAGCATGTAGAAAACAGGGTGAAAGGAAGTTGGACACATTGGTTGAAGTTGCAGATCAAGTGGAAGGATCATATCCTACCGAGCCTGGCAAGGAGGAAGAAAGAGTGGTTTGTCCCACCTGTGGAGAAATATTTAATGAATCAGGTTACAAGATTATAATATGTGCCTTCGAAACACAACAGTTTGCACCTACAACTATGGAAGGATAGGTACAACTTGATTTGAGAGATGGTGGGACTCCCCAAGAAAAACTTCAGGAGGAGGAAGTTGCAAATGAACAAGATAATGTCACATAAGAACCAGCATCCTTGGATATTATTGATGGTGAAAATCCCCCAAAAAAACTTTAGGAGGAGGAAGATTCAGATAAACAGGATGCTATCACACAAGAACCAGCATCCTTGGATATTATTGACGGTGAAAATCCCCAAGAAAAACTTTAGGAGGAGGAAGCTTTAGATAAACACGATGCTGTCACACAAGAACTAGCATATTTAAATATCCCTGTCAAAATTGCCACTAACCTTGGGATAGAGGAACCAAAGGATGAAGTTATTCTCGATTTTATGGATGAAGATTGCACTATGACACCAAAATCCTCCCATGACACAGAAATAATAGAAGCGAAACCAAAACAGCAAGACAATGATGAGGTCAAACAAGATGCTGTCACATAAGAACTAGCATCCTTGAATGTTCTTGCTCACGTGGCTACCCAAATGAGGGTAGGAGAACCAGGAATTGAAGGAACTCTAGAGTTTAATGAAGAATTTTGTACTAAAACTCCAAAATTGTCTCATGACACAAAGATACTAGAATTGGAATCACAACAAGAGGGAGATGAAGAAGCAAATCAGGATGTTATTACACAAGAATCAACATCCCTGAAAATTGCAGTAGAAATGCAACAAGTGGATGCCATTTCTGAGATGGATTTAGGTGAATATGAACAAGTCCAATCACAACCCTCAGGTGATACCGAAATCCTGGAGGAACAGTTGCATACTGAAGAAAACATCTAGTCTCGGCAGCATGAAGAAAAAGAAGAACAGGGCTTTGTAGCCTCACAATATCTGGCTGAGATAGTAGCTGATGATCATGTAGAGAACGGAATTAAAATGCAGGAGGAAGTTGCTCCATAAGAACCAACATCCTCACAGCCAGCTGCCAAATTTTCCAAAGGAAAACCTCAAAAAGAAGATGTTGTTACATAAGAACTAGCATCTCCAGAAGCGGTGAAATTTATTGCTAAAGGAATTCCAGGAGGGGTTGCTATTACACAAGAACCAACACCCCCAGAAGTAACTTCAGATGTGCAGAATGTCCAATGTGGCACATTAGGTGACAAAGTGGGGATTGAATCTCTTTGAAATTTCATTGACCTAGATTTGACAAATAAGAGTATCTAGAAGAAGAAGAAGCCCTAAACCCTATAGCAGAAATCTCAATTTTGAGAATGGAGGTAAGAAAATGGGAAAGCCAAGTGGAAGAATACCATGAGGGGATGGTTTTCCCTCACTGAGCATAAAAATACCATCAGAATACTAGAGGAGAAATGGGAAGAAGAACGTATGACCAAGATACTTCGAGAAGAAGAGCTGCAGAATGAACTAAGAAAGCTGAAAAAGTTCCAGTCTATGCAAAAGAAAAAAGAGCAGATGTATGCTCTTTCGCAAGAACTCCTGGGCACTAGGGTACCTTCCTCTTCTTACCCTGTCTTTTTATTTGAACAATTTGTTTTCTTTAAGTTAAGGGCTATGAAAGAAGGGAGGTTATTTGATATAAAAACCTCAGCACAATTCTTGGAGACATTTTTTAGAAGCAATTTTGAAGACCAAAATCTATTGTGCGAGCTGTATTTGCATGAGATGGATTTTTCTCTCGATCGCCATTCAAATCCTATCCCTTTTTTAGGAGATGTTCAGTTGAGAGCCTTTGCTTCTTTTGTGAGAAATCATGCTCAGTGGGAAATGTATTTTCAAAACTTTTCTCACAATGAAGCCAATTCTAATCTATGGTTCCGAAGTGAGCCTCAAAATCCTATTATTTTTCTTGCTCGACACTGGAGTTTTCTCTCATGCCGCATCCAAAATCGGCACACAATGGAACTGTAGGAGGAGTTTATTTCTACCTGTACCAACCAGATCTCCACACATCAACAAACAACTTTAGAAGGTAGTAAGCATACGTGGCAGGCTACCTTTCCTACCCTCAAGAACAGAGACCCCTATTATTTCAGAAATTTTAAACAGGCACTTTCCAGGGTTGAGGGTTATGTTGGATGTATCAGAGAGTGTGGAGATAACTAGCTCGGCTTGAAATTTAAATTTCCTCTCATGTAGTGGCCAGCAAAACCATACAGGATGGATTTATCACTGACCAAGGAAGAGGAGCAGTGATGTTGGAGATATTGGGTTACCCATAGAGGGTTCATAGGAAAAGAAGGAACATCTAAGTTCCCCTACAACTTCTCTTCTCTCCATGAACAGAGCATAGTGCAAGATTCATATTCTAAATAATGGAGCTTGTTGCATGAGGACATGAAACATGATAGTTGGGGGGAGATGTTGGGCCCAGAAATGGCCCCTTTTGACCATCCTTATTTACCTCTTTTTTCCCTATCCTACCCCATTGAGCATGCTAAATAGATGTTTTTCCCTCACTCTTCTCTTCAAGTCACCAAGGTATGATTGATTATTGTCTTATTTTATTAATACTTATGATTGTGGTAATTAAAGCTTTATATCTATTAATATGCTAACATATGATGGTTTATAAAGGTATTCTGAGATATATAGACTACAGGAAGATCAGGCTGAACATGCTACAAAAATGATGGGCATTCATCGCTCAAGATGATTGTCATCCATCCTAGCATTGCCCAAGGAATGCGGTCCCAATATATTATCCTAGGCAAACCTGTACAAAGATAGATGCAACAGAATGTGTCAGATTTGGAGGTCAACAGTGCGCTACTGATTGTGTATAGCTGTGATTTAAAGATATCATTACTCATGGGTCAATTAAAAGTTTCCCTATATTTCCTATCTTTCATCCTTCCATGTTTGTAATAGCTGTTGTAATTTAGGGCTCCTGAAGATTAGAGATCTTCATGGCTACCCAATAATAGGGATAGGATGTTACAATTTACGTTGTATAAATATGGAGAACTATTCTAAGCCAGGGGTGGAACCCGTAACAAATTCATTGTATTAGCTGTGACTAAGAGTTGTGTAATCGATTTGCCTTTTTAATAGAGGGAGTTACTTCAGATCTAAGGGTTTTTAACGTGTGTTCATCCAGCATCTCTGTGTGAAGGCAGGGCCCACCTTCCCATAGGGATTGCTGAGTTAATTTAGGCATTTTACATATTATGTTGTGTGATGTTATGTTAATTTTATTTCTTCATAAGAAGCTGTAAGAGTTGTGGATTTACAGTTTTTTATTAATTGCATTTCTTGGAAATATATAGTGGCATGGTGTGACAGTCGATTGCATAGGTAATTTTTCTTTATGCAATTTGCATGGTAGCTGTAACAACTTTGTTCATCCTTAGATCCTTTAGTTGTTGTTTCCACGAATCCTCGCAGTTTTTTCCTTACTTTTATGATTACAGGATTTCATTCCTATACGTTGAATTCATAGGATAGCTGAACTCAATTTATGTACTTTGAATCCCTAGATTAACATTCAATTCTTTGGATTTCTAGAATAATCAAATTAAGATAGTTGGGTTAATCATTAAGTGATTGGAACAGGATCTCCTTTTCTGCAAAAGTAATCTAGATGTGATTTCATCTTTCAATTCCTAGATTAAGAATAGCAGAAGGCAATTGTGACTGTATTCTTTAGAAGGTAACTAGATTAAGAGGATTCTTGGGATGATCATAGCCAAACAGAGGATAGGATTTTTCATCTATAGCAATTAAGTGTTTAAGCATATATTTTGCATGTTATCCTTGAAATACAAAACTTCCCTGGGTTGACAATAAATATTTCACACTCTGTATGTTAGTTGTAATTCAGTTGCATATCGGGTGCCCAACAAAACATACTTCAACTATTTCCCTCCATGGAATTATCTTGTGCACTTCATTCACTCAGAATGTTCACAAATCTAGAATGAGCAGCCCGAGCTGTTTTCAATGGGAATTTTTATTAGCATACCTAGGTCTTTTGGGTCAATTTTTACTTAATGAGCCACCTCCTCTTGTTCAACTTTCTTGGGGAACATGATCACAAAAATATGGAAGTTGCCACCTGCAACAGCTCTAAGTAGTTTGAGGATGCAGCCAAGTGTCAATCTACTCTCAACCCGGCCTTCTCCATCAAGTGACCAGTAAAACACTCTTTTAATAGCTTCCCTAAGCTGTTGTCTCATATTTCATTTATTTATTAGTAAAATATTCAGCAATTACATTAAATTATCCTTGACACCACTTGGTCATAAATTACAAACTTTAACATAAAATGTAACATATTGTTTCTTAAAACATAAAATGTTTTTACAAATTGGGGCATGTGAGTTACACACCCCCTTAATGTATAGCATATTCCTCGATGTCATTTATTCTTCGTCCTCAAAATTTCCCTAGAACAAAATTGGATATCCATCCCACATATGACTCTCTAATCCCAGATGGCTTCTTCTAAACTAAGGTGGTTCCACTGCACCTTCACTTGACTAATGGTGCGATTCTGAAGCATGATCTCCATCCTTTTGAGGATACAATATGGTTCCACTAGAAAATCGCCTTCGGGTTCCACCTGCACAACATTCTAGTTTATAACATGAGTAGCTTCATGTACATATTTTTTTAACACATAAATATTCGGTATTCCATGTATACGAAAAAATTGTTTTAGGAATATATCATCAATATTCGCAGCTTTGTAAGTAGTTTTTACAAGTATAAAATGACTTTCCTTGCTTAGTTTATTGACGGATACCATTATTGNGCGGTAAATCTAACTGATATGCTACCTATCCTATTCTAGATAATATTTCAAAAGGTCTGCAATATCAAGGTGCTAACTTAGCACAAATTCCTAATCTCAGAGAGTTATTTT
>LPNX011161886.1:10600-130430 GCA_001517045.1 Pseudotsuga menziesii
CTCTGTGTGACTTGTTGCCATTGTAGATCCAGCACTGACTGCTGCATCAACCATCCCTGCAAGGTTTTCAACAGTGAACTCTGGCTCCTGATGCAGTAAACATGCAAATCAAACATTAACAAAATATTTTATGCACTGGATTTCAAGTTAACCAAGAAGTATCATCGAAGGATATACAAATTACCATGGTATCAGTATCTCCATGGTCACGAACAACTTCACTCTTTCTAGGAGTAGGCCATCTCATATACACTTGACCCTTGTTCACATATGGCTTATAAGGAGATACAACTCCAGGAAGTGGTCCAGGTGTTTCGGTATAAGCCTATAGTCAACAAGAGTTCATGTAGCTAGACATGGATGATTCAACGAACATACATGTATTTAAAAAATGACATTTTTTAAATGTTTAAAATGTTTACCTCCATCACTCCTTCCCCTCGTGTAGGATCTGGCATCTGCCCAGATATGGATCCTACCTCCATCACTACTTTCCCCCGTGAAGTATCCGACATCTGCAAGTTTAATAATTGTAAATATTAGACCGTAGATAACATTAGTGAACTAACATGTACAGTATGTGGAAATTAACAATATAACAAGTATTAAAAAACTGAAATTTTAAAATGTTTACCTCGGTGTGAGATACGGGATCAGTGGATGGAATGTCCTGCCCCTGTGTAGAGTGTGGGACATGATACTTTGGGGCGTCGCTTCCGGCATAAAGCATCAGCTGCAAGTTCACAAAATTAATATATTAGCTCAAACTATACATATGTGTACAAAGAGGAAAATAAATGAAGAATTTATTACAATTAACCATATACATACATCACTCAAAAACCCACTGAAGACAACATCTGACGAAATACCATAGCATGGACGACCACACGATGTGCACTCGTGAGGCTCAAAAGTAGTCTGGGAATGTGTTGATGGTGCTGCACTAGTAGATGGTCCTACAGTAGATGGTCCTGCACCAGTGGGTGGTACTGCACTAGAAGATGGTCTTGCACCATGAGGACCTGATGTATGTACCACACCAGGGACAGATGTCCCTTCCTCACCCATATGCTGAACCATAGTGCTATGGCGAACAACGGCCCATGCCAAACTCAAAAATGCCTCATGTGTCTGTGGAATAACATGATGTACATGTGGGACATCTGGCCCAGGCAAATGTCTGCGAAGTGCAGGGATAGGGCGATCAACATCTCGAAGCCTGACATTGGGTCGGTTTTGGGGCATCCCCCCACCGATCCCTTGAAACTGCAATATATCAAAATAGTTTACGTGTTTTCCCAACACGAACTCTGCATACATCTTCCGAAGGAAGTACAACGGGATTTCCTTGTTGTTGTGTGGTGGCATATCAAAAACCATATACCATCTGTCCATCCAGTTATCAAAAAATGGTTGATATGTGCACCACTCGATAGAGATATGTGGCCTATTTGCATTTGGGATTTCCCCCGTGCGAGGGTCCCTAAACAATGAAAATATATGCTCCTTGGTGATTTTCAACTTTTTTATTGCATTGTAGCTAAGCCCATCAGCGTACTCACGTCTTTTTCTTTCTCTATATGAAGTAATATCATATAGTATGTTGTTTGACAATGTGATGGTCTCAACAATTGCATCCAAAGTGGATGCAAGTGAACCCTGAATTCTATCACCACCACTAAAAGCAGTACTCAAACCTCTCAACTGGGCAAGTTCAATCAATATTTCCGCATTGGGGTCCATAGCCGCAACTGAAATAAAAAAATCAATAAGAAAATAATTAGAAACGTATACATGGTATATAATGACATCTCTTCAAAATTGAAAATGTAAATTAAGGAAAACATACACAAACTTAAGTTTGACTAATTTTTCAAACATAAAAAACTATAAACAATAATTAAAGTTTAACACTTTTACTTTTATTTTGTATCTTTATGGTATTGATTTTTTCTTACATAGGTGTTACTGGGAAAATATATTCAACATATCAATTAAATCATTGGCGTGTGCTGGATTCCCTAGCCCCACCAAATCAAATGTCTTTGAGAAAACTATTAGAGAAGCACAAAATAATATGAAACAAGAAAACTTATTCAGTTGAGAAGTTATGGAATGTATTTACCTTGACATCATAAATCCACTAAAACATGACCACCTCAAAAAATGTTAAAAACCTAATTTCCATTATGTTTGATGCATAAACAAAACATACACAATTATCATTCTCTAAAGATTGAATTACATTCCAGTATGTTCTAAAAACCGTTTTAAAGTGATATTCAACCTCTACTTTCTTTTGTTGATTATACTCCTCAGACCACTCTAACATAAATTAAGAATTGTATGCACCATACAAATGTAATGACTCCCACTCCTTAGCATCTACATGTACAAGTAATCATTATTTAAATCCAAATTTACAATATTTAGGATTAGAACAATTGTTACAAAAAATTTGAGTATACCTCTTATCCTCTTTGAAGACCCTCCACCCTCTAATCTTTCTCCTTAAAAAAATTGATCTTGGTTATTGCCCCATAATCATGGAGCTTCAAAATGCAATTGAGGTAAGTACTCACTCAAATGAACCATTATCTGAAAGACCATGTACCCCTCAGCCATAGATCCTTCTAGATGAACTCTTTGTCTCACAAAATGTTTTAGAAACTTCATATATCTCTCCACAAGCAACATTTTATGGATATGGATAGAACCACATTCTTCAATCTCTTCTACTAGGTGTATAAGGTAATGCTCTTGAGAATTAAAAAAGATAGGAGGGAAGTGCATTTGAATATCACACATCTAAAGTCACACAATGATAGGGTAAAAACTGACCAAAAAATGCATTGGGTGATTGAATTACCTTGTTGGATGACAATGCATGAGTGAAATCTCCTCCCCTCAACCTGAATCAGCTCCTGCAACAATCCCAAGCAGTGGTCTCGCTCCAAATGCGCTAATGGCCCGTCAAATTCGCGTTCTTGATTGTGAAAATGGGCCGCGGGTTCGAGACTATGTATTTAATTTTTTTTTATGATTTACAAATTGCGTACGTGTTTTATAACTACATATCGCGAGCATGTTTTGTAGTTATATAACGCGTACGCGATTTGTCTTCCTATCCTACATGTTCCATGACATGTCAGGATCGGGTTGAACCATACCAAGTGCTATGTCAGGCTCGGGTTGATGTATTTTTTGGTAACATGATGTTGTTTTTGAAAACTAGGATTGCATCTTAAAGGTCCCTCGTCTTCTTGCACTGACCCTTACCTCCAATACTGGTTTGACTAAACCAACCTTCCAACTCTTCAGAGCCACTTATGAATCCATATATTTAGCCTTTTTTCTAGCTTGGCATTAAGACACTCCCAATCTTTCTTTTGATAATTATTTGGTTTCAAATAAAATCCAAGGTATTTAATACCATCGTCCTGGTCAGCTACCTCAAATTGAAGCTAAGTTTGACAACTAAATCTCTTCTACATTCATATTAATGCAAGATAATATTGATTTATGGGCATTGACTTGCATTTCTGTGGCTTTGTAAAAACGGTACAGTGATTCATCCAGCTTGACAACGTCCATTATAGTTCCATCACAAAATATGATTATATCATCTATAAAAAGCAGGTGTGATATGAATAGAGCTTGAGGGAACACAATAACCTTAAAAGATCCTCTCTACTTTGAACATGATATAATTCAACTTAGTCCTTCAACAACCAGCAAGAAAAGAAATGGGAAAAGAAGTTACCCTTGTCTTATCCCTCTTTCTAACTGAAATAATTGGGAAGGAGACCCATTGATTAAAGCCCCAAAAGAAACTATAGAAACACAGTTCATTACCCAGTTAATGAAGGGAACCTCAAACCCTACATTGGTCACTAGGAGTCTTAAATACAACCAGTTGACTCTGTCATATGATTTTGACAAGTCAATATTTAAAATCGCACCCTTCATATTCATGGATTTTAGATTGTGCATCACTTACTAGGCCACTCCTATGGCCTCATGAATATGTATACCCTGAAGGAATTCAAATTGTTATTCATTGATAAAGAGAGACAATACCTATCTGATTTTTATTGAGATTATTTTGGAAATAATCTTATAGATCCCATTGCATAAATATATTCGTTGAAATTCATCAAAAGAAGAAGGATTATCTCATTTCAAAATGAGGTCTATAAATGTCACATTTAATAGGGCTAAAATTCTACCACTTACCCTTGCCTCCTCCACAACTTTTAACAAGTCAACTCCATAATTTTGAAAGAGCCAAGATAGAATTCCACTAGCCATCTGTTAGGTCCTGGACTTTTATCCCTTTGAAAGCTATGCAACATTTCCTTAATATTATCTTCATTAACTTCTGCCATTAAATTTCGATTGTATTCCTCGGTCATAAATTTTGGTAAGAATTGCAAGATTTTGATGATATCACCTATCAATGATCCATTTTGGGCTTTGGGGAGTAACTAAGAATGATCCTTTCCCAAGTTTTCCAATACTTCAAATGAGAAAATGGGAGTGCCATCTAGCCCCATGAGGCTCCAGATCGTGTTACAAATGTGTCTCTCTTTTGTGTAAGCTTGGAAGAATTTAGTGTTTTCATCCCCACACTTGATTCAGATAGCTCGGCTCTTCAACCTCCATATTTCCTCTTGGTCTGCAAGCAAATTCTTATGTTTGGCTTCCAACCTCAAAAGATCTTCTTTCGATTCCATTGATGGATAGCCCCGTCCTTTTGAATCGTATATCCTTTGCAAAATAACCTCTACTTCCTTGAGCTCCTACACATCCTTTATTTTATTTCTATGATGTTAGTATTATTAATCCTCCTTTTTCCATATATAGTCTATAGACGATCTTGCCTAACTTAGGAGTCATTTACTTGAGTTTGCTTCCATTGGGTCCACCGATGCCATTGGTTCCATTGGTGCCACCAGCAGGGAACACATATAGAGGTTAATTTCCACTTATTGCTTGTTCATGCATCAGTTAATGTGCCCCTGGGACCAATCCCTACAATATAGGAGCTCACTCTGAGTGCCATCTGCAACCTCCATCAGTTGGTTGTAGTAGGTAGGTAGTTATGCTGATTCAACCTCTAGTTACATTCAGTTGAGCTAGCGCTAGTTTTTCATGGTTGCATGCGGAGAGGCGCATTTTCTTTCCTACCTCATCAGTTTAACTAGTTTAATTGATTAAAGAACCTATTTATACATGTGGAGTTAAACAAGTGAGCTCCGCTAGTGATTTAGACACTCCTAGTTAACCAGTCAATTAGGTAGATTCGAATCTACCCCACATTATTCGAATTCTCTATATTGTAACACCATTGTATACTGCTGGAATGAATAGAGATTAATGTGTAATTAAATTATCATTACTTATCAAATTTGCCTCAAATTTGTCTTGTTTAGTGTACATTGTCTTAATAATTCCACTGCAAAATTCTACTTCATAATTGCTCTCATTTTCCTATAGATCAATGGTTCAATAATTTAACATGGTATCAGAGCCTTGTTCAAGCTAGAAGGAAGTCTTGTCCGATCTCCATTGTGCACCAGAAGCAATTGAGTTTCCACATAAATCTTGTAAAAATTGCTTTGCTAACTCTGGATTCATTCAGAGAAGTCTTTGTAGGTGTGATGGGCTCTAAGAAAGTCTACTTATCGAGGTGGAAAAGCTTTACTGACATATTATTATGAATTTAATTGTCTTTTTCAGTGTTACCTGCATGTACCTACATAGCTTCTTGAGGAATTGACTGTTCAACATTCAGATTGATGGATCCTTCAACTCTCGTACCCTGAATCCTTTCACCCTTCAATTATGTTGATTTGAGGGCAGATATGCAGGTCTCCTTGCACAAGCTTGTCCTATTTAGGATGACTATGGGAATACAAACTAAGCCACACCATCCTATTGAGAAGAATAAGTTTTTGAATCGGCTTGATGAGGCCTTCAGCTTCATGTGCACTCATATCTCCTGGGATCTTTTGTTCCATCTTGAGGCACTAAGGACTCCGAAGGAGGATTGGGATAGGCTTGAATCCCTGTTTGAAAAGCAGGATGAGCTTCGAGGGCACATATTGGAGAATGAGCTCATTGCACTACAACCCACCATTTTCGAAACTATTCAGTAGTTTTTTACAAAATTCAAGTCACTAACATTGAAATGTAAACAATGTGGATTAGAGAGGAAAGATGAACAGCTAGTTCTATCAGTACTTAGAAATATTTTCTCATAGTAATATGTATTTGTCTCTATATTCCATTCCTGAAGAGCTTCCATTCCTAATTGGAAGATGCCTTCTCTAGATGCTTTTGTTGAGTCCTTAATACAAGAGCAAGATAAATTAGTTCAAATGAGAGTGATTCAAGCCTCCAAGAATTAAGCACTCTCTGTGACAGACTCAAACAATGTGCAAGAAAGAGCGAAGCATAAAGGGAGGGACACCAAAAACATTGATTCAAGTCCAAAGGAGAATCGTAGATCTTCTGATGGAGCCTGGAGTTCTTGGAAAGAGAAGACTAAGTGTCCATACTATATGAGAGGCTTTCATCCAGAAATCCAATGCATGAAGAACACCATCAACTAGTTGACAACACTCCTTGAACAAAACAATATTATTTCCCTTCCAAAAGGTGGAGAGATGTCTGATGCTGGAGAGAAGACTGAAGAATATGAGAGGTTACATGCCTTGAATGCAGGCATCACTCCATCGAAGGATTACTTGATAGATTCTGAAGCATCCAACCACATGGTTGCCTCCAGGAAATCCTTCACCACTCTCACTCTATCAGGAGGACCTAGCACTCATATGGGATATGAATCCCAAATACAAGCTACTGGGAGAGATTCTATTAAAATCCAACATGATGAGTTCAATAATGTACTCTATGTGCCCTCTCCTGCAACAAAATATGAAGAAGAAGTAGAATCTTCAACACAATCAATTTGAATTGAAGAAAGTCTCCTTGGAGTGACTCCTCCTGCTACTCTAGAAGTTTATGAGGTCTTTGATATCTCATATTCTCATATATCTTATCCAGAATAAGACATTCGAATATCTTTTATTGAAGAAAAACTCTCCTTCCATTCTATGCAAACATTCTCTAGTGATTCTTTTATTTTAAATTATGTGCAAAGTTTGCGAGTGATTGCTTCAAAAAATGACGAGGAATTTCATTTCTCTATCTCTAATGTTGATATTTGTGTGCAAAAAAGTAATACTTTGGATGCTTTGGAAGAAATATCATATTTTAGAAGTGATCCATTCACTCTCTTTGATCTAGAGCTTCCATCAAATTCCTACATGATTGCATGCACCAATACTCAGATTTTTCTTAAAGAAGGAGAAATTTGTTCATCTACCATCTCGGTGGGGCACTTGGAACCTTTGTTCCACACTCTTGGATCTTATATGACCTTATTTGGTTCAATTTTTAAGTTTCAAGAGCCTCCAGTTATGCTTGTAGTTGTTCTCATCAATTTTGGTGTGAAAAATCAAGTACCGCAAGTCTCTAATTTCAAAATTGTTGTTGGGGATTTGATGTCATTTGTCTCTCATAAGTTTGTTGATATTATATTTTGTGAATCATTGGTTATTTTTGAAGCTATATCATATTATGGAGCTCAATCATTCACTCTCCACAGTACCAGGGCTTCTCTACCTTCCTACTTGGTCACATGCTTATCTCCTCACAGAACTAGTAAAGATGGAGACATTTTGTATTCTCTTGGACACTTTCTCCTAACACTTGGAGCTTATTTTACCTCACATGGTTCGATGTTCAAGACTGCAATATATCAGTTTATTGGGTTTTCCTCACATGGTTCGAATTCGCAAGCACTTTTGCTCTCTTATTAGTTGATCTCGGTTTCTCTACATGGGGCCAGTTTTCATCTAGCAGTTGTTTATGTTCCTAATGTAGTTGAGCATATTCTTCTTATCCCAAACAGGAAAATTCCTCCAGACATAATCATTTAGTTTGGAGAGTTTCACATGCACAGTTTTAGGATGTCGCTGCACAAAAGAACCAAAATACTGCATTGCTCAGCAAAGATTTTGCAAGTTTTTACCCAAAGAGGAAAATTTCCTCTTGAATTTAGCTTGTTTTCCTGATTCAATGCTTATCTTGAAGGGGACGGGGGGGTGGGGTGTGTTCCATGATGTTTTCCCCCATTTTCCTCGGTCTATTAAGCAACTTTTATTTCTTAGATTTTATGGGTGACTTTTTCGCCTAGTTGTCAGGGCCCAAAGTTGTCCAAGTTAGGATTAAGGGAGGGTGTTAGGATTATTAACCCTCCCTTTTCCATATATAGTCTATAGATCATGTTGCCTAACTTAGGAGTCATTTACTTGAGTTTGGTTCCATTGGGTACACCAGTACCATTGGTGCCATTAGTGCCACCAGTACCAACCACTAGAGTGTTGGGAACACATATAGAGGTTAACTACCACTTACTACATGTTCATGCATCAGTTAATGTGTCTTTAGGACCAATCCCTGCATCCTAGGAGGTCACTCTGAGAGCCATCTGCAGCCTCCACTAGTTGGTTGTAGTAGGTAGGTAATTATGTTGAGTCAACCTCCAGTTACATTCAGTTAGATCACTTTCAGTTGAGCTAGCACTAGTTTTTCATGGTTGCGTGGGGAGAGGCACCTTTTCTCACCTACCTCATCAGTTTAACTAGTTTAACTGGTTAAATAACTTATTTACACATGTGGAGTTAGATTAGTGAGCTCCGCTAGTGATTTAGACACTCCTAGTTAACCAGATAGTCGGGTAGATTCAAATATGCCCTTCGAATTCTCTATATTGTAACACCATTGTATACTGCTGGAATTAATAAAGATTAATGTTGTAATTAACTAATCAGTACTTATCATATTTGCCTCAAAGTTGTCTTGTTTAGTGTACATTGTCTTGATAATTTCACTACAAAATTCTACTTCACAATTTCTCTCATTTGCATGTAGATCAATGGTTCAATAATTTAACATACGATACCATCCAATCATAGACTGCTTTAGCACCTTCAGGTTTTCTTCAAAATGCAATGTCTCGGATATCCGGAGAGCATAATCATAGGGTAGCTAGATATCTCTTAATAAAAAACCGAATTCCTCTTCTTTGAACAAGCTTGAATTGAATTTGAAACGAGATGGAGTTTTTTTACTCCTCCTAGCCAATTCAAGGATGATCAAAAATTATATGAGTCCCCTCTACTACTCACCCACTACCTAATATTGAGAGCCCCTTCTATTAAACCCTCAACCAATCGGAATTAGTTAAGGCATTTAGCAATGCAATCCTCCCCAGCCCACTTATTCCCTTAAGTGGTCTTAATTTTAACTAGTTCAATATCTATCAAGCCTTTGCTCTCAATTTTTTTGATAAAGAATCCACTAAGCATATTGGTTGTCTCTTTGGTACCACATACTTATGAAATTCCTAAATACAGGTTGAGATTTCCTCCCAATATTAAAGAGTTAGAATAAAGAAAGGATTTGGTCATCAGATAGTTCTAAAATCCTTCTTTGATAGAGTATGATCCATATAAATTTAGGAGATCAAATTCCCTTGCCAATTATTTCAAGAAAAAATTGAGAGCTATCCCTAAGGGGAAGCCCCAAGAGTTCAAAATTGTTATTGTGACAGGGTTCCATCCAATTTGCAGTCATCCTGATCTTCCCCTAGAATCATAAGATATGAACTTCCAATCTTTAAACAATGATTCCATACTTTTACTGACAATGTTACTTTCACCAAGTGTCTCCTATAACGTAATAATATGTGCTCCTTTTGAGTCAACCACCCTCCCAAGTGACGACTTTTTTTATGGGTTCACCATACCCCTACAATTGTAATAATTTAATTTTATTGAAAAACCCCTTCGAGGGATTTCGAAGCTTTAAGTACCCTAATTATGGATGGTTACCTACCTATAGGAATTTCATTTCTTGCTTTGTCTGTAGCCTTCAAAAAATTTGATTTTCTCCCTCAGCCTCTACTAGCCACTATCTTGCTTGGATCTAACCCCATCCCACCTTTAATACCCTCCTTTATCGGTTAGTTCGTAACTAGACAAACTTGGCTTATCTTTTCTGTCTTCCATCTTAAAAGAGACAATAGTCTTTGGAATTTCCAATCCTTCAGCCACAATTAGCATTCTGCCTTACATACTAGGATGGAAAGAGACATGGATTCTAGGTAGTTAATTATATTCAAGGGGCCCATTTCATGCATCTCCCGAGAATCAATCTCACATGAAGGAAAAGAATAATGCACTATCATACCTGATAGTAAAGAAATGTCTTCTTTAGCAACCTTGAAATATTGTGACCCTAACAGATCGATCTAGGTCTCTAGCCGCTACATCTCTGGTTCTACTTCCATTCGACAATTTTCAAAAAGGCTCTACTTTTCCCTCTCATCCATGCTTGCCCTTTTGGGGACCTTTCTTGGAGATAAAATTGTCTGGTTGGTTTTCTCTCTAGATTTTGGAGCAGAAGGTGCATATCTCTTCAAGGTTATCAAAAGATAACAGTGCACAATCAAATTCCCATATTAATGACACATTCTGTATCTAAAAGGAACCCCTTCATAGTGTAGTTTTTTAATAAAGGGATGATCTCCATACTAAGTTTCTATTTTATCCCATAGACCCCCCTACGTGCCCATATTTACCGAAATTTGATAACATTCCCTTTCCTTCAAACTGATGAAAGACATATCAACTTCTAAAAGGCCTCCCAAATTGTCTCCAATGCCTTTGAAAATTTCCATCTTCCAACCATTAAAATAAAGTCCTAGAAATCTTACCCAAGTTGGGGCTACACCTAACCTCTCGATCTACATCAAAGAGGGGTGACCAAAGCTTCAACATGAAAGGGATGGAGTCAAATCCCTAATTTATTTGCAAGATCCACAACACATCTTCGACTTTCTTCATTTGAATTGAGAACCAACCTTTTGCTAGGGCCGTGACTTTCAGGGTATATTCAAAATGAGGTCTCTATAAATCCTCAACCCACTGCGTGAGAGTTTTGGCTTTAAATATGTGCCCCATCGCTTTTCCTACAATAGTATTATCTCCCATTTATGTGGCTTGGAGTAGCTTCACATCCATTCCCACCACCAGTTTCCTTTCCCTTCCCTTGTTTTTTATGTAGCGCTTCCCCTTCTTACTCCCACCTAACACTTCTTGAGATTGAGTCTCGAATCCCTGATCCACCTGTTGTGTACTCCATAATAATAAAAACCTAGAGAAGTGCCTCTCAACACATTTGGCCATTCGAATGATTCATTTTCCCCATCATTACCCAGCTCCAAGAAACCTTCTGGAAGAGAAATCACATTTGAGGTTACCAGAGACATGACATCGTCTGATTTGCGGACTACGCCTTTGAAAAACACAACCCTTCTAAAAACCCTAAAACATCACGTCCAAATAGTAGAGGAAATCCCTCTCCTACCAAGATTACCTAGGGTCCAACAAAGATTGATAGATCTTCTTAGAATAGGAACAAAGCCCTAAATAAAAACTGGCCACCGCATTTTATCCTGAAAAATCCTATTAAAAGACCTTTCTCGTTCATGTCCTTTTGATCCAGGACACTAGATCCACCGACAAGAGTCTCCAATAGCGTCTTGACAAGAGTCTTGTTCATGTTCTTTTCTATGGTGCACTGACGTCATGTTTGTAAATTGGAATAACAAGTTTTCATGTTCGATTCCTGCCGACTTATGTACGCATCTATGTTGTGTGTATAATGAAACACATCTACCTATATTTTAATTTTTATATAAAAAATTAATTAGTAGTATTATTATATTAGTCATCAGTTGGTGCTTTTTGTTTATATATGCGCACTAGGATGGTTACGTGACAAAGGTGCACAAAAAATATAACTAAATAATTCTATTTTATTTATTTACGCCGTAAGGCGTTCAACAAATGGGATTCGACTCTCTCAGTTAATGCGTTTTTTTTTCCAGCCGTAGGAGGCTTTCGTCCGATGATTGGGTTCATCTCTTTCGTCGAATTTTATCTGCTGCGTGCTGATCTGGCGATCTGACACCTGCTCCTCCTTAAATGCCTACTGCCTATGCCTGTTGATCTAGCGATCTAACACCTGCTCCTCCTTAAATGCCTGCTGCCTGCTGATCTGGCGATCTGACACCTGCTCCTCCTTAAATGCACATGCACATGCTCCTGTACTAAAACCGGGGACGAGAGGAGGTACGTAGTTACAGGGCTTTGTTCGATGCCGGGATGTGCAAAACTGTTGAAGGCGGGTTGCGTATATTGATACCATCGCTGATGATTGGGTGCATTCTCAGCTAATTATTCTACAGTCGAGAGAGGATAGGAATCGCTCCATACATCTCTCTTGTCATGCTGGGCTTTCAGGCCGTTGGCTATAGTATTCCTCTCATAACAGGTGCAGAAGCCGTGTTCTTAAGGATGAAATCTGAGCCCAAGGAATATGAATATTATGTTTTCAGCCATAGCCGAGCATCTCAGAATCTTGAGTATGTGATTAAACTACTACTGTTGATTGCATGTCTATTGACACTTGGACTGTGCCAAAAGGTTTGGAAATCTCGAATTCGGTTGCTGACAAGGAGTCATTCAGAGCCATGGAGAGTCCCAAGTGATAAACGAATGCTTGCCATTTCCTCAGCTATACATGCTATGGGATTTTTAATTGTGCTGATTGTTCATACTGTGAGGACCAGTAACCGCCCAATTCAGTCCTCGGCCTATCTATATTCAGAACGCAATGACCACTAGCAACATGAATGGGAGACTGAGCTTATGGAGTATGTGGGTTTAGTACAGGATTTCTTTCTGCTTCCTCAAATTGTCGGTAATATTCTTTGGCATTTTGAATCTAAACCACTCAGGAAACTATATTACATTGGTATCACTGTTCTGCGGCTCCTTCCTAAAATCTATGACTACTCAAGATCTCCAGTTTCCAATCCTTACGCTGCAAATGAATATGCATCTGCAAATCCTAGCACAGATTTCTACTCTAGGTTTGGGGATATTGCTTTTCCAGTGACTGCTGTGGTGCTTGCAATTGTGATTTTCATTCAGCAAAGATGGAATAAGCTTACACTGAGTCAGGCACTGAGATTAACCTCAAGTAAAATGATAGTGTCTGGAACAAGGATGTATGAGAGGCTGCCATTGAAGACATTTGAAGCTGAACTTGTTTCTGGTTGCACTGAGCGAAGCAATCTGCATTCTACAGCTCACCATGGGTGAGACATATCACTATGCAAGGCTTATAAATAAATAAAACTGTAATATTAAAATAAATTAGCATAAATCTATTTTATTTTGATTTTACATCGTTTAAATACCAAGAAGTTCGTGTCTCAGTCATGCAGATGATGAATTGAATTAATGTTAATGTGGCCCTTCATGGCCAGACTTAAAGAAAATTGTTACTGGTCTCTGTTTGATTCTATAGGTTATTTGGACAACAACCCTGAATAGGATAAAATTGCTCTTGAGGACTTCTACTATTTTGTTGGTGTAATGGAAAATAAGACTGCAAATGCAGTATGCCCACTGCTCTTGGAGAGGAAATATTTATTTCGTGACTGTTAGACCATTGAAAATTCTTGACGATGCTGGACTGAATAATGCTTATGAAAACAATATTCATGGAAAGAAAACATGACAATCTATTTCTATTGTTGTTATGACAAAGAATGAAATTTATTTTGTCTTAGCTACACGGAGTAAACTCTTGCGAACTAATTGCATCTTAGAATATGGGCAGCTTGAGCTTCTTCATCATCATCTACCCTCTGTGAACGAGTGCTGGATCTGGCAAACATATCTTCAACACCCCAAAATTGTAACTACACAAAATTGATGAGAAAACTGCAAATCACCTCACAAAAGCGTATTCATGGTGTGGGCTGTGTATTCATGGTGATGAGAAAACTGCAAATCACCTTCCACTAATGACTTGCTCGCGCAGAGAGAAGGGCAAAAGGGTGGGCTGTGTATCCGTCACTCCAGATGGCTGCTCAGATTGGGGAGTGAGGAGGGGGCATTGAGCAACCACCACTCCAAACTATCGATGAAAGAAATGGTGGAAAAATTGAATACCAGAGGTAGGTTGTCTCTTGTAGTGTATCTTTACCTCCCACAGGTGCTCGTGGATGGATGCCAGGTGCTCGTGTGGATGCCACGTGAAGTGCATGCATGCTGGGAGGGAGTCATGCAAGAAGAGAGCTCGTGGATGGATGCCAGGTGCTCGTGTGGATGCCACATGAACTGCATGCATGCTGGGAGGGAGTCATGCAAGAGGAGACTTCAAGGTAAATGTCTAACGTGAACTACATGCATGCTGGGAGGGAGTCGTCTCCTTTATTATTTATCTCGAGTGGTATCGTTGTTCCTAATGCGGGGCGTGTTTGCGGAGACGTAAGAACTGGGTTCCGTAACGGCAAGTCATGGGGAAAGCGGTAGCAATAAAGGACTCTTCTTTTGCTGGTGCTCATTCAACAGGGCTCCTTACCAGGGCTCTATCTACAGCTGCTGTGGTAAGCTAAGGTTTTAAAGGATAATATCCTCTGTTTTACTCTCTTCCTGGTACTTTTTTCAATGCGAGAGAATTTTTGCACCTGGTAATTCTTCTTTTCTTTGTCCTCCTGGTACTATTCAATGTGGTAGAATGGGTTTAATTAGGAATGGCGAATAGGGACAAATATTATCAATTGAATAACTCCATAGTGTCCGGTCCGGGCCCATCCCCAACTACCCTATGCCATTAATCAGATCAATTGGTTTGCTTTAAACAAGCATCTCAGAAGCTTTTGTTTACGACCCTTTACTTTAGATGAAGGCACACAGGTAACTGGATTAATACTTAGAACTATTGTTACCGCCGAGTAGCCTTTACAATACGATTCATCAATTTGAACCCACTAGCTAGGAGACTTACCTTTCACATAAATGCCTGAACCTTTTCTTACATCAAGGTAAATGTCTAAGAAAAAATAATTATTATTTTCTTTTATTTTTATTCTATTTTCATTATTAATAACGTTTAAATTTTTGAATAAATAATTGTTATGAAAAAGGGGGGTCGAGAATGATAAGAACTTAGACTTTGGCGGTGGGAGGATCTCAAGAATGGCGTCCATGGAATCAGGTCCAGCTCTGTGACAGTCCACGTTAGTTGTATGAAGTTTGTTTTCTCAAATGCTTGGCATGTGTTCAATCTAAGTTTGCTGGATTGACACGCTCGGATTCTATGTTTGATAAGGATTCCAGGCATTGCTTATTTGCTCAAATGCAGAGGAATGTTCAAGCCCTTAGCAGGATTCATTTTTCTTTCCATTTTATTTCTTCATTTTTCTTTCCATTTTATTTCTTTACAGGCTATGTCAAGGGACTTGAAACTTAATGCAATGCAACATTCAGTTGCAGCTCTCCTCAAATTGTGCAACATATTTCATGCTTATGAAACACTGTAATGTTGCTTAAGAAACAGGTGTAATGGAGTGAAGAAGATTGTGGTGATCCATGTTCATTTATTTGCATATTGCCTTTTTCTTTACATGTAAGAAGTTGGTGATTAACTAGTTTTCGACTTCATTGTTGCAAGGCTTGATATTTGATTAACCTAAAGACACACTTGCCTCAGAGCTGGAATTTGGTCAAATCTTATATATTTTTTTAACTGTATAGCCTAGGTAGTCTAGAAAACACTTAGGTTGATAAAATATCAATTTGATAAGGTGCTTGGACTGACTTGATAGATTATCAAGCTTGGATATTGTACTTTCTTCATCTCTAATATCCTTTCCAAGCAAGTATTCTAAAATTAACTTATATGGGTTTGAATGGAGTTTTCACCATGGCAGGCACTGGGAAGTTCTTCGTTGGAGGCAACTGAAAATGCAATGGTACAAAGGATTCCATTTCAAAGCTTGTTATTGAATTGAACAACGCAAAACTTGAAGATGATGTTGATATTGTCATATCACCCCCATTTGTTTACATTGACCAAGTTAAAAGCTCTTTAACTGAAGATGACGTTGATAAACCCGTTTCAGCCATTGGTACAGGCAAAGTGGCTTCTATTCATCAGGCTGAAGTGCATGTAGCAGTTCCTGAATGGTTAAGCAAGAACATTTATGCTAAAGTTGCGTCTAATTGACTATGATACAATCTACGGCCCTAATTTACTAAGTTATAAATTGTTTAACTATTCAAGGGCCTAAAACATCTTTGAAACATTGTATCGACTGTCTTTAAAATATTGTATCAACACTTCAAATTGTCTTTCAAATTGTCTTTCTTGTTGTATATGTCCACATCTCCTTGCTTAGCTTGCAACGCGGCGTTCTTTTATTGCACCCCTAGGTACAATTGCTAGTTATTTGTTTGTTTGTTTTCATATATTGCAACCTTGTTAGGACCGACGATGCTCCATATTCATGTACACACTAGGGCATTTCGTTAACAAAAACACAATGGGGCATTTAGCTAACAAAAATGCAACAGAGGGTTTCATTGACAGGTCATATTTTTAAGATTTTTTTTAATCTAGAGGCTCTTATTGATATACACCCCATGCCATCTTTGAAATAATAATGCACCAGTGTCCTTTTCAATTATTTTTTAAAAAAGGTTGACTTTTTATCAATAAATATTTTATCATTCAACAGTGTGTTATGTTATCTAAGGCCATGGGGCACTAGTGGTAATGAGTTGCACCATGGCGATTCTATTTTTGTGAAGCACAGGTTAGTTTTTATGCAAAATGAAAATAAATATATTTTTTCAACAAGGGGAAGGAAGTTTTCGAAATCAATGCTTTGTATTATTTAAACCACCTGTACGTATTGGAAGGAAGCATGTTAGTGTAGTGTAGTAATTTTAAAAGCATCGTTAAAAACCCTCTTCTAAAACCTTTGGTTGCCTGCCTCTACCAACAACTTCCATTATAAATGGATAAATGAGACTTTTTTTGTATAGGTTCCTCAAAAACCTCCGCTAGAAGGTGTTTCCCAGTTAGTGCATTGGGTTTTTAAATGGTTGTGGTAGGCACACTAGAATAATTTTTGGTGGTGAAATTGCATCCCCTAGATCAAGGTCCACTATAAGAGCTTGTTCTTCTCATTTGTAGCAACTTATGTCCATTCCTCTTGTAGATATTGAAAGGGTCTTATAGGTTCTTGCAACTCACCTTATTTTGCATCATTTTCTAGGACATGGAAGGATGCCACAAATAACTTAGTTTAATCTTCTACCTCCATGTATGTTCTACATCTTCCCATTCCCTTTACTGGGTTAGGTTAGGGGGTTGAAGTTCTTAGTGAACAACAAGGGAGTTCAAGGAGAAGCTAGAAAATTCAACCAAGACTTTGGATGGTGTTGATCTTTCCCCTTACTATTGTGAGTTGGTAGGCATCTATGAGGAGGAGTCGTGCAATTTTCCACTAGGGATTTTCCACTTCTATATTTCCTTGAGAAAGGGGTTAGTGGCTCTAAATTAGGTGTAGCTCTGTTTTTTATCGGTGCACTAACAAGACGTTCATATGTTTGAGGTATACTTGAGGGAGATACCTCTAAAATGTCTTCCCTTGTGATAGGATGCTTCTTTCCACCACGTGGGCCTTGATGCCTCAAAACACAACCTTCTTTTATGTTTCGGAATAATGGGCCAAAATGTGTCCAGTCCAAAAATATACCCTGTATTTGAAAGCAATCTGCTTATGCTTGAGAGGTTATATCCAAGTTTAATATTTTGCAACTATGTTGATTTCAACTAGGAATCCTTTGTTGAACTCAACATCCAGTATTGTTTCTTCTTTTTGTTTATACACTTTTAAAGTGGAATTTGTCTAAGTTATTCCTATAGCTATTAAGAAATCAATTTCCCATATTTGCAAGGGAAAGTTGGACATCCTTGCCCATATTGGGGTTGCAGAGAGGACATTTGTGTATGGCTTGAATGTTGGAAACCATGGCTCCATGCATAGTCTTACTTTGCCCCAAAACCATGTACCTAAATTGAGAATGGGGTCTCTACCTTCTACTAGGATATA
This sequence comes from Pseudotsuga menziesii, assembly GCA_001517045.1. Lineage (NCBI taxonomy): Eukaryota > Viridiplantae > Streptophyta > Pinopsida > Pinales > Pinaceae > Pseudotsuga > Pseudotsuga menziesii. The sequence goes on from LPNX011161886.1 coordinate 28,719, forward strand.
TTTGATAATGAAGAACCCTCCCACAAATGGATAAATATAAGCCTCTTCCTTGATTTTGACTTTCTAGTTCAAGGAGATACATTTATGTAGATATGTGAGCTTTGACCATAGGTCGTTGGATATACAAATCAACGCATTATTCTGGAATAATTTCCATCACTTCACGATGTTGACGATCATCAAAATGGAGGAAGATTGGGATTTTAAAACCACTTTAACATGCATGGAGGGTGCATGCATGATGACACTCCAAATTGGTCACTCATAATTAGGGAATCCTTGAATAATAATCCTCTCCTCATGATGACGATGGGCTAGTCTTGGTTAGGAATGAAGGACTAGAGGAAGATCTAAGTCCTATGAAACACATAGGGATTGATTGTGACTCAACCAAAGGGGTTGCCTTTAATCGAATACCTGAGGGTGGTGGCATGGACATAGAATATCGATGCACTAGATGAATCACTAGCTTTGAGAAGGGGTCCCTCCCTAAGGTTAGAGGGACAATATGCTTAGAGTGGGGAAAACTCCTTGAATTTGTTTAAATCGTGAGGAATGAAAAATTTAGAGGCAAATTTGCAAAGGGGAGACCCAGGCATGAGAAGCTAAAGGAAACATGCTTTGGGTTTGCAAAGGGGGCAACCATAGGGGACTGTTGGACCTAGGGAAAGATAAGTATAATTTAGTTAGAATGATGCTCGAAAAGATGAAGAGTCTGGTTGCAGGAGAAAGTAGTTGCGATGGAGAAGTAACTGCGATGGGAGAAGCAACTGCAAGGAAGTAGAAGAATCTACATCGGAAGCAAATAAGGAAGAAAGAACAACGATAGAGAAGAAGTCGTAGAGGAAGTTGCGACGAAAAAAGAGATACGACAGAAGAAGTAGAGACAGAAGAGAAGTCGCGATGAAAGACACCATGATAGAAGAAGGCATGCAGCGGCACAACGGCTGGAAAAGATAGATCAAGAGATCGTAGGTGCAAAGTCATCTAGAGTCACACGTTCTTAAAGCACCTTTGTATTTTGGGCCGATTCTGCCTACTAACAGTTGTAACTAAAACAGGAATGACAACATGTTGGCTAACAGAATGAAGTTGGCTGACTACGACATGTAAAGAGTCTATAAAAGGGAGAACCAAAGTTGTGTGTGGGTTACTTCCTGGTTGGGATTAGTTGCTTAGTTATAGTGTATGTTGCTTGTATCTGTAGGAAGAGTCAAAGAATCGTAGAGAGTAGAGAAAAGAAGGTCAATCCAAGTTGTGTGCGGATCAATAGTAGAGTAAAGTAGAATAATATTTAGCGATAGAGGACCAGAGAGCATGAGAGTAGAGATAAGTCTATATATATAATAAAAGATGATCTATAACAGAGTCTGCAGCTGAGTGCACAGACCAAAAGGTGCCATATCTCATGCTAGATGAAGAGCACCTTTGTGGTTTTTCCCAAATGGGTTTCCATGTTAAATATCGTGTCAGTGTGTAGTTAATGATTGTGTTTGTGTTGCATGAATGTATATGATGAATTTTCTTATGTTGGAGGAATGTATAATGTGAATAAGTGTTTATGTATTTGCTTATGAATGAGTTATATTATGAATGTGTCACACTACTAGTAGATAGCCTTGCAGTAAAAACTTATATTATTGTTATAATCTTTGTCGATGGATAGGCAAAGTAACATATTGATTATTCATAGTAAGCATAAGTAATACACCCACTAACTTTAGTCAAGCAAGCTAGTAAGGTGTCAAGGAAGAGGAAATCCCCACAGAACTTACTGCAGATACTTGGTTCTGGTAGTTACCCATATGAGATATCTCGGGTGAGACGACATCTGCATCGCAAGTGCTACAGAATGAGCCTTGCTTTGTCGTGCCGATATATTGGGATTTGTTGTTGTACAAATAAGGTATGAACCTGGGTCGAAGGGAGAAACACCAACAAATGGTTATGTTGTCAAGGACCATGAATCATTTTTGTGCGGATATGTTTTGGCATCCAACGAAACAGGAAATACAAGACTAGTGGGTGGATTCTAAAACATTAGAGTTTGGACAAGAAGAAAGTGAAGGATCGCGGTTGAATCCGACAAAGTGATTGGAGCGATACCTCTATACGGATATTCATGAGATTTTCTTTTGTGAGTTTCCTATTTTGTTGTATGAGTGGTTGTTGAAGTTAGCAACCCAGTGAAAAAAATTCCAAGGAGGAGAATCGATGGAGTGGAATACTCAGCTGATTCAATGCCTGAAGAGTATTAGCAGCCCTATATCAAGGGTTGTTGATATTTGGGTAGAAAGCACTGTGGAGGGATATTACTGAGTTTGTTGTTGACACAATAACATCCTACAGTGAGGCAGAAATAAAAAATTTCCAAGGACCAAGAGGAAGATACTTGACATATTTAATAACTTTGATAAAGATGCTTGTATGTGAGAAATGAACCATGAGAATGGAGTCTGACAACTGAAGAACTGTGCGTAGAAAGTCAGGTTATGTCGTAGAAGAAGTGTGAGGAAAATGGAAAAAAGTAAGTTGAGATGTTCCCTGGTGATAACGGAACTGCAATAGAGGTTGTACGTCTAAGAAGTGGAATAATATTTCGGTCGGGGAAGATAAGAAGAACTACGACCAGAAGAGGAAGTTGCAGTACAACCAGAGGAGAAAAATATGAGTTAGCGTCGCACTTCGACGAAGATTCTTGCAACGAAGAGGAGGAATATAAACCTATATATGAAAGAGAAGAAGAAGAAGAAGACCTAGAATACGAGCATGGTACACCTACGACCCCACATACGTCTCTAGAGCTAAGGTCCAGAAACTCATCTCCTAGCGGGTAAGTCAATACAAGTAATACTAACCGTGCAAGTAGCGGACAAGGGAGTCCTGCTAACTAAAATTTGTGTCCAGCAGTACCAATGACCAATATAATGGTTGGTGTTGATGTGTTTGTAACTTCGAAATCTATTCACTTGTATATTTCTTATTGTATTTTATTGTACCCCAACGAAGATGTTTGTTCCTGCGATCAAGAGATTCATTAATATAATAAAGTCATGTAAAGTCATTGACGTTAACCTTCCATTGTAAGTCAGGGAAATAGTCCCCACAATTGAGTTGTATTAGGGTTATTAGACTCTCATAGAGAAGTCGTCCCAGTAGAGTAAATCTCAAGTGGAAAACAAGTATAAATAGAGAGTGAGACTCTCTATTTGAAACACACTCACTCAACATTAGCGCATGAGTGAGAGAGGAGTAGCTCGAACAAGTGAGAGAGAGAACAACTATCGAAGATAATATTTGTATCTTTGGGTTTTACTTTTGTTATTGGTGTTCATTCTATCTCTGAGGAAGTTGCGGGGTTTCTCCTTTATGGTTTCCCCAAGGAAAATTCTTTGTGTCTCTTATCTCTTGTGATTATTGTTGTGCATGTTATTCTCTTAGGTAAGATCCTAGATCATATTGATTAAATGATAAAATATAACATGGTATCAGAGCCTCTCTAAAAGAAGGCACTGTGTAGCTACGTGAACTAGGGCTTCCTAGTTGAAGGTGTTCTCTCCATAGATCATCAAACAAGGAGGGCTAGGCTAAATCACCTCACTAGGGAACATCTGTTGGTGGTAGCAGTTTCTGAATCATATAATTTTCACCGTGCAGCTGAAAACCCTAGAAGATTGAATTTAGTAATCCTAGCACTAGATTGGAGAAGGATCAGAAGTTGAAACTTTTACAGGACGGAGAGAAATTCGTGTTGTACACTGTATTAAAGTTTCAACGTCAGATTCGCTATAATTCAGGAGATATGGTTCCTCCAAATCAGGGTTCCAACCTCCTCCATAATACAGTCATAAACAAGTGACCTAGGGAGATTTGTTATATCTCGGGCTAGGAAGGTCGAAACAAAATTTCTCAAGATGTTCCAGGTAGGGAACGGACTATAGTTTCTGTGGTGCGTTTTTCAAATCCACAATGTGAAACAATGACATGTGGCAGTCCATACAAGTTCACTATACTGAACAATCCCCAAAACAACCACCTTGGGAAACTCATCATAAGTACCACTTAGAGAATCCATTTCTGCTCTAACTTGTGGGGTTGGAAATAATACTTAGAGAATTTTTAGACTTTAAGATTCCGAAAATTGAGAGATACAATAGAAGCAATATCAGTCATTTCTATAGAAGAAATTGGATCTTGTTCTGGGATCTTCCCTCCACTGTTTTTAGAAAAGGAGTACATTGGACAACTCGCCTTGAAGAGGTCCATCTTTCTATCCAATCAGAAGTTTGAAATTCCAAGTTTTGAAAATTAAGGTTTCTTTGATAAACCCTAAATCAACCAGCTCTAGAACCAGGACGGACGCCTCAAATCGGTAAGATATAAATTTTTGCTATTTACATTTGAGGTTCTCATTTCAAAATGACTAATCACACCAGCTTGATGACAAGCTTGGTGAAGCTGACAATTTCCAAGTATGGAAGGATAGGAACTCCGTGATTCTTGAAGAAATTGACTTAGATCAGTATCTCAGTAACGAAGTTCTAAGAGCAAAAGGGAGATGAGGCTAAGGCTAAAGCCAAAAGAATCATTGCAGATTCTATTAAAGATCATCTCATCTCTCAAGTGTCATCCTTGAAGACACCAAAAGGAAGTGCTCGATGGTATGATGAAGTAATCAAAGAAGAATATGATATTGTTATAACTACCTTGAATGGCCTCCTAGGATCATTAGATTCATTCATCCGAGGAATGTGTGCCAGAAGGAAGTGATTACCTTCGGCAGACTCTGGAAAAAGTGCACACAAGAAGAAGCTCGACTCATAATAAGAGAAGAGAATGTGGGAGCAACTGAAGATGAAGCTCTCATGATTCAAATAATATCCCTCAAGCGAAGAGGAATATGAAGGACTCAATTCTCGAAGAACCTCTTATCCATCTTAATATTTGGATAAGAAATGATGTTGTTATGAATGAAGAAGATGGTGAAGATGAAGGCTCAAGAAGGAGTCTACCCACGAAAAAAATAAAGATAAGTATTCAATTGTCATTTCATGATATTGTTTGTTTATGCATTTGTTTATATTCAGTTGATGTGTTATGCATGTTTGAGTATTTTCATTTATACTACTGAATTGCACATGATGTGTAAGAAGTCAATGATGTTGTACTACATTCCATTACTACTTATCTAGATTGAAACATCTTTGTTGGAATATTAGGAGTAGTACACACTCTTAATAACATTAGGGTAGAATGCATCTAGAAGTTATTGTATGTATACATGATATGGATGAATGTTGTAGCATTGGCTAAATTAGTCGCATGGCTATGTGACATATATTTGTCACTACTAATATGTTTTTGGAAATTATGATATGTTTCTAATCATGCAAATGAACTTGACTTGTAGATCATGCCAAAGAACAAGTAACGACAGTTCAGAAGAAGAACCTGAAGCTTCCCAGGTCAAAGATACCATAGTGAAAGAAAAAGCTTATAAAGAATGTAAAGAGAATGGTAGATCGAACTCAAGAGATAAATACCACTTTGGGCACAAGAAATAATCCAAAATGAAGAATAGTATGACGAGACTTCAAGAGGCCTCATACACACTCCAGTTATGTGACACTGTTGAGCGACGTCATTGATGCAGAGCCTTCTAGCTATGAAGAAGTAGACAAGAAGAAAGGGAAGGAGACTATGATCGAGGAGTACTAGTCGATCATGAAGAATGATGTCTGGGATGTGGTCTCGAGACCAGAAGGGAAGTCTGTTGTGACTTCCAAGTGGATCTACAAGATCCAACATGTAGTAGGTGTCAACATCATGGGATACAAGACAAGATTCGTAACGCGAGGCTTCTCACAGAAGGAAGGCATAGACTGCGAAGAGACATTTGCACTAGTGATGAGTCAAGTATGCAAAGAGCAGCCACTAGGAGTTGAGACAGATTCATGTGTGCAAATTAAAGGCCTTGTATGAGATCAGAAGGCACCCATGGGATAGAACATACTGTTGCATAAGGAGCTTGAAGATCACATAGAGTGATGAAGATCTTAACCTTTGCTACAACATTGAAGATGAAAACCTATAGAGGATGACAAGCTCACAGATGGGTGCGAGAAGAACTTTTCAACAAATTTCAAAATAGAGGATCTTGGTATCCAGTGACCCTAGATGGATACATAGAATATTAGTAGTAGAGGAAGCTACTTGTCATTCCATTACATAATGTTTCAATACATAAAGTATGAAAGGCAGAGGGAGAATGATGCTCCTCTTTAGAGGGAGTGATAGCAGAAGATCCTCAGGTTCGACATAGTACGATAGGATGGAAAAATTACTGATGGCTCTAGGCTTTACTGAGAGTAAAGCGGATTCCAACCTTTACTTCAAGGTTGAAGGCAGAAGACCAGTGATGCTCTTGTTATATGTCGATGACCTTTTCCTGATAGGAAAATCGAAACTCATTAAAGTTGCAAGAAGGAGACTTGCTGTCGAGTTCGAGATGAAGGACTTGGGTATGATGCACTACTATCTAGGCATGGAGGTGTGGCAAAGTGCGGATGGAATCTCCCTTGGACAAGGGAAGTATGCGGTGGAGATCCTAAAAAGGTTTGGGATGATGGTCTACAAGGCCATGGCCACACTTATGGCATCGAACCTGAAGCTATTGAGTGATGCTTCATCAGATATGGTTGATGCCATGATGTATCTTCAGATGATTTTTTCATTGATGTGCCTGGAGAATACGAGACCAGACATATGTTTTGCTGTGAACAACCTAAGCGAGTCCCTGGCGGATCCAAGACATGTTCATCTGATTGTTGCAAAAGTATATTCTCAGGTACCTGAAGGGTACAGTTGATTATGGGCTCAAGTATGAAGCGAATCAAAAGATTAACCAGGAGGGTTATGTGGATTCAGATTGTGCAGGCAATGCCATTGATAGGAAGAGCACTTCAGGGTGCTGCTTCAGTATGGGATCAGGTGTGATCTCTTGGTTTGGCAGGATGCAGTCCTACATGGCGCTGAGTACAACCGAGGAAAAATATGTTGCCACTTGCTGGGCTATTTGTAAGAAAGGAGCAGTGAAACTCCAGTATGTGATCTAGATCGAGATCTCTCGAAAGAGGGAGTGATGAGTTCTAGCATAGCAGGTGAGACATGTTGTCTAAGCATAAAGTCCTAGTGAAGCTCATACGTTTCTCAGACGTAATCAGTCCTATAGGTTGTCCTCGGATGTAATCATTCCTGGTGAAGCTCGCAGGTTATCCTTGGACATAATCAACCCTGATGTGATTCTATGCTAAAAATGGCCAGAGTGAAGTTTGAGTACTTCAGAGAGAAGATTGGTGTTCATCATATCAAGATTCCCTCCAAAGGGAAGTGATGAGTCCGGAAGACGCAGATACACATGAGCCTTTCTGACATGGTGGTAGGATGGGTCTCCCATGGTCGGATGTACATGGAGAGCCTTTCCGACATGGGGGCAGGCTGGGCCTCCCATGGTTGGATGTAAGCACAGAGCCTTTTCGACATGGTGGAAGGTTGGGCCTCCCATGGTCGGATGTAAGCACAGTGCCTTTCCGACATGGTGGCAGGTTGGGTCTCCCATGGTCAGATGTAAGCGCATAGCCTTTCCAACATGGTGGCGGGTTGGGCCTCCCATGGTCGAATGTAAGTGTAGAGCCCTTCCGACATGTTGGAATATATTATATTCCTTTGAAGGTAATAATATCTTTGTATTATGTCGGAAGTTGTCTTCAATCTTATGTAAAAGAGTAATACATTTAACCCATAGTTATATGGTGTTGTATTTTCTTGTGTAGATTATTTGTCCATGGCATTGTATTAAGAGATGTTATTTTGGAGAATTATATTATGCCACATGCAATATGTGAGAGTAATTCCTTCTCATCTCTTAGTATATAATAGAGACAAGTGAGTCTCTACATATTATGTATTCTTGATGTAGTAGTAGTATTATTGTGACACTATTGTACATCATCTATATTCTTTGGGGTATTTGTGTTTTTCTCTCTTGTAAGGTTGGAGAAGACATTCTGGAGATAATAGAAGACTACCTTCACGTGGATGTAACCCATTAGGGTGAACAACGTATTTTGGTGTTCTCTTGTCATTTTCTTTTCATATTCTTATCTTTTATGATATGTTGTTGGTTGCTTAGATAGGTTAACTAGTTTAACTTGATGCTACTATTCTAACATGGTATCAGAGCATGTTGCTATGATCTAGTATCTTCTATAGCTTTCAATCAATAACAATTATCATTTGGGCATTGTCATTTTGTTGTAGATTTGATTTCTATCTGGTAGCCATTAGGCTTCTCTTCAGATCTGGGCATATTTATGCATTTTTTTTTACCCTAACCCTAACTTGTTGTGTAAGATTTTTGCAGAATTTTTTGAAGGGTATCTTGATGTTTTTTCTGTAGATCTTCATGATTTCGGGGCTCTCCTCAAGGAGATCTTACTTCCGATTATAAAAATGGTAGTTATAAAAAAAGGCCATAACTTGGTCGGTTTTTACCGGTTTTTTATTATGACCTATTTTTGGAATTAGAATAGCCATTCCAGATCCACCCACATGACCAGAACAAAAAACTGGGCATTTCTGGGCTTCCTTTCGGTAATAAAAGCGACAGTTATAAAAAAGGGTCGTAACTTTGTCAGTTTTTACTGGTTGTTTTATTATACTTGTTTTTTGAATTGGAACAACCATTCTGGATCCATGCACGCGAACATAACGAAAAATTGGGCTTATTTTTAGTAATAAAAACGACAGTTATAAAAAAGGGCCATAGCTTGGTCATTTTTACTGGATTTTTTGTTATAACCTGTCTTTGGAATTGGAATAGCTATTCTGGATCCACCTACGCGACCATACTAGAAGATTGAGCTTTTCTGAACACATTTTTTCACAAGGTTGTAAGTGAAAGTTTCTCCTCTTTTCTTTACTGTGTTTTTTGCAGATTCAGATTAGTACGGTAAAGTATTTAAGTTTTTTGTTATTCATTTTTTGCATTTAGATTTTGCTTCTAATCATGTTTATTAAGATATTATTTCTTGTTCTTGCTATATATTTGTCTCACATTTCTATATGGAAATATTGGCATCTTTTAAGGACATGGATCTCTAGTATTTTGTCATGATGATAGCTATAAACCATCTAATGCTTAATATTTTTTAAATATACTTAATAATTAATTTGTTCTTTTCTTTGTTTTGTTTATAAAAACAATTTTATAAGAACAATCGCATATGTGTTATCTAGTAATCATTATTTACTTTATTTATATGTTATTGTTGACATTTGTGTAAAAGCAATTTCATTCTTTTACAAGTAATATCTTTGTGATCATTATATGCTCTTGATAATTAAATTATTAAGTAAAATCATTTTTTAATCTATGTGATATCATATTTTTTGGCTTGTCATAAGTTATTTAATTGGGATATAGTTTCTTTTTCATGTATTGCAGAGATTGTATCTAGTTCCTATGCTATTTGTCTCTAACATTCCAATATGGAAGCATTGACATTTCCAAGGCATTTCATCTCTTGCATATTTACATAGTGTTAACAAGAAATGAACCCATGATTAAGACCATTAGTGACTTGTCATTTCATAATTTTTTATAAGTGATATCATGAGTTGATCTTAATTTGTTATATGTTGATCATATTAAACATTTTGATTTATCTATATCTTATGTCATGTTTATATCGATAATATTTTACTCAATATTTATATGGCTTTGAGCAATCTTTAAATCTTGAACTATTTATCATGAGCACCTTGTTCTTGTTGCAATGAGATTTCTACTCTTATGATTGCAGAGGTTATCTCGTTCTTACTTGTCTCTAACGTTCCTATATGGAAGCATTGACATTTTCAGGGCATTCATCTCTTGAATATTAACATCATACTAATAAGAAATACACCTATGCTTCAGATTAGTTGCTTGATGACTATTTTTCATATATTTAAGTGAAATCTTTGGCTCACTATTTATATGTTGTGGCTGACACTTCATGTGTAAAAGTAACTTCATTTTCCTTAATGAGCAAGTTAATTTTTTATTTGATCATATTATGTTGCCATTCATTTATATGATGTTTGCTAAACTTTGGTATATAAGCATTTTCAATTCTGTATAGCAATTTTGTTTTATGATCTTTATATGCTTTAATCTTGAAAGTTCTTGTGCAGATAAGTTCTTTGTTTAAGCTTTCACCTTATTCCAGGAATAATGAAGCACCATCTTCTACTGTTAAAGTCATGATGTTCATCCGTGTGATATAATTTTCAATGTATAGACCATTGGGGTCTTGTTTCTTCAATGTCTGAGGTCTTCTACAGATATTTATATTGTGCCTTGATTGGAAGAATGTATGTTATCCGCATGTGTATTGGCCATCTGGGTTCTTTTTGTACACTATTGTGGTGTTCTTAGCCACATGTTTTGTTGCATTGGCAGTCAAAAGGTATCTATACACTAGTGTGGATGTTATATCAGAGTTCTTCGGCTATCATGAATGGTTGTGATGATTCTTGTGGTGATTTGGGCATCTTGCGATTGGATTTTGTCACATGTTCTTGGCATTTTATTGTTGGGTCTTTCGTCGTACAACCTGGTTTGTGTGCACTTTCATGATTCAGTGAGAAGCGGTTGTTCATCGTCAAATTCCATCAGTCAAAGTGTTTTTCTTATTTGCAACTTTGGTTCTTCTGGAAGTTGTCATCAAGGGGGAGTGGTAATGACTCCTTCCTTCCTTAGTGTGAGTGTGGGCCCTTCTCCTAGCCATTATTAAGGGGGAGTGTTGGAATATATTATATTCCTTGGAAGGTAATAATGTCTTTGTATTATGTCGAAAGTTGTCTTCAATCTTATGTAAAAGAGTAATACATTTAACCCATAGTTATGTGATGTTGCATTTTCTTGTGTAGATTATTTGTCCATGGTATTGTATTAAGAGATGTTATTTTGGAGAATTATATTATCCCACATGCAATATGTGAGAGTAATTCCTCCTCATATCTTAGTATATAATAGGGTCAAGTGAGTCTCTACATATCATGTATTCTTTATGTAGTAGTGGTACTATTGTGACACTATTGTACATCATCTATATTCTTTGGGGTATTTGTGCTTTTCTCTCTTGTAAGGTTGGAGAAGAAATTCTGGAGATAATAAAAGACTACCTTCCCGTGGATGTAACCCATTAGGGTGAACCACGTATATCAGTGTTCTCTTGTCCTTTTCTTTTCCTATTCTTATCTTTTATGATATGTTGTTGGTTGCTTAGATAGGTTAACTAGTTTAGATTGACTTTATTATTCTAACAGGTGGCAGGCTAGGCCTCCCATGGTCGAATGTAAGTGCATAGCCTTTCCAGCATGGTGCCAGGTTGGGCCTCCCATGGTCAGATGTAAGCGTAGAGCCCTTCCGACATGGTGGAAAGCTAGGCCTCCCATGGTTGGATGTAAGTGCAGAGTCCTTCCGACGTGGTGCCAAGCTGGGCCTCCCATGGTCGGATGTAAGTGCAGAACCCTTCCGACATGGTGGCAGGGTGGGCCTCCCATGTTCGGATGTAAGTGCAGTTCCTTTCTGACATGATGGCAGGATGAGCCTCCCATGGTCGTATGTAAGTGCAGAGCCTTTCCGAAATGGTGGCAGGATGGGTCTCCTAGGGTTGGATGTAAGTGCAGAGCCTTTTCGACATGGTGGCAGGCTGGTCCTCCCATGTTCATATATAAGTGTTGAAGATGATGAGACCTACATCTAGCATGAAAAAGGGCTGGCACTGTAGATGAAGACCTACATGGAGGCTAGGCATACATCCATCATGAAAAAGGGTTAGCTCTGTAGAAATTCCTATGACGAGTAGATTTGAGAGATATCACCATTTGCTCGAGATAGTGGCAGCAGTGATGATGATGATCCAACTTTGATGATGATCCAGTGATGAAGACTTGTGTTGATGAACTGTGTCAAGAGATTACCTTCCTTGTTAAGACGGAGTGTTGATGTATTTCTAACTTCAAAATGTATTCACTTGTATATTTCTTATTGTATTTCATTGTACCCCGACGGAGATGTTTGTTCCTTCGATCGGGAGAGTCATTAATATAATAAAGTCATTGAGGTTAAACCTCCATTGTAAGTCGAGGCAATAGTCCCCACAATTGAGTTGTATTGGGTTTATTAGACTCTCCTAGAGAAGTTAGCCCTGTAGAGTAATTATCAAGTGGAAAACAAGTATAAATAGAGAGTGAGACTCTCCATTTGAAACACATACTCACTCAACAATAGTGCATGAGTGAGAGAGGATTATCTCGCACAAGTGAGAAAGAGAACACTTGTCGAAGATCATCTTTGTATATTTGGGTTTTACTTTTGCTATTGATGCTCATTCTATCTCTGAGGAAGTTGCGGGGTTTTCTCCTTTATGGTTTCCTCAAGGAAAATTATTTGTATCTCATGTCTCTTGTGATTATTGTTGTTCATGTTATTCGCTCAGATAAGATCCTAGATCATATTGATTAAATGATAAAAATATAACAGTTGGAGGACACCATAACGACAACTGCTCGGCATTCATGAACTACTTCGCATAAGGAGCGTTGAATCCATTAAATACCCAAGGAATTCCTTGGTGTAGAATATGTCATACTAAGGGCCATCGATCATAAGAGTGTTTTTACTTGTAGAATATTGTAAGTACGTTAGCTAGTCTATATTGTAAATTTTGTAAATCATTAGGCCACGATGAGAAGAACAACATATCATTCCAATTGATGCAGGAGAAAATAGTTGACACATATTTGATGAATAGTGAAGAGCAGATACAAGTGGAGTGAGCACAAGCTCAATATCCACAAGATCCGTACCCTCAACCATAGTATCAACAAAACTAGTACGCACAACAACACTGCCCTCAACCTAGAGGGGATCAAAACTTTTGAGGCCGACGATAGCAACAAAGAGGAGGAGGATTTGGTCGCGGAAGAGGCCAGATCATATGTTATAATTGTGGACAACCAAGACATTTTGCTTGGGACTGTGCGAGTCTTGTGAAGGCATGTTCATATTGTGAAGCTGTCGACCACATTTTTTCGGAATGTCCTCAATTGATTGCTAAGTGGCATGCCAAGAATATGGGAAATCCAATTCCTCTGCAGAATTCCAATCCGAATATTCAAAAGATTTTTGTGGATCCAAGAGAACCAAGTATTGTTGTCATAATAAGAAGAGGTGTTGCAGCTGGAGCATACCAATATGCACAGCATGGACAATCGCAGGTGCGACTAGTAGCACAAAATAAAGTGTCATTCAATGTCCATAAAGAGAAGGAAGTTTTCTTAGACGCGTGACCAGAATTCGTCGACAAGAATCAAACGTCGACCTCTAGAAGACCAATAATGGGAATGCCTGAAAGGTTTGATCAACTATTTTGAAAGCAACCGACGAGAAAGGTTAGTAAACTTAAGGAATTTTTCAAAATTTGCTTATCACTAATTCAAGATAAATATGATGTCGCAGAATTGACAACTCTAATCAACAAACCTCAAGAAGAGCTGCGACCAGATAAAAGAGTTAACCATGTAGGTAAGAGGTTAAAGACTAGTCACGAGTTACGCATGACAGCCCAGATAGGAGATTATGATATGGATTATATCATTCTAGACTTGAGCTCTGATGTCAACATTTTGACATGACAAACATAGGAAAACATGGGGAAACAACAACTGGAGTGGTCCCCTATTTAACTCATATTAGCGAATTAGTCGAAAGTCCTACCAATCGGTCGACTGATTCAAGTACATGTCGAGGTAGAAGGCCTAAGAACATATGTTGACTTTGAAGTGATCGACATTGTCGATGACACAAATCTATATCTTGCACTTTTTGGGGATCGACTCAATGATTGATAACTAGACCATCATCAATTTCAAGAAAAGAATCTTAACATTTGAAGATTCTAAGCTAAGGGTGGCCACACCAATTGATTCGCTAGAATGTCCGAGATACATCGAGTACAGTGAAGGATAAGGCAATTATCTGGAACATATTTATAACATCACGTCTGAAAGGGACAACTATATAAATCCAACAATGGATGGAAACTTGAGTTGGTAGAGTGTTAGCTCCTGTACATCAGATTCTGGTGAAGCATTGGAAAATTTGCAGAATCAGATGCAAGAAGTATCCATGAGAAGATGTGCATGAATTACCTGATCCGTGTGACGGGTAGGAAACGAGGCAAGCGAGCTACCTAGATATGAAGTTTTACCTAACCTTGCATCTTTTCTGACATAATTTGAAGTAAAATTCATAGAACACCAACACTTGTCCCCTTTGGAATTTGTGTTAAACGATACACCCACTAGATGGTGGGTCACACATAAAGAATGTATCTCTGAATGGTCACAATGTCGAAGATTGCTGGAGATAATATTTGGAGAAGAGATCAGTTATATTGGTCAAAAGTATACATGATTGACCAATCATGTTGAGCATATAGAGTATTGTCATGCGACATGGGAGGCATGTCCGTGACAGGAATGGGTTCATCACTTCATACATACACTAGACATGATACCAAGGAACCGATATACATTAGTTGAGTTGTGACGAGGAACTGTTGAATGGGAGGAGTTAACTACTAGCTTCACACATACATTTGAGTTTGTTAATGATCATCCGTCAATTGATGTTGCATTGCAAGTAATCAAACAAAGATATTTGAAGATATCCTTGTCGCAACGACAAACTTCAATCAGTGCAACGCGAAAATCTAACACTGGATAGAGTGTTATAATGTGACGGGATAACCTAATGATGATGACCCACTCTACGTAAACATACCTGATTCTAAAGGTACGCATGCAGTGGAAGGCTTTGGTATTTCTAGAGACCAATTTCTAAAGCCTCTAAAAGTCAAGAAAGTAAACATCGGTTCCATGGAGAACCCAAAATTTGCAAACATTGGAGATTATTGGGATGATGAGACTGTTAGGAAGATCACGGATCTGTTGTATGAATTTCAGGATATGTTCCCTGCCAAATTCTCAGAGATGAAATGGATTGTCGAAGACCTTGGAGAATGAAGATACCTTTAAATCCCGACGCAAAACCGGTCAAGCAACGACCATATCGATTGAATCCATGGTATAAAGAAAAAAAGTCAAAGCATAGTTGGACCAAACGCTGGATGGAAGTATCATAGAGCTTGTAGAAGAATCATAGTGGACCGGTTCGATAGTAGAGCATGGAAATAAGACCACAAGTGAAGTAAGAATTTGCGTCGACCTAAGAAAATTAAACGATGCTTGTTTACATGACCCATTTTCGACTCCATTTACAGATGAGGTACTGAAGAGTGTCGAGGGTCAAGAAATTTACTCATTCATTGATGGATTCTCTGGTTACCATCATATTAGAATCACAAAGGAAGATCGACACAAGACAACATTTGCGACGGAGTGGGGTTGTTTCCAATACACGGTAATTCCCTTTGGACTCAAGAATGCTCTTGCTATTTTTTATAGGATAGTAGTAGTTGCCTTTAAAGATTTCATACATAAATTCCTTGAAGTCTACTTCGATGATTAGACAGTGTTTGGGCTCATTAAGGATCATATTGAGAGCCTCAAAATGATGCTGGAACGATGTCGCCATTATCAAATTTCCTTGAACTTAGAAATGTATATTTTGTGCCCTATTTGGAATTCTGTTGGGCCATGTGGTTTGTTGTGATGGAATCTTGGTTGAGCCTACTAAAATTACGATCATCCTTGGCCTACCACCACCGACGACAATTAATCAATTGTGCGCGACATTGGGACATACGGGATACTACTGAAAATTTATCAAAGGATATGCGGAGGTGACCGCTCCAATGGAAAAATTATTGAAGAAAGATGTTAATTTCTAGTGGACAGAGATTTTCTAGGGGAGTGTGGAAACTTTAAATAACAAGATGGTTACAACGCCCATACTTGTATTTCCACATTGGAAGAAATAATTTCATGTACATGTCGATGTGTCGTCTGTCATGCTCAATGTTGTACTAGCACATCCTGGCGAAGGATCGATTGATCACTCGATTTCATTTGCTAGAAGGAAATTATCAACTGCTAAGAAGAATTATACCACAAAGGAAAGATAAGGACTAGCTATGGTATACACTCTGTAAAAAAATTAGACACTACTTGCTGGGTGGACATTTCAAGATGTACACATATCATTCAGCATTGAAATACCTGGTGAATAAGTCAGTGTTGGGGAGGGGATTTGTCGGTGGTTTCTCATTTTCCAGGAATTTGACTTTGAAGTCATTGTTAAACCAGGTCAACTGAATTCAGGACCAGACCACCTATCGAGGATTGAAAGTGGCGACGAACCTCGTAACCTCGACAATAGTCTCCTTGAGGCACAACCATTTGCAATAACAATGTTTGATGATCATTACTGAGACATCATACAATTTTTGAGTGTGGGCTATGCGCTAGCTGAATTTACTATTGCACAAAAGAAACAATTAGCTATGCGAGCTACAAACTTCCAGTTGATTGCTGGACAGTTATATAAAATGGGTCTAGATAAGATCCTTCGTCGCTGCATCTTGGACCACAAGCAACCGATGATATTAAATGAAGCACATGCTGGTGTCACAGGAGGCCATTACACTGGAAAATATATAGTGCAAAAGATATTGCAAGCAGGATTGTGGTGGCCCGCCTTGCATGCAGATGCACAAGAATACTGTCGCATTTGTGATGTCTTCCTAATAATGGGAAAGCTGTCACGACGGGATGAAATACCATTAGTACCACAAATAACGTTGCAGGGATTTGACAAATGTGCCGTTGATTTTGTGGGCCCTATTAGTCCAACAGGGAAGCACACAAGTGCAAGATATATTATTACTAGGACCGATTACCTGACCAGATGGGATGTAGTAGCGCCATTAAAAGATTGTACTGCTGCGACCGCTCCTAATTTTTTGTTTGAAAATATCATGACGAGATTTGACTGCCCAAAGATTTTGATAAGCAACAAAGGTACACACTTTGTCAACCAATTGATTGAGAAGCTAACGAAGGAATTCCAGATCCAACATAGAAAGACAACGCCATATCACCCTCAGACAAATGGTGTTGTTAAATCATTTAACAAAATCCTACAGAATGCGTTGTCAAAGATTTGCAAAGTCCAAAGAGATGAATGGGATCAGAAAATTTCCATAGTACTATGGGCATATCACACGACCTATAAGAAGTTGATAGGAAAAACTCCATTTCGGTTGGTGTATGGACAAGAAGTTGTGATGCCAATAGAATACATTGTACCCAACCTAAGGATTGTTGTGATCATGGAGATGGAAGACGTTGGTTTTGTCGAGGAAATACTGTTGCAGTTGATACAGTTAGAATAAGATCGTTTTGTTGCAGGATACCATCAAAAAGTTGAGAAGGAATGACAGAAAGCATGGAATGATCGCCACATCAAGAACAAGCAATTTTAGGTTGGAGGACTTTTTCTTTTGTATGATAGTGAATTCATCAATCACCCGGGTAAGCTAAAAAAGCATTGGTTAGGACCATATATGGTCACAAAGATCACTAACAGAGGCATAGTGCAACTACAGAAGTTGGATGGAACACTCGTTAAAGGACTGGTGAATAGAAGTCGACTAAATCCTTATCAAGATAGTCACAACTTGGCTGAATGAAAAAAAAGGACAAGAAATAAAAGAAAAGAAAAGAAAGAAAGAAAAGAGAAAAAGTGAAAAAGAAAAATCATAAACTCTTATGATCCTTTTTATGCATTGTTTGGTCATAGACTGCTAGTCTATCGTGAAAAATTGAAAAATGTCACAAACTCTTTGTCTGTCGCAAGAGGAAAATTGAGGGCGAAGACACTTAGTCTGTCGCACTTAAGGCAACTCGTCGAAAGACGCATACAGGTTGTAGCAAGAGTGACGATGTCGCAAGTCAATATAGAGTCACATAAATGACATCTGGCCATCATTAATTTGAAAATCCTGGGAGATTTTGGCATCATACATTTTAGTCACTTCCGTCATGATTGCATAAAAATGAAGAAGCATAGGCACTATGTGCCAAGGTCGTTGAACAAGTTTCTCATACTTGGGAAGCGTTGATCGACGTTACAGAGCTAGAGAAAGTTATAGAGCAATTGCGCATTGTTGAAACGGAGGCCAACAAGATGAAGAATGAAATGAAGAAGTTTCCCTTAGCAGAGAAAATGGATAAGGCTGTCGAAATGAAGAAACTTCAACAACAAGTCGTAGCGCTGTAAACTCAACAATAAAAAAGGACTGATAAAGTCATAGAATTGTAGGCCAAGGAAAAAAGAGTTAAATGTATTATTCAACCTGTACATCAGAAGGTCCAACGAGCAGCAGAGTCCGCAGTACTTGCAACATCGAAACACATCAGTTTTTACCTTATGGAAAACTTGGAGAAGGTAGAAGAAGATGTGCAACAAGAAACATATGAGATAGTTAAAATCTTCCAAGATTTTCAAAGTAAGGTTGTCACAATTGTAGAAGTTTTGGAGTAGCATAGCGTGGCTCAGGATGAGCCACATGTGAGTGGTTGGGGCATGTTGTCCCTAGGGAAAGATATGTTGAATTTAGTTAGAATTCTGCTTGAAACGATGAAGATCCTGGTCACATGAGAAAGTAGGTGCGACAAATAAGTAACTACGACAGGAGAAGTAACCACAAGTAAGTAGAAGAATATGCAACGAAAGCAGATAAGGAAGAAATAACAACGATGGAGAAGAAGCCATAGAGGAAGTTGCGCCAAAAGAAGAGATACGACATAAGAAGTAGAGACAGAAGAGAAGTCGTAATAGAAGAGAAGTTGCGACGGAAGGAACCACAATAGAAGAAGGCATGTAGTGGCGCCACGACTAAAAAGGACAGCTTAGAGATCGTGGGTATGAAGTCGGCTAGAGTCACACATGCTTAAAGCGCATTTGTATTTTGGGTCGATAATGCTTACTAACAGTTGTAACTAAATATAGGAATGCCAACCTGTTAGTTAATGGAATTAAGTTGGCTGAATACAACATGTAAAGAGTCTATAAAAGGGAGAACCCAAGTTGTGTGTGGGTTACTTCCTGATCGGGCTTAGTTGCTTAGTTATAGTGTTTATTGTTTGTTAATGTAGGAAGAGTCAAATATTCGTAGAGAGTAGAGAAGAGAAGGTCAATCCAGGCTGTGTGTGGATCGACAGTAGAGTAAAGTAGAAGAATATTTAGCAAAAGAAGACCACAGAGCATGAGAGGAGAGATAAGTATGTATATATAATAAAAGAATATCTAGAACATAGTTTATAGCTGAGTGTGCATACCAAAAGGTGCCATATATCTCTCATGCCAGATGAAGAGCACCTTTGTGGTTTTTCCTGGATGGGTTTCCACGTTAAATACTCTGTCAATGTTTAGTTGATGGTTGTGTTTATGTCGCATAAATGTATATGATGAATCTACTTATGTCGCAGGAATGTATAACGTGAATAAGTGTTTATGTATTTTCTTATGAATGATTCGCACTACTGGTAGATAGCCTTGAGGTAAAAGCTTATATTACTATTATAATCTCTGTCGATGGATAGGCATAGTAGCATCTTGATTGTGCATAGTAAGCATAAGTAATACACCCACCAGCTTTGGTCGAGCAAGCTAGTAAGGTGCCAAGGAAGAGGAAATCCCCACATAACGTACTATAGAAACTTGGTTATGGAAGTTACCCATAAGAGATATCTTGGGTGAGACTCCATCTGCGTCACAAGTGCTGTCGACTGAGCCTTGAGCTGTTGGGATGATATCTTGGGTTTTGTTGTCGTACAAAGAAGGTCTAAAGCTGGGTTGATGGGAGAAACACCAACATGGACTATAGTAACAATGGAGGCAAATAGGGTGAGCACCATAACTAGTGCAAACATAAAACCTTAGGTTCTCCATGGGGTCATTTATGTTGGAATGTAACAAAAAATATAGGTGTAGCAATTGTGTACACATAGTGTGATATGACATAAGTAAACCAAAATGAATAAATAAATAAATAAAAATAATAACATTTAAGTTGGATTAATGACTTAATAAAGCATGCACACACACATAAATTAACAATGATGTGAACAAGATATAAAATAACATCAATCTAGGCTTATCTTAACATGAGATTTATCAAGCATTAAGAGCGATCAATCCTTTGAAGTGTGAACCCTTCCTCAAAACTTTTCACTTTAAAAAGGGTTTGCACTTATAGACATTTGATCCATCTCAACACTTGATAGATACAGAGTCAATAATGGTCTACGCCACTTTTAGAATTACAATCATCTACTTGTTCATTTCTTCCTCTAGTAAATTAAAGTGCTACCTGGTGCATCTCGAAGCAATTGCAAATGAACATGGGATTATGATAATGAAAAACTCCTTTTTAACACCTTGTCTCTCTTGGTTATTTGAAATAGTTGCAAAGCTTGGGCCGGTGACATCTCTCACAATACTTGGAATAAAATTCAACAAATCCAAAAATGTTTTATAACACAAGTTTTTGTTTTTTGTAGGCGAGTTGGAGCAATTTCTATTACTAATAAGATTACATAAAATACACATTAAAGCAATGTTTGAACTATCACAAGGGGAACCAGGTCGACCATTGTGGGAGTATCAGTTAGGTTATACCATTGTAATCTAAAATAACATAACAATGAACACAGGGGGAGTTTTCCCTTCGAGGAGAAACCTGAACTACCCCATCTGATGAAATTGTATTGTACACGAAATTGATATGATATAGAAGATAACCAGAGAGTTTTTTATCCTAACCATATCTACCATGCAAATTTTTAAGTAAGACTACTAGGAAGCAAAACCAAGTTAAACTTGTAAGACATCTTCTTTTTTACCATGAGTATCGTTGCCCACTAGTAATGGAGTATTCGCAACATCAATTAAGATATATAGCTTGGAGTTATGCTTTCCATATCATCACAGTGGGTAGCCATTATCTGGAAGACGCTTTCCTGCACTTGATATTTCCCCATCATCAATTGACCCAATAATAGTTTAAGGATCTAATATGTCTCTAAACTAGAGGCCTCCTTCACACTACCTGCACTCCCTTTCGCCAAGTACGCCTGGAGGCTAGCCAAGAGACTAGCTTCGACTAAGTAAATTTTCCCACAAATGTGCTATGGTGTTTCCTTATTGGATTTTCTTTACATGTGATGTTGCAGGCTCCCCCCACATCTACAATGAGCTCTTTGGTGGAGCATAGCTCCTTTTCTCGAGTTGACACCAAGATTGTTCTTCGATGGATTGAAGGGCATCCATACCCAACTAAACTTGCATATAATGCCTTCCTCATCCCAAGAAAACACATAAATTGTCATAATACTAGAGTTAAAGCACCCATGCTTTAGAGGGGATACTAGGTACCCTCTAAAGCATGCTAACATACCAAATTTGCTACTTTCCATGAATGAGCATTATGCAGGAGAACAAATCAAGGTCTTGTAGTTGATCATTAATTAAACCTACCTTACACAACCTCCACCGTACCCCTTCTCCCACATTTTTCCTTGTCCTCGTGATCACCACCGGTCCTATGAAAATTGCCACCTTCCCCTCCCTCACACCAGGTGGAATGGGTGGATCTTGGCCCCTTTCTCACTGCATTTGAGGAGAACACGCTTAAAATTAGATGGAATACTCCTTATCCAATTCTCCTAATAGAAGCTAGTTGTATTTCCATGGTGTCTAAAACCATTATTAGATATCTAAAATATAAATATAAAATACTCAAATTGAGCAAGGACAAATTACATATTAGTGCTTCCATATGAGTAATAGTCACCACATGCTTGAAAGAGGGTGGGCTAGAGACTACGAGGCTTGATTTAACTATTGGAACACAAATAAAGATATCAAATTAATGCCATCAATAAGAATAAACCTTATATACCTATGTTGTTTAAAATAAGACCTAAAACGATAATGATATCATTAACAAGATAACGTTTAAATATTATAAAGATACGATCAATCATGATTTAGCCAATTATTTTTCCAACATATGGAATTAAAAAACAAAATGATTATTATTAAAACCAATGTCAATGCTCACAACCTCCATAGGAAATTGCAATGGACTAACCTGAAAACACCTTAAAGTGAGCAAATTTGAAATTTTTTGATATAATGGAGGTTAAGGACGAACATTATTTCCTTTTAACTTGCCCCACCCTTAATAATATGCAATATAACTTTACCCAATTTCATGACTTTACTACTCCTCAAGGTCGAATATTGCTTAAATCAAGTCCAATGCTCATGATCTCCATTAGGAAACTAGCGGTGGACTAACCCCAAAACACCTTAGAGTTAGACAATATGTAAGATTTATGAAACAAAAAAGGTAAAGGATGAACACCATTTCTTTTTAACTTTCCCTACACTTAATAATATGAAATGTAACTTTGCCTTCCCAATTTCAAAATTAACTATACTTCAATAACTTATATAACTTATAGAAACCAAAATGAATTTGTTACTTTCATTTCCATAATGTTAAAATATTAGATGATACTTTGAAGAATATTTCATTTAAATTCCCTTTATTTGTGGGAAATGCATTTTTAGCTTATAATACATTAAATATCATCACCATTACTTTGTTAAAGGAGCTTGCGAGGTAAATGATAATGGAGTGTTGTTATCGTCCCAACAAAAATTGAGTGGTGCAAATGAAATTGAGTAGTCACACATTACAACCTTTGAAAGTCTAAATGAAGAATAATCGAGACTTTTTTTAATAAACCCGAAGGTGGAAAAACCTTGTCAATTGACAATGATGATAGCCATCATTGGTTGCTAACTATGAATGTGGGTTGACTCATTACTGCTATCAAAGGAAAACCAAACCACTCGTAGACTTTTACCTTTACCAAATACCTCTCGGTCTTAGGCTATTACTTTGTTTCCTTACATACAAGGAAAATTGGTTCTTATCCAATTAGAAACATTCTAATATCTTTCTCCAAAACCAAAAGACAATTTCAACCTATATAGTATTTGTAAGAAGGTTAGTATCCCATATCATCACCATTGAGGCTATAACATTGGGGTCATGTGCTTTTGAGTAGCATGTAGCTTTAGCCCCATACACGAGATGAGATACTACCCTAGTCATAATTTATTTTCTTATCGAGGAGGTCATACTTCAAAATTTAATTAAATCTTAGTCCCATACATGAGAGGAGATACTATCGAGGTTAAAAATCATGTTGTACCCATCTCAAGACCTTATATACCCAATTCCAACAACTCTAGCCCCACAAAAATGATGAAAAAAATAAAAAAATAAAGAGTCAAAATAGTTGATTACATAAATTAAAAATCTAAATGATGTTGGCTTAAGCAAAAATAAATTAATATATCAATAATCAAGATGAATCCAATATCTTGAATTGTGAATTTTTTCCTTAATATAATTTTTTATTTAAATTTCAACCCCTAAAAAAATTAAACCCTTTTTGATAAATTCAAAATGGATTTCAGGTAATTATAAATAATTTAACTCAAAATTAAAATAAATTTATGCTGATTATAATTAAATTAAATTATGTCATGGAAAATTTTGAACAAGTAAATTACACTCTTTGCACTAGTAGTGGCCAATCATGAATTTACATAACTTTTAACAAAATAAATTAAATAAAAAATCGTATACATACCCGTTCCTTTGTGTGTATATATAAAATCATAAGAGGATTATACTGGAAAGTGATTCATACCCACTGAAGTGCGCGGGAGTCTTACAGTTTTCCATATTTCTGTCGTCTGCAGATCCATAGAAGACTCCATAAGATTTTACGAAGACATCCTCGGCTTCCGGTTTAAAGACCTGGATCTTTTGGCTTTGACGGAGCCGGTAAGTACACTCATTTTGTTTTTCTATTTATATTGATATTGTAGGCCTTTCTTCGGAAATGACCGATAACTAAACGGAAGGTAAGTTCATCGCAAAAACATGTACAGTAGTAGCAATAAAATAATTTCACAATACAATATTCTCCAACACTTATCACGTGAAGTGTTGAGTACCTCTCCCCGGAACAAGATGTCTGTAGTCTATAATTTTTGTTTTCTATTACCGCAGGTTGTTTAGTTACGGAATAGGCATCCATTTGCTGCAACCGCCGAACCCATACAATCTAACCAAGAAAAGTGAAATCAATCCAAAAGGACAATCACATCTCCTTTCAGGTATATTTTTCATCTATTTCATCCTTCAGATGCAGAAGGCTGGTAGCTGCATTTATAATTATAATTAGTAACTATTTTAGTGCCAAGGGACAGTGTACTGGTTAGTCCAGAATTTTGAAATCTTTGTAATAGAGCAAAGCCATGTTCAGTTTCTGCTAGGCCTTGACAGGACTTGTAATCTCGTTTGTCGTGTTGACTTGATAGGTGGACCAACCCTATATATAGTGCCCAACCTCACAAACTGTGAAAAAAAACCTATAAAAGATTGGTAGCTGCATTTATAATTAGTAACTATAGCCGATTTTCCTACCGATTTCTATAGACTAGTATATTGAGTTCTCGCATTTCTATGGAATTGCAGTGCGAAGATGTTCAGGATTTTTTTTAAAGAAAAAACACTCTACTTTATTAAAGTATATGTAAAAGTAGCACATAGACACAAAATGCCTGCATAAACAGGATCATAGCGAAGCCAAAATAAGCCAAAACCATAGGCCAGGACACAAAGAAAAAAAGCCCAATGGGAAGGAGCCAAAACCAAGTCCAGAGCTCAAAAGAGCCCATAACAACAGCAAAGATAGACAACAATTCCAGAACAAAACCACCTGAACCCAGTACAAAATGGTCTGAATGCGACCTTCCGAAGAAAGAGATCCATTGGACCAGAACTCGAAGAAATAGAAACCATCGAGCACCAAAAGAGCCTCTTTAGACAACAAGTCAGCCAGCAGATTCTGCTCCCTGCAGACATGCGAGAATGGGATGTTTTGGAAACGGTTGATCAACAACCTAGTCGTCTTTAGCCAAGCCGAGAGGAGAAGAATATTTATCCCATGAACTTTCATGGCCCAATCAATAATAACCCTCGAATATCCAAAAATCTGGATGTTATCTAGGCCAAGACTAGAAGAGAACTGCAAAAGGTGCCAAAGAGAGAGGAGATCACCCTTGGTATTGGAGCCATAACCACAACGCATCCAAAGCTTATAAAGTTTTTCCTTATCCAAACAGAGAATCGCACCAGCCCCACAAAACACAGAGTCCTGTTGTGAGGACCCATAAAAAAACCCCATCAAACGGTCGGTTGGAAAAAGAGCCTCAAAAACTCTAGGTTTTTTTTTATTATCAACGAACCAATATCTTCTGCAGGACAATATTCATTGAATGCAGCCAGCCCCCTAAAGCAGATGGTGAGAGCATCTGGATAAGCATTTTCAAAAATCCCTTTATTCTTGCCTTTCCATAATTCCCACGAAATGAAATAAGGCAAAGATTGCCAAGAAGGAGCCTTGTTTTTCCATGAAAGGAAGCATTCTGATAGGGAACTCCCCGACCAACAATTTGTGCATTTTAAAATGCGCACCACATACGACCAAACAAATATAGAGAATTGGCAAGAGACAAATAAATGAAAAATTGATTCTTCAACCAGGCCACACATGACACAAAGGTTTGGACTGATGATACCTCTCTTCAAAAGATTGTCCCATGACACCAGGCAATTTTCCAATGCAAGCCAACAGAAGATGATAATTCTATATGGAGTCTGCCAAGACCATAACGAGTGCCACCACTGCTGAACATAAATAATATCTTTGGATAACAACTGGTATGCTAATTTCGCAGTAATCTTGCAAGAACTCCTATTGAAGGTCCATTTTAGAACATCAGATCCTTCATCATCGTGGGGCTACCGTTTACCAGAACAACATATGGCACTGATGACACACAACCCATAATCCATTTCATAACTTAAAAGGAAGACCAATTTGGATTAAAATAAACCTGAGTAAACCTCATTGAACGCAGTCGTAAGCTCTGTGTAAATCCAATTGTAGCTAAAAGGCTTTCAGATTTCTTCTTTTGACGCTGTGGGTGACTTCTTGGGCCACACCAATGGCTTCCATAATCTGTGTTTTCTTCAAAAAACCAAACTGTTCAACTGTGATGCATCTGGACATAATAGGCTTAAGTCTAGTTGCAATGATCTTTGATTTAATATTATAAACAAAATTACAGAGCGAGATGGGACGGAAATCCCCCAAGTCCTCAAGAGAAGATTTTTTTGGAATCCGAGCTAAAAGGGTGGAGGTTATGGCTCCAGAAATCACACCCCTAACTCTAGATTCTTCCACTGCACAAAGCAAATACGAACCCATAAAATCCAAGCATTCAAGAAAAAGTTCCATGGTCCAACCATTTGGGCCAGGGCTTTTCGAATGTTTAGGCTGTGGAGAGAAAGTTGCAAGGAATGAACACCAAATATGTGAAACGAATCATGGAGGAAGGAGGGATATACGTGGACCAGCTGTCCATCCATGACCTCGATTGCTAAATGGTTGAGGCCTGTAACTATGAGAATATTCTAGTGGAGAAAATCTTCGGCCCACATTTGTCACGACGTTTGCTGGAGGACTTCATTAAAAGTAAGTTTAAGCATGGTGTATATACTCCTGCAAATGCTGTTTAATCGCTTAATCTGTAAATATTTTCAATCTTTAGCTCCCTACTGTCATTTTTGAGCATGCTTTAATGCAAGTTTAGAGAGTGCTTATGTATTTTATTGTATTGTTGTGAGGCATTTGAATGCTTATGGAGTAAAACGAGTACATGGTTGGGTTTTTATGACTTTAAATTATATGTAGTTTCTCTGTTTCTCAAATTTCGACTATATAGTATGCGTCCGCTCAAATTTTGTTTGACGTCCCTCAGTGGCTGTGAATGCTCGATTTAGTCGGTTGAGATCCTTGTAGGTCAAATATGAAAGTCATTTGAGGGATTTTGCATTTGTTGGCTGGGTGTATAGAAGTGGTTTTTGAGCTGGAGAGAGGGCTTGTTTTCCTTTCGGTTCACGTTTTTATTTCCAAGCACGTCTGTTCTATACTATTTTGAGCCATTAAAAAGAAACTATCACTCATTTCTCCAAGGGTTTTCAACATCGAGGTGTATACAACATATACTTTTCATTCTGTTTTATTTTTGAAATTAATTGTTGCTTATAAACTTGAGAAGCATCACAATTTACCTGAGTACGTTAAGTGTTGTTATCACGTATCTTGTAGCTTCCCCATAGAGTGATCCTGTAAAAGATGGCAGAGGGGACAGGTAGCCAAAGTCGTGACCCACGAATACCCCAACCCCCAAATGATGGATGGTTGTCATGCTGGTTGGAATATCCTTCGCTTTATGCCACTGAAGCCCAAGCGACAAAGGGGGAGACCTAGATCGATCCTAAAAGGAAAGACCTAAAGCAAATCACCAGATCAAACCCAAATAGAGAATATGTAAGGTGAGTGCTTGAAACCCTAGATTTAAGGAATAAGCCACAATTTAAGGAATGCTTGAGTAGAGGTGGTTACGGGTGTTGGAAATGTTACTCAAGCTAAATAGAATAGTGACTTATGGAATTAAAAATCGGATCTAGGATTTGTGTGTTATTCGATTGATCAAACCTGGGACCCTGGGGGGATTTAGATAGAAAAGTGGAAATTTTTCAGGTGAGGTTAAATCAGAGAATTAGGGTTGTTAAATTAGTAGCAACAGGGAAGGTCTTTCTGCATGCATGTGTTCTTTCATGTAGAAGACTTAAATTAGGAAACCAGTTGTATTTAATTTACTTTTCCTAAGTTTACTTTGGAAAATAAATTAAAGTGATCTAAATTAATTTTAGTGAACCACTAGTTAAAGTGAAAGTGAAATTAGGGTTTTTGCTTTACCACTAGTTAAAGTGAAAG
Source organism: Pseudotsuga menziesii (assembly GCA_001517045.1). Lineage (NCBI taxonomy): Eukaryota > Viridiplantae > Streptophyta > Pinopsida > Pinales > Pinaceae > Pseudotsuga > Pseudotsuga menziesii. The sequence continues at coordinate 56,796 of LPNX011161886.1, forward strand.
TGAAATCAGGGTTTTCGCTTTACCTAAAGTTATAAAAGAGAGATCAATTGGTGGAGAGAACACATACACTTGTATTTTGATAGAGACAGGATACAGACAGGGAGAGAAAGTCGGACAGAGGATTTAGTTGAGAAGACGGAGGAACGAGCAGCAAGATCATCGAGCTTCGTACAGTTGGGCCGTACACTCACACAGGAGAGTGTTGAGGTTTAACTGGGATTTTCCCAGTGATTCTGTCGGGTACTGCATTCGCCAAGTTTGGGTGAATTTGCAGTGATTGTAAAAGTTCCATATTTTCTCATAATAAAATTTATATATGACTGCTGCATCGGTTTTCCCATCTTGGGTTTTTTCGGGGGTTTCCATACCCAAAATAATAGTGTCAATATCGTGATGTGATGTTGTGATTTATTTCTCAGTTTTATATTCCGCTGCATATTGTAAAAGATATTCATGTGTGGTTATCAGTTGATATTTTGCATGCACTGTTTAGCCCTAGTTGAATTTAAAAGGAAAATTTACATGGTATCAGAGCTCTGGTGAGCTAAAGTTGAGAGATTTGCAGCAGCAGTGGTAGATCGGGGGCAGATCTATAAGAAGACACAAACCTAGACATCTAGATCTAGGGTTTGACAGGTACACTTCACTATGGCCGTGCAGTTGAAAGTCGAGGATACACTCCAGGGTGCTCAGAACTTTCCTACATGGAAAGAAAGGATCACAAGGATCCTGGACGTTAGTGATGCAGAGGAGCACATTGACTCCACAAAGGTTGCACCCACAGATTCGACAGATTTAGCAGCTTGGAAGAAGATTGATTCCAGAGCCATGCTGATTACCATGGATGGAGTGAAGGGCCATATAGTCCCTCACCTTTCTGGTAAGAAGACCGCAACAGAGATGTGGACAGCTTTGGAGAGTCTCTACCAAAGCAAGAACGAGAACCGGAAGATGGTGTTGTAAGAGAGGATGCGTAGCACCAAGATGGCCAAGGTACAAGGAGTTGTGCCTTATCTCACGAGGATCACACAGATCAGGGACGAGCTTGGAGCTTTTGGCTCTAAGACAGATGATGAGGAGCTAGTTCAGATAACGTTCGTTGGATTTTCTAAGCCACGGGACGCCTTTGTCAAAGGTGTTGTGGCTAGGGAGAAGCTCCTTGATTGGTAGAGACTATGGGATGACTTTGTGCAGGAGGAGACCCAGCAGTGCCCCACAGATTGTGGATGAAGAGGCTTTAGCCCTTACAGGGAAGTGCAAGGGGAAGGCAAAGAGGAAGAAGGATGGTAAGAAGAACCTTGACGTGTCAAAGGTCAAGTGTTTTATCTGCCACAAGCAGGGACACTTTGCCTCCCAGTGCTCAGACAGGAAGAAGAAGAGTAACACTCAAATGGCTGGATTTGCAGAGGTGGATGAGTTCAGCAGGAACTTCGATGAGGAGTTTTGCTTGATAGCTTGCATGGAAAGCACCATAGGGAGCAGCATATGGTACATTGACAGTGGAGCATCTAGTCACATGACTGGACATAAGAGATTCTTCGGAGACTTGCAGGAGGGTGGAACAAGGATCCACGTTGAGCTGGGTGATGATGTGCGGTATCAGGTGCAGGGAGTTGGCATTGTTTCATTTTAGAGGGAGTTTGGCAAACCCCTCAGCTTTGCTGATGTGTTATATGTTCCTGGACTGACCAAGAACTTTATATCAGTCTCCACTCTGGAGGACAAGGGATATCAGGTGAAGTTTCGTGACCATAGAGTGTATATCAGGCCCAAGGGGTCAAATAGGAGCTTGGATCGAGTGATTGGCAGGAGGAGCTGGAAAGTGTACAGATTACACTTCGAGCCTGCAAAGGCTCTAGTCAGCAGCAGTCAGGGTGAGTTGTGGCATAGGAAGATGGCACACTGACACCATGGAGCACTGAAGCATTTGAGACAGGCAGTCATTGGAGTTCCCTAGGTATAGGAGGAAAAGCATAACCATTGTAAGGGTTGTGCTTTGGGGGAGAACATCAGGAAGTCTTTCCCATAGAGTGAGCACAAATCTAAGGAGCCCTTAGACTTGGTGCATTCGGATGTATGCATACATATGAGTGTCCATTCGTTCAGTGGTTATAGTTACTGCGTAACCTTCATTGATGATTATTCCACAAAAACCTGGATCTATTTCTTGAAGGCCAAGTCAGAGGTCTTTGAAAGGTTTCGAGAGTTCAAAACTCTTGTGGAGAACCAAATAGGAAAGAAGATTCGGGTGTTGAGGATAGACAATGGGGGTGAGTACACTTCCAATGAGTTCATGGAGTATTGTTTGGCTGAGGGGATCAAGAAGGAGCACACTGTGCCCCATAGCCCATAGCAGAATGGAGTTACACAGCGGAAGAACAGGACTATGGTTGGAGCAGCCAAGGCCATGCTATTTGATCAGGGATTACCACTATTCCTCTGGGCCAAGGCATACAGGACTGCAGTATACATTCAGAACAAGAATCCTCACACATCCTTGGGAAGGAAGACACCGGAGGAGGTCTTCATAGGCACTAGGCCAGATGTGAGTCACATTCGCATATTTGGCAGTGTCTGCAATTGTCATGTTCATGTTGATAATAGGAAGAAGCTGGACCCTTCTGGAGAGAAGGGCTTACTTGTTGGTTATAGCGAGATTTTGAAGATACATAGAGTTTACATTCCTGCTCGCAGGAGGATCATTGTGAACAGGGATGTCCAGTTCGATGAGGACAGGGCCTTGAGGAGATATCTGGACTTACCAACAGAGCAACAACCAGCACAGGAGTCGGGAGTCAAGTTGGAGGAGCCAGATGTACAAGTACAGGTATAGACACCGAGCACAGGTTCTAGTGGTTAGAGGGAGTCAGGTGGACAGGATCCTTCAGTCATTGACTTGAAGGATGAGCTGCAGTAGGAGACGGATATCCAACAACCGCAACAGGTTGACACTAGGCCAAGGCCTAAGTGGTTTAGATCCACAGTGTAGGATTCCAGGCAAGTAGATTCTCCACATACATCTTTTAGACGTAGTGTACCACTAGAGAGGCTTAGTTATATGGCACTGATGATAGAGTTGATTAACTCTGAACCTCCTAGCTTCGGGGGGGGGGCTGCACAACATGATGTGTAGCAGGAAGCTATGGTTGAGGAGTATGACTCCATTATGAAAAACTAGGTATGGGGGTTTGTGTCGAGGCCACAAGAGAAAAAGGTGGTGGGATCCAGATGGATCTACAAGGTGAAACATGCAGTAGATGAAAGCATGGAGAAGTACTAGGCATGCTTCATGGCAAAGGGGTTTTCACAGAAGGAGGGTATTGATTATGAGGAGACCTTCGCCCCTGTTGCCAGGTATTCTTCCATTCAGACCATTATCTCACTAGTAGCTGAGATGGGTTAGCGTGTCCATCAGATGGACGTCAAGACTGCCTTCCTCAACGGAGTGATAGAGGAGGAGGTGTATATTGAGCAGCCAGAGGGCTTTGATGTGGAGAATAGGGAGACACATGTATGTAGACTGCATCGAGCTCTTTACGGGCTCAAGCAGGCACCTCGAGCATGGTACTCGAGGATTGACGGCTATCTACAGGAGATGGGATTTCAGCAGAGTGAGGCTGACCATAACCTGTACTTCTTGATAGGTGAGGTGCCTCTCATACTGGCCTTATATGGGGATGATCTCTTTTTGACAGGAGATGAGAGGCTGATTGGAGACTATAAGTCCAACCTTGCAGTAGAGTTTGAGATGAAAGACCTTGGGCTGATGCATTACTTTTTGGGCTTGGAGGTTTGGCAGAGAGATGGATGTCATCGGACAAGGGAAGTATGCAGTAGAGATCTTGACGAGATTTAGGATGGAGGACTGTAAGGCTATGGCCATACCTCTAGTTTCCAACTAGAGGAAGACTAATGCATCAGGATTAGATGGATTTGATCCTACCTTGTATTGTCATCTTATCGGATCGCTTATGTATCTGATCAACACTCGACCAGACATCAGCTTTGCAGTCAACTCTTTGAGTCAGTTCATGGTGGACCCTCGGAGAATGCATTGGATGGATGCAAAGCACATACTTCGCTACATCAGAGGTACGGTGGAGTATGGATTGGTTTATGAGCGCAGGGGGAGTGTACAGTTAGTAGGTTTCACAGATGCTAACTGGGCAAGATGTGAAGAGGACCGGAAGAGTACTTGAAGTTGCTGTTTCAGCATTGGATCAGGGGTTGTCTCTTGGTTCAACAGGAAGCAAAATTCAGTTGCATTGAGCTCGGCAGAGGCTTAGTACATGGCAGCCAGCATGGCTGCTTGTGAGGGTATGTGGCTGAGGAAGTTACTTGTAGGGTTGTTCGAGTGTGAGCTAGAGGCTACAGTAGTTCACTGTGACAATCAAAGTGGCATCAGGCTATCTGAGAATCCAGTGTTCCATGACCGGAGCAAACACATAGACATCAGATACCACTTCTTGAGAGATTGTGTTCAGAGGGGAACCATTTGGTTGGAGTACATACAGACATATGAGCAGGTGGTGGACATTTTCACCAAGGCACTTTGCAGGCAGAGTTTTGTGAAGTTCAGGGATAAGTTGGGGTTGCTATCGAATCCCTTCCTCGTTGAGAGGGAGTGTTAAACTAGTAGCAACAAGGAAGGTCTTTCTGCATGCATGTGTTCTTGCATGCAGAAAACTTAAATTAGGAAACCGGTTGTATTTAATTTACTTTTCTAGGTTTTCCTAAGTTTGCTTTGGAAAATAAATTAAAGTGATCTAAATTAACTTTAGTGAACCACTAGTTAAAGTGAAAGTGAAATCAGGGTTTTTGCTTTACCACTAGTTAAAGTGAAAGTGAAATTAGGGTTTTCGCTTTACCTAAAGTTATAAAAGAGAGATTAATTGGTGGAGAGAACACACACACTTGTATTCCGACAGAGACAGGATACAGACAGGGAGAGAAAGTCAAACAGAGGATTTAGCTGAGAAGATGGAGGAACGAGCAGCAGGATCATCGAGCTTCGTACTCCTAGGCCGTACATTCACACATGAGGGTGTTGAGGTTTAGCTGGGATTTTCCCATTGATTCTGCTGGGTACTGCATTCGCCAGGTTTGGGTGAATTTGCAGTGATTGTAAAAGTTCCATATTTTCTCATAATAAAATTTATATCTGACTGCTGCACCGATTTTCCCATCTTTGGTTTTTCCGGGGGTTTCCATACCCAAAATAATAGTGTCAATATCGTGATGTGATGTTGTGATTTATTTCTCAGTTTTATATTTCGCTGCATACCGTAAAAGATATTCATGTGTGGTTATCAGTTGATATTTTGCATGCACTGTTTAGCCCTAGTTGAATATTAAAGGAAAATTTACAAGGGCTTACCACACACTTGCTCGAATGAAAGATTTGACAATGTGAAGAAATCCGAACAGAAATCGAAAACAAAGAACACATAGGAAATAGGCTAACAGGTCAGGATGGGCGCTTTCTCTTAGAGATCAATGTTGCTTTAAGGTGTGCAAATGGAGTCCACAAATGACATCTAGGAGGGAGAGAGGGTTTTTGATGATGGCCAACAAAACCCAGATCGCCAATTTTGCAGATTCCTAGTGCAAATTGATCTGGTGATTTTTCCTACTTACCGCAAGTGATTTTTTCAATGAAGTGGGTAATGTGCAATGCATGAAAATTGAAACAATGAGAAATAAGCTAAGAGACATACCTGAGACTTGTAGATATCATCCTGGATGATGAATAATGCTTCCTCACAACTCAAGTGAGAGATCTAGGCAAGATCTTAATGAATTTATGCTTTGCTCAAGGACCCTAGCGCCCCCTTCCACTTGCCACACCAAGGAAATCAATTAGCAACTATAGATAGACGTGATTTGCAAATAAAGAAGATATAGGAAATAGAAATCATAAAGAAGTAACCACTCTTTGATAAACCAAACTGAATTATGACAACAAAGTGAGTCCCCCCACCAATGCGCCTTCCTTCAATTCGCCTCCTTGAACCTGCAAATAAACTGGGTACAAAAAAATATACAAGAACTATGTTGGATTTATCTCAATGCAGGAGATAAGCAATACCAATCATCATCACATTAATATATCAACAAAGACACAAGTGTTGAATCCCAGAATAATCTCTTTATTAGAAGTTTCAATGTAAGAGCTCATGCTTTACAATGGGGGGGGGGAGGTCTTGCCTTTATATAGATTTTGAGAGACGCAAACCCTAACTCACTTTTACATCCGATGGTTGATATTATAACATCATCAACGATGGAGATCAACTTTACACGGATCAATACATGGATCACTTTGACTATAACAAGGGGGGCACACTTTTTGCCCAATGACACCTTGTCTAAGTCAAAACATAATATAACATAAGATATAATCATGATAATACATCAAAAGGGGTCACTAGGGGCTTAATTCACCCTATTCTCCATTACAACCTCAAATCATTAGATGTAACAATGTAATACATCAAGTGGTCAAGTTGAGGGGCGCTCCTTGGGGAACGTCTTCACTGGCTAAGCCAAAATAAAATAATCCTGGACCTAATGCTGACTGAAACTGATAAATAAGTGTCCAGAGAGCATAACACATCAACTGGATGAATTTCCTGCCATTCCCTTGACTTCCCTAGCCAAATCGATTTTTTCAGTAATTTCCTAATTCATTTTTTGATGGCACAACCTTTGAAAATCATAAAAGTCATCATGTCTTCCTTCAGGCTGAGAATTGGGGCAAATTGACTACACAGGATTATATGAAGATGTATAAGAATGGTATAAGTGACTACTTATACCCCCTGGAACAGTGTGGTGCTCTAGGAGAACCAAAATCACCGCAATAATAATATAGTCTGTCATTTAATATAGTGATAATAATCACTGAACGTGCAATCTGAGGCCAAACTCTGAACAGTGTGTTGCCAACTTTTTTGTACCATAGTTGGGTCACTAGAGGAGCCACCGGTTGACAAACATGACCAATGTTTGATTCCAGTGTATCAGTTGATCCGTCTTTATGTCTAGCCAGTTTTTATTTGAATAATTTTGACCATGGCCCCGCATGGTTTGTAATAAAATGTGCTAGTAGGGTGTTTTGAGTGGTTCGGTCTCATAAGACGTAGAATTTCAACTAAGGTATTCCAAGGAGTTTTTTGCCCTTGACAATTATGCTTTGCCTATAGTCGAGTATATTTGACGAGGTTTTCTCCCACTTCCTCCAAAGCTGGAATGCCCAATTTTGAATTCTGGACCTTGGGGGGTTATTAGAGCCCAACTAAGTGTATATAAACCTACTAGGCATTATTAGAATAGAGCATGGTCATGTCTTAAATCACTAGGACCCTCAAAATTTTTTTTGAAAATTTTTTACCGGACGTGTCAAAAATGATTTTTAAAATTTTTTCCGAAGTTTTTAATTAAATTTTTCCATAATTTAAATGAAAAAATTCAATTTGTAATAAGTTAGTCATTCGGGACCCGAATTCAGTGATTGAAGGCTCTAACCTTAAGCCAAAAATCATTCTTGATCAGCCAGCCAGTTAGATCCAACTTTCAGATCATCATTTGGCCACATAACGCATATTTTCTCAAAAAAGTCATTTTTGGGGAAAAAATTGATTATTTAATAAAAAATGATTATTTTGGAGAAAATCCAAAACTCTCCAAATTAATCCAAATTCAGTGAAATGAAATGCAGAATGACATGTCAATGGGCATTTATGATGATTGGAGTTAATAGAACTCAGCATTCAGTGAGCATTGAAGATATATTCAGTTAACGGTCTCGTTTTCTCCAACTAAACTCCCGAATTGGATGAGATGGAGAGCACTCATTGGTTTGATGATTTGATCGATGCAGGAACTGGTGATTACACTTATGATCTATTAGCAGTGGCTCCTCCATACCTAGTTGCACCTTCACCTACATGCTCATGCCCCTCTCTCCTCATTAGGGCGTCATCACATGTGTGGAGTCATCTGTGGCTTGGTTTTAGTGCTTAGAGTTGGAGTGGGGGCACCTTGCCTAGGTGGAGTCCTCCCCTCACTCTTAACTCTCCAGCTTCAGTCTTGTGCTCTCAGTGGTGTACCGAGTCGATTAGGTCTGGTTTTTTGGTTTTAGGGTTTTGGGTCTTCTCTCATTGTATAAATAGAGGCTTCTTTAGCTCTATCAGTGTGGAACTTTTGTGGTAGAGTTACTCTGTAGAAATTGTATTAGGCTTTGCTTTGAATTTTTAATAAGAATTTCGACTTTGGAGGTCTATGAGCTCTTTGCATGTGGTATACATTTCATGGTTGAGGTGACATTGTTTCTAACCCTTTACTTTTAAATACTTTGAATGAGATCAAATTTTGTTTTGTTAAAGCTCCAGAGGGCCACTGTTGGCACGGTAGGGTAATCATTTGAAGTTCCAAGTTGATTATTTATGCAAAGTAAATTAGAATCTTGATGAACATGAGTAGTCAGTAATACGTAGTGTTGATCTTGATTTAATTCTCTTAGCATACTTTCATATGATTTGATCTCACTTTGTGTTTGAGTTTTGGTGTTATTAGGTTTCATAGGTTGAAGAAGGGTGTGAGTTTAGCTACATCTAGCCAAAGCTTCAAGCAACCCCTTTTTGTTTAACACTTTGTGATTGCAGGACCTACACAGATCGTATTCTTCTCTTACAAAAGAAAGCTGGAAACTTCTCTTTCGCTCTTGTGTTTCCCCCACAAGAACCCCTTTTTCTTTACCCTTTCCTTTTTCTTGTTTTGCACTGCTTAAGAAGTAGATCCACTCTTTCATTGTTTACATTTAGATCTATCTTCTTTAGGCTGTATTAGATCTAATATTAGTCATTAGATCTAGGAAGAAGTTTGTATTTTCCATGCAAAATTTCCAAAATTTTTTAAAGTACAAATTTTTTTTTCCAAAATTTTTATTTTTGTATCGTCTTTCCTATCACTTTTTAGTATTGTTAGCTTGCTGATTTTTTATTTTTGTGATAAGTACAGCGGAAGTGTTGGCAAAAAATTGAAGATTCAAAGCTTAAAAGAAGACTCATAATTCCTCTTTCTCGGCTCGATCCGGAAGCCTTCCAAAGATAGGAAGAGGCAAAAAGAATCAAAAGAAATGCATTGTAAAGAATTAATAAAAGAGCAAGTGGGATTAAGTCTCCCACACCCCACTTCCCCCATTTGGGGGAAGCCTGTATCGCCATTGTCTATATTTCATTTTTTCAATTTGCTTTATACCTGCAAAATAAATAAATGGTGAAAGTAGCATATGGTAATCAGTTTCAATTTGTTAAAAAGCTTAGTTAGATTTGATTTCATTAGTATATTCTTGCTAGTTTCCTCTTATGCAATTTGTTCTCATGTTACATTAGGTTTGATTTCATTTTGGCTTGCATAAAAGTTATCAGAAAAGGAAAAATCTGTTTGATTAATTGCTGATTAAGTTTATCATCCATGAAAAATGAAGTAAAATGTCTCTCTGATTATTTACTTGGTTAATGCATTGCTTCTTTATTTTTTGATAGAGTTTTGCTTACCCCCTTGCTTTCCCGATTAGGGCCCTAAAAAGCCTGAAAGAGACTCTTGGGTGGTTTAGATCTTTGTGTTTCTTTTAGCTTTAACAAATTAATTAAGTCTCTTGAACTTGCAGTAACACAAATCAAGAGCACTCTCTATCGGAGAGCATACTTAGAATTGCACATTCTTGCATTAGGCATTTTAGATTAGCTAAGTCTCTTGAACCGCTGTCATAAGACGGGGTCAAGAGCGCTCTTTGTCGGAGAGTCTTAATCAATTAATTTAATAAAATTTGCAACGCACACCCCTTAATTAATTAACTTTGTTTTCTCCTTGCCGGAGTATGCTTTGGCCGACCTCAAAATCGGAGTACCCAGAAACGGCACTGGATCTCTAATTTTGCAAGAAAAACTTAATAAAATTTAAACCCTGTAACCAACGCATCGACATTGTAGGAAATTTTCTAAAGTACTTCTTAGTAGAGGCGTCGGAACCCCAGCTGTCTAAGCTTCTCAGCTAGCTGGTCAATCTCTGCGATACCAGCCTGGGATACTGGGCGGGCCCGTCATGTCTTCAACGGATTGAACTTGGAATATTCTCTCGGCTTTTTTGACAAACCTTCGTTGACACCCTAATCAAGAGCACAAATTCTTAAAATCTACCAAGAGCACTCACACAATTTAATATTCACTAGTTTGATTTCAAGACTTGTTATTTAATTCTTTACGCATTTCAGTACTTTGACTCCATAAGGCATTGGTATTTTTAATCTGCATAATTATTTTATATTGATCAATCGTCTGTGGCCTGCTTTAATTTCTATTTGTGAATGCATAATTGATGAAGTCTGGAATCATTACTTATCTTTTAATCTCTTGCTAGTAACGTGGATTGCTTTGATGTATGTGTCAAATTCATATTAAGTAAACACTTTTAATCACAAAAACTCCTAAACAACACCCATCTGCATCCGTAACCAATTAAAACACTTTAAACACATTGAGCCATAGAAAACTCTTTGTTAGGGACTACCCCCTTGGCTTTGTTAGGAGTTAGCCTAAACGAAGGAGCTAGGAGTAGGTGACAGTACCTGGCTCGGTGCTTGCCCCCAAGGTCACACCTCTCCCACTTTTCTTAAGTGAGGAGATAGCTTTCGGAAGATTTCCGCTGCTGGTGTGCAATCAGCGGACAACACAGTGAAAACGAAAACCGTAGTATTGGTCCTAGGTATGCCTAGAGTAAATATAAGCACTGTTGTTTGAGCCACTGCATTGGGAACCGTGTTTGACTTGGTCAACTGTGACCAGGTCAAGTACCCAAACTGTAGGTGAGATGCTGAACCAAGATGAACCTACATGCATCTAGGGTAAGAAATGCTCCAAGATGTATATTAAAAGCCAACTTTAATCGTGCTATTTAGAATCATGGTGACAATAATAGTAATAATAATAACCAGTAAGATATACCTGTGTCATTGAAGAATTATTGAATCTTCTGGAAGTCTCTTGTGTATGCCATACTCACAAAGCTTAAATAGTTTGCTAGTGCTGGGTGAAGGTGGAAAACAATGCTAAGGTAAAGAGGAATGATTTATAGCTGATGACAAGTACACACAACCACAATGACATATGCATGATAGATGAACAATAGGGAATGGTGGTGTCTCACAAGTGGATGAGTTAATCCGAAAAGAGTCCATTCAACTTTAACATATCTACAACTCACATCCAAGCTAACAATCAAGCTTCGTGAGGATCTTTTCTAGGACCCTTGCGTTGAGTACACAAAAAACTGTAGTGAAGAGATTCTAGGGGATACTTAGAATTAACTGTCCTTTATTTCATCTCACATCAAAACCTGCAGGCTCCATGAGGAATTAATCATTAAATTTCCATAAGATGGCCAATAGTCTTTAGATGTAGCATTTATTTATCCACTACTTTTCTATGGCCTTTCACAATTTCATTTCATAGCCCTTTTTGAGTTGTGTCTAAAGACACGATTTGCATCTTTATTTGAGGGCTTGCATTTCTCAGTATATAGCATGTAACACATAATGCATGTAATGATGGTAGACATATTGCTTCAAGTTTTAGCTGACACTCTTCAGGCAACTAGGGGGGAATATCCACAGTCAGGACCAAACCTTGGGGGCAACTGATCAGAGAGGTCAAGGCTTTAAAACCCAACTCGCCTAAGATCAGAAACGTACACCAGTGGGTTCTCTTGGCCCAGAAGGATCAAGGATTCGACAAGTTTTGTTGCACAACTCAGAGACGAGACACAAAACAACATGGGATCTATCATGCATAGGGGTCAAAGTAGGGAAAATGATCTTCAATCTCATAGGTCTTAGTCAATCATAAGTCATGGGAAGAAAAACAAGTATGGATGGGGACAAGTGATACATGGAACCAACAAAGCATTGGAGTTTAAAGGTTGTATAAATCATGGCATAAACAATAGTCTTCAACATTAGACTCTTTAATAATTTCTTAGCACATGTTTAAGCATCAGTATATATAAGCATAGGTCACCATGATCATCCTAACATAACAAGCCTAGGTGTTTAACATACGTTAAAGAGCAAGAACCAACCAAGGTGCCATATACCTTGATCTCACCGTATACCTGTCTCCATTTGATAAGCCCCTTTGTAACTGTGTACCACATCTAATTTGCTACTCTGCTCAAAAGAACTAGGTTACTATTGAAATCCTCTCAATGGTCAAGGAAATCTTAGTCTTGGCAAGGAAATACTGCTAAACAAGGCTTTGAAATGGTTGAGGCTATAATGATCAAGATTCCATGCTAAAACCCCATTTGAATGAATAGCTCGGAAAAATAAAGAGATCAATTTGTATGCTGCATCATAGTAGCCCAGCTGCAATATATATGTGATAACAAGCGCCACAAGCCATCCCTCGAAGAGCGAGGCACTAGTCAAAATGGCTCTTAAAAAGCATTCCAATTTGATTGAATATGCTAGGCACCACAATGGTGGGTCTCGTTTTCAGGAGGAGACATCCCTCGGAGAGAGAGCCACTAGTTTTCCAGGAATTGCACCTGGCTCAGGCTACTTATTCGTGCTTTTTAGGGTAATTGAACCTTGGTAGTTGACCTGCCACACCACCGTCTTCACTGCTGAATGGCAACCCCACTTGGGTGACAAAACTAGTTTGACCCGCTCGAAGTGCTATGATACAAAACTAGTTTGACCCGCTCGAGGTGCTATAAACTTTAAAGGCTTGCATTTAATTTTTCATTAGATATCAATAAATTAACGCTTTTGTAAATCACATTTCACTGTCTTTCAGGGGGTTAATGGCGCAACATAAGATGCCATTATGGCTGATTTACTACTCTAAAAGTCATGCTTTATGAAAATTTATGGTCACCCATCCAATTATATATATATATATATCAATTAAATATTTTGTTAATGTTTTTTTATCAGTATAGATTCATCTTAAATTTGGATATGTCAAGCATCCGGAGGGATCTAATTTCTTGAAAAAAATTACACCTCGACAAATTTGATCTCTCTTGGTGCTTATAGATCTAGGTTTAAGATAAATCTTAGATTTATGCTGGTTTTTTTTTTTTTTTGGTTTAATTTAATTTAATTTTATGAACTTACATGATTTTTTTTAATTCCTTTTTTATTTTTGGTAATGTTATGTTACGTGACAACATCTTCCCCCATACTGGGCTGTAGAGCAGCTTGCTACTCTCGGTGCAATAAAGAGAGCTACTTCCTCATCTGAACTCATGGTTGGATCTTTGGAGCTTGCTATCTTTTGAGCCTAATCTACATATATTTTCTTGGAGTAAATTTGTCTAAGGGTCTCTTTCTTGTTAAGTGTGGCATTCTTTCTTGCTATTGTGGTTATCTATTGGAGATCATATTGCTAGCATTGTCCATGTTATTTCCTCTTGGGCCACTGAAAGGATATAATTATATTGTTGAATTGAATCCAGGCTAAGTTCATCTATCTTGGATTCCTTTGTCATCTTGCATTTGAGGGAGTTTCTTCTTTACATTGTTCTTCATTCAAATGGTGCAAGTTCTAACCCCTTGGTGTAGGGTACACCCAAGGAAAGAAGGAAAGAAGTGAGCCTTGTTTTCTCCCTATGTGATTGCAAGTGAACCCTCCAGTACATCCTTTGAAGTAAGGGTATCCTAGATCATCCTTATTTCTTGGATGATCTTTGAAGCAAGACCTTCTAAGATTGATCATCCCTTGAGTTTGTTTACCCTTGGTTGGATTGGCATTGGTCCTTGGAGTGGGTCCCTTATCCTCTGATCATCTATTATATATCTCTATAGTATACTGTAAATTGTTTGCTAGGGCAACCTGTTGAAACCACCTTGCCTCTCATTGCCTTTGCCTTAGTAAACCCTATCTCAGGGCTACTCTCCTTGAGTTGGAGATGAGCCAACCAAAAGTTGGAACGGGATTAGTGTGGTGACATTGGTCTTTCCTCTTTGGTTCCCCTTGACTAGTGTGCATCTTTGAGACTTTAATCACACATCCTAGTTTGGGAGGTAATAGGATGTATGATTAATGTATGATCATTGTTTGCCCTTATTCCAACATTACTATGGGTATATGATGATGATTGAAGGTTTTCTTGCTTGAGCACTTTGGTTGTTTTGATTGCGTTCATTACATTATCCATGCTATTATGTCATATTTTACTCACTGAATGTGTGTGCTCCCTTGATTACATGTGATTGTGATGGGTTGATAGTTAGCTTCTGTATTTACCCCTAGATTTATATAGTTGGAGATATGTGGCTCATGCCCTAGGCTTTCTGGTAATTTTTCATATGTAATATGTCTTGCCACAACACATATGATGAACCTAGGTAGAGTGCTCACCTTATACATATGATATTAGTAGTGGTGTTTAAGCTGATTTAGTGGTTCATTGACCCATGTTTGACCATGATTTGATTAGTGCATGGAGCGCCCTAACAAAAGGGTGTCTCTTCCCCTTTCATGTATTCATGACGTTGGTAGAGGATATTATTACGTGAAGTGCTTGGCTTAGTTGGCACACATTTTGGATGTTAATACACTTGTCTCTTCCCTTTTCATGTATTAATGTTGTTGATAGAGGATATTATTAAGTGAAGCAAATTCACAAATATCGTGTTGGTGAATATATCGTTGAGAGTCCAAAAACAAATTATTGGATTTATTGGTGAAAATTTTGGCAAACATCGACAATATATCGAGAAACTTAAAAAAAGACAAAATATTCATTTTTTCGAAATTTTAAACATCTAAAGCAACAAGAACATCAAATAAACACATTGCCCCATAAATATGAAAAGAAAACTGATATATAAGATGTATAAGATGTGTAGTGATACATCACACTTTAAAAATGAATCATGTCATGAATCTTGAGTCATTGGCTCATGAATCACCAAAAAATACAATCAATGTAACTCATATACAATGAAATCAAGTAAATAAACTATTGATTCCCTTTACCCCTTTTATGGGTAAAGGTAATCGCTCTGGTAATGGCTCTGCCTTTAGAGCTAGAAGGCCCTGGCGATTGTGGGGGTTGTAGTGGACTCTCTATATATTTTAAATTGCTATGTATGCGCTATCATAAATCTTGTAGTTTCCCCTTTAGATGATCCTATTTAGGATGGTCGAGGGAAGGCAACTAAAGTTGTGACCTACGACAACCAAGACCTCTGAAATAGTTCAGTTGTCACACCAGTCAGGGCTATCGACACTTTGGACCAAGTGGAAAGTTAAGCCTAGGGAGCGTCCCTATAACCAAGATAACCTTGTAAATGGATAATCTAAGTGGATTAGAGAAGGTATCTTAATGAATCTTTTAGTTCTTATGGTTAATTAAAGATTGGAACAAACTTTAAGAGATGAAATGTGCCTATGTGAAAAGCCCCAATTTGCCCTAGGGTTTAGCTATGAAAAATCAAGTCTAAGGAAAAATGGCGAAATTGAAATAATTTAGGCAGTAGAATTAATTGCTAGATGATAAGTATGTTGTTTAAGGGTTTTTCTAGAAATACCCACTTCAAGATCTAAGCCAAAATGAATTTTCCCCAAGGAGGGTGAATTGCTCTAAGGCCAGTGCTTTGGATGGGAAAATGGAGTCCGATTAAGTTGAAATTTGGTCCTTAGAGATTTTATGATATTTCCTACTTGGGTTTTGAAAATAAAACGTGGCCACGACCTAGAACTATGTAAATAAAAAAATGAGGGTTTTAAATTTAATTATTATGCTTGGGTGGATTGGAACAATGAAAATAGCAAACGTGCCTTGTAAAAAACGTACCTGGAAATTGTAGATGAATGTTAGAATGGCGAGGATTACTCCCTCTAAGATCAAATGAAAGTTTTGCTGACGATTCAACTCAATGCAAAACGCCCCAGTGGACAATTGTGCCCCTCCTCCTACCAAGCCAAGGAAAAATTAATTAGATTAGCAAGAAAAACAAGCTATTACAAATGAGAGATGAATAATAAGAGAAATAATTGGTCATAGACAAAATCGCGCCCTGTTCGGCAAAAATCCGGAAGAGAAACAAACAATGGGTTTCCCCAAATGGTGCGCCCCTCCCAAACGACCTCTGCCTGCAACAAAATATTAATCCACGAAAAAATGGTAGATTCTTCCCAAAGATATCTTAGTGCAAAGGAAAAGTAGTTTCAATCACAATTGCCAACATTTGATCCACACAACACAAGTATTTCTCACAAAGAATTCTCTATTCCAAAAGCCAAGAGCCTAAATTCCCAATGGGGTACAATGAGGGGATCACATCTCTTAAATAGATCTAGAGTGTGTCCACATTTTAACTAACATCCATCTGATCGTTGAGATTAAAATATCATCAATGGTGGAGATTTACATCTTTACTTTCACATGGATTGAGTACATGGATCAACAATAGAGGGCACTTTTGCCCATGACGCCTTAGGAAGGCGAAATACAATAACATAACTACATGAGAAAGGGAGGCGCTCTAGGGGCCTAAATCACCCTAGGTTCCCTCTATACACCAATATATAATATATATCATCAAGGTACATTGAAGTAATATGAAACATGAATCATGTCATAAGTGATCACGTCCCCCTTGAAGCCACACATTTTCTCTAGAAGCCACACTGAAGGAGACAAATGATGAAGATGAGTGATGAAGCATGCAAATGTGTCTAGAGCCCAAATGAGACTCATGGTGAAGTCCACTTGTTATTTGCTTGACCAACCTAGCCAAATTGATTTCCTTTAGTAATTTCACAGTCCATTTTTTTGTGAATTTTACATTGGTACATCATCTTGGAGTTATAAAAGTGCCAATAACTCTTTGGTGGTCACTTAATGTGATAAACTGAGTGCAAAAATGAACCTGGAGACATAAGATAATGGTAATGGTGACTACTCATAACCCCTAGTCCCTAATAGTGCCCTAGGAGAACCGAGGACATCATCTCATCACAATATAATATGACCATAATAATAAAAGCAATAATAATCACTCTAACTCAAAATTGTGGCCATCTGTTGTAAACTAAGACTACAGTATGTATGCTAGGCATGTCTGGAACATAGATAACCAATTTGGATCATTGTAGTCATTGCCTCGGGAAATGTCGTTTGACTTGGTCAAAATACTCTATCTGAAAGTGGGATAATGATCTGGAAAAACCCGTATGCATTCAAGGTAAAAGATGCTCCAAGATGTATATTAATACCCAACTACAACACACTAATGATAATCATGGTGATTGAATAATAATAAATAAACAAAATATACCTGTGTCTTTGAATAGCCTTAGAATCTTCTATGAAGCCCCTTGTATATGCCAAGCTTACATAGTTTAACGCATACTGGGTGAGGGTGGATAAATAAGGCTTAAGGTGAAGGGTTATGACTTGTTGTTGACTTTGACCATGTGATCCCTTAGAGTGACAATGAATATACACAACCACAATGACAATATGCATGGCAGAGAACACTAGGGGATGGTGGTGTCTCACAAATGGGTAGAGTACTTGGGCTTGTTTCCATTAGACTCTAACAAGTATACATTTAGCATTTCATAAACATTTAAATTTCAAGCACTTAACATTTCATAAGACACTAGCCAACCTCCAAGGGCAGGTACCCTGGATATCCTTTTGAGCTCCAGATAATGACTCAGCCTAACCCCGTTGCTAGTGAGCGTTTATAGCCTTGACGAGTTTTCCACCTTGTTTCCCTGTAGGGGCAAATGGCCTTACATCATATAAAGGATGAGTGCCCATTCCTTGGCCATTAACTAGTTTTATAACATTATTTCGAGCAAGGTGTTTAAGAACACCATTAATTTGCTTCCTTTAGAGATAGCATTAATGCGTTTCGATGCATTTGACACATTTCAAGGAGTACTTATTTCAAGGATTAAGAAAAAACATCCAGTGACACAGGCAGCACATCCCTTCCACAAGGCATCATACAAGTAGAAGGAAAGGAAACATACAAGATACTCCAGAGCCGGGACACAATGCAGACACGGCGCACAGGGGTCAAAGTGGGGAAAAGCTCGTCAACTTCATAGATCCACGTCATAAGTCAAAGGGTAAGACAATACGGATGAGAACTGGATGTATGAGAACAGGTGCTAAGGTGGTGCCAACATTAGGCATTGGCCTTTACATATTAGACTTCCAACCATTCATAACACAAGTTAGGCATCACAATACTAGTCAAATGAGCATATGTCAACATAATCATCATAGCACATTAAGTCAAGGTGTTAATATACATCAAAGAGCAAACTAAAACCAAGAAAAAATATCCTTGATCTCACCACACACACACACACACACACACACACATATATATATATATATATATNATCTCGGTCACGACAAAGGACTATTTTGCATCTAATGTTGAATGAGGCTCTGAATGCCTTTGTGATGTGGCTCATGCTGATAATCAATCCATGCTATACCCTCATGTACAAAAATGGCCCTGGAAAATGAGAGAAAATATCCAACTGCTGCATCATGGTATGTGATAACAGTATGTATATGCATATTTTAAATTAATAAATGAGCAAGGACATTTAAAAAAAAGAATGTGAAACATAAATCATAAATCATACACGTCGGTGAATCATTGCCTATATTGGGATCTTATTCATCAATAACACCATATGCCTCCCTCCTCTAGGCTCTAGTCCTTGTCTCTACCTCAAATCTCAAAGTTGTTCCTCCAAGGACATTAGTCAATGTCTCAACATGTTACAATTTTGATGAAACTTTCTAATCCAATTGTTTAAATAAGGTAGGAAAAACTTCCAATGTGTAATAAGTGAGTTTGCTTGAGTGAAGAGTACATTTTTTATTAAGGTCGTATGAGAGGAGTTCAACAATCAACATGACCAACATCAAGGTACATAGGAGGGATTAAATTCCAATCCCATACCCTCATACATGATAGAATCCGATGGAAACTTTGCAATCTTGAAATCCTGAAAACTATTAAGTTTGAATTCTGAATGGGATCTAAAATTCTACTTTTTGCGTATGAAGTCCAATGAGGTTGGAACCACTCTCAAACATCTTGAAACAATTAATGGTAATGTCAAAAATTTAAGTAAAACGATGGAAAATGAAAGATAAGGAGAATGTCTCTTTTACTTTAAGAATTTAATATTACCATATATGAATGAACAAGGTGACATCTTTTTATGGGCACGACGTTTTTTTCTTTCGAAATGCGGCAACTGAGCAAAAAAGGGAAAAAATTGCAATAATATCGAGTATGAATCGCTAAAAAATGGGGGATATATTGGCCGATATATCACTAGGGGGTTCGCATCGCGATATATGGCGATGTTGATGATATATTAGTGATGCTTGTACAATGAAGTACTTGGCTTAGTTGGCACACATTTTAGATGTTAATACAACTTTTTCTATGCACTCTTGATGAAGACATCCTCCTGTCCTTAACTATAAGAATAGTTGAAGTTTGGCACACACAAACATAGAGGCCACACTTTGATTCCACATTCCTAGAGAATGTAGCTATTGGAGAATGGTTTGTTCACACTCATGCCTTGGAAGACTCCCATGAAGAGAACATTGAGATTCATTTGACCACATACCAAACGTGTGGACTTTTGAAAGGAGAACATCACTATACTCAAGGGATTTCATGCATATTTTATTATACTTATAGGAGGGTGCTCCAATGGGAGGAGTTTTATTATTGTTTCATGATCACCTTGTTATGGTCCACATTCATTAGTTATGATCAAGGTCATTGGAGTTTTGATTGGTTTACCTCACCTTGTGAAGAAGGGCTATGTAGTATGGAGTTTTGATTGGTTTTCCTCCCTTTAGTAGGAGGGCACGTCCCTTGATTCCATTGGAGTTTTGTACATGTGGCTTAGCCACCCATTATTATATTATTTGTTGAACTTGTCTCTCAAGTCGCAAGTAGGACAGACAAATAGTAGTTGTTTATGTATTCTGAGATTAGATGTAAAGTTTTAGTATGCATATTATTATTTTATTTATGTAGGTTTGAGCTCAAAACAATATTTAAGCAAGGCTCCTCCATTGTAATGATTGTTGATGGTTAGAAAAACTCTAGTATACTTATTTTGTGCTATTGGACATAATTCTAGGGCAAATAATCGTGGATTTTTTCTGTTGGAAATTGTTTTATGGTTTGCATTGTTGGAGATCAACTTGTGTAGTGACATCTAAATTGGTAACATTGTTGAAAGTTGGATTTGTTGGTTTATAGAAAATAATGTTGGGACTACATGTTGATGAAATTAAGTTTCAGTAAGGAAATTGGATGGTAGTGTTATCACCAAACTTGTAGTTGCCTCTATGGGGTGGATCCAGGATGGACAGTAGAGGGATGGGCAACTAAAGAGGTGGAACCAAGACAACCTCGACTCCCAAATGGATGGTTGTCATGCCAATCGAGGCAATATTCACTTGATGTTGTCTTATCCCAAGACAACAACGGGGGAGACCCAGATCTACTCCCGATAGGATAGATCAGACCAAAACACCAGATCAAATCAAATGAAGTTGAAGTACGTAAGGTGTAAGGTGAAGTAAACCCTAGATCTATGGATGAAATCACAAGGTGAATTAGGGCTTGGATCAGGGGTTTATGGGATATGAAATTTGATCCAAGTTCAAAATACAAGTGACCTATAAACTTATTACTAGATCCGAGATTAAGGTACTAGCAAAAGATGACAATATCCACTGCCTTGGGAAATGAGACCAATGCAGGGAGGGTAAGAACAGGATTGGGGCTACCTAGTACCAAGGGGTAGACTTGAAAGAAGGTATTACAGTATCAAAGCACCCGAGCCACAAGTAAAAGATCAAATCGCAAGAGAAGGAGGCAACATGAAGGGTAGCGCTGGGGTTTGGAGAGCAGTGCCTTGGGATTTGGGCCAAATGGAGTCACTTTAGCAAAATGTTTTTGAAGACCCACTTAGGGTTTGACACGATCTACAAAACCTAGAAATGGTTTGTCGAGAGATCAAGCGGTTTGATCCATAATAATTTTTGATTTTTTATATTTAGGGTTTTAACATGAAAATGAAGATGCCAATGGATTGAGATCTAGAAAAGAAGAACTAACCTGTACATCTTACCTGGAAAACCTTGTAGATGCCTTGATGATGATGATCTATGCCGTCTCGATCAATTTGAGAAGATTTGAAGGAAGCCTCTATGTGAAACGATTTGCCCAAGGAAGCCAATGCGCCCTCTCTCCTGCACAACAAACGTCAACCATATCAGATTTGATGCGTCACGAGAAAAGAAAAAATAGCAAGATGAAATCATAGATCGCAATGATACTAATGAAAACCCTGTGATACAAACGAAGCCAAGCCAAGCGAGTTGAGGAACCCCTACAAAAACGCCCAAGTTGAAGTCGCCCTCTTGTAGACAAGACAATGTTTCCAAAAAATATAGATCTCACAACAAATACCCAAATGCTAGAAAGCAATAGATTTTCCACTCACCATCTAAGAACACCATATGCAAAAGAGATCCAAGAATTTCCACAAGAATAGTTTTTCTATTATCCAGATCCAAGAGCGAAAGACCCTTTTCAATGAGAAGCTCCATCCTTTAAATAGGAATGAGAGAACCAAAATTATAACCACTTTTCAAATGGGTGGCTAAGATTAAAAGATCAAAATGTTCTAATCAACAGTTGAGATGAGCTCAACATAGAGCACATGGATCAATACAATAATATAATATATAAATGGACCAAATCACCCTAGGAGAGGGGATCCCACTCAATAAAAAAAAAATAAAGCTCATGGTGGGTCCAAGGAGTGTTCACTGACTCTCCTAGTGTGTTCCCATAGCACAATAAAAATAATATGATTTTTTAAGTGCAAAATAATGCCTCTATGAGGAAATCGTGAGCCTCCAAAAGCTCCAGAAAATAATAAAATATGCCCGAGAGATGGATGTGGGTCCATCCAAGTGCTGAAATTGCTGGAGGAGTGAAAGACATCACACTCATCATCAAAACTCATCCCATGCCATTTCCTTGCCTCAGTAGCCCAAATCGAATTCTTCAATAGCCATTTTTTATTATTTTAAATCTACCTCGAGAAATGTCATATGCCCAAAATTGCCTCCTAGGGTGCCAACGTTATCCAACTGAGCCCACCAGGCTCTCCGGGAGGGGGGTAATATGGTAGAAACAAGTGGTTGGACCACCCCCTCCTCATACAACGCCCTAGGTGAAACCATCAGATGATCTCTGTGTCCCGACAGGCCATTCAACATGGCAAAACTGCTCCAGAATGGTAAACTGAGCCAAATCACCCTTGTAATTGCTTGGAACTGAAAGCAAGCTGTCTCATTGGACTCGGGGAGTCCAAATCCATCTAAGGTGCATAATCTCTGCATAATCAAGAATAATATCCAATATGCCCAGACAGATAAAATAGTAATCTGTAAATGATCAATAATATAACTCATGCTAACATCCATCCGCTGCAAGTGTTTAAGGTCAAGACATGCTCTACAAATCATTCAAATAACAATTATAACAAGTAGCAATCATTTCATTGGCGATCTATCAACCAAATATAGATTTTCATTAACTATAACTTAGACCAGGCTTTCAATACCATACTCACTTCATAGTTGTAATTAATTTGCTAGTGAAGGGTGAAGGCTAAAATCAAAAGGCTAGGCTGAAGGGTGACTACCAACTTGACACTGTGACACTTTGGATATGGAAAGGGGATACTCACTCTAGCATATGCTGGACAAGCAACAACATAGGGGATGGTAGTGTCTCACAAATGGATAAGTTACATTCAGAGGTGCTTATTCACCTTGACAAATGCTCACAATCCAAATCAATACAAGTGAGGCCAGCAATCTTTAGACATAACTTTGAGGAACCATTGCTTTTTTGGGCCTCTGATTTTCCATAGCCTTGGTCCATGTATTTATTACACGGATTTCTTATTATTGAGGCTTCATGCATTCATGTATGTTTAAAAACACTACTTTTCATGAATGTTTTAAGATATTCAATTCAATGTACTTCAAATCCAATTTTATTAGGCTTGCCTTATATTCATGTATGTTTAAAAACACTACTTTTAATGAATGGGCTTTTTCTTAAGATATTCATTCATTTCCAAATACATTGTATTGATGACAGCGCTACTTGTTTCAGGTTTAGCCAACACAACCTTGGCAACTCATAGCTGAGACACAAATAAACAGGGAAGCTTGTCCAACAAAGAGGCTCTAGTAGGGAAAGGTCCTCCATGCCACAAGTTAAGTAGTAGGTCGGGTTGGAAACATAACTGGAAGGTAAGGGATGAGTGGAGATAGTGAACCATGAAACCAACAGTAGCAAGCCAAAGTATGGTGGAAATGATTACCTCTATTTTCCCAAAGGAGGGTAAAACCAATGAGTATGGGTCAAGAACTTCCAGGTCTAAGTGGGGACATACATACGTAATATCAATTCATCCAAGTCACATTTTATGTGACCGCCAAATCATGACACTAGATGCAGACATGTCACAAAAATGAGTATAAGAGCAATAATAACCATAACACAAGATAATATATGCTGAGTCATAAACATGTAAAAAATCAATCTGAATCAGCAACTATCCAATGATAAGCTATTGATGCAACTCTGGGCACTACTGACTGCTCTGCAAATGGCTAAATGACTACATCAGTCCTCATATCTGAGTGTCCTGAGACTCAGTCATGACATGGGAGAGTACTATAGTCCATCATCAAATAATGATCCATCATAGATGCTCATCTCAGCATCTCATATGTAAGGGAACTGGCTGAAAAGTGTATTAGAATATGAAAAATAGAAAATGGTAGCCCGACTACTATATATGTGATAGCAAGTAGATCATGTAAATGGTTACACTTCCCTTTCTTTTTGCTAGATAACCTTATTGTAGCTTGCTCCTTTAAGACCCCATGTGCCCAATGGTTTCAAGACACTTGTCCATCCTTCAATTAACAAAAGACTAATTTAAATAGATGGTGCTTCTTGGCAGAAGTAAAAAAAACTTTGATATGTTGAATTGCCAAGGTGTGGAAGAGGCGAGTTTAGTGAACAAGCCATGCTTTATGTCAATGATGGAAGAGTGACTATTCACCAACATTGACTCTCATCTCATTGGCGAGTCAATGGTCAAACAAAAAGATGGTGATGTGACTTGATCTTCATTAACCTTGCTGAATGTAGTTCACCTCTAGTCGTTGAGTGACAACCTTATTTTGGAGTGAGTTGTAAACATGTTGCTTGTCCAAGGATTTGTTTTTGTATTTGTAGTTTTGAAAAAGCAAGTTTCACATAAGATGACTATTATGGGAGGGTGTTAGATATAATGGTCATTATTAGGAATTAGGCATACTTTACACATTCAATAAAGACTTAGTTAGAGACTTTGCACATTCATTAGTTAAAAAATGTAGTCATTAAAAGATTAGGTACTCAATAGAGAACTTGGAGAAATGAGAGGGCAAGAATTGAATTAATACATTTTATTTGTTGATTTTAATGAAGGGCAAGTCATGTCTCTAGGAGTGTTATTGAGTGGACACATCATCACCTCCCTTGCCTAACCCTCTATTTGACTATTTGAGGTGGGGCTAACCCCTCGTTGAGTTTCCATGCACATGTACTCACCTTTTGGAGGTTGGTGGCATGTATTGAGGGCTTCTCCTATGGATCCATGGTTTGTTGAGGTCATTCCACCTTTTGGGGCATGTTGCACTTGTTTGTTGAGGTTGTCCAATTTGCAGGCTATTCCACATCATTTGTTGACCCATTTCCTTGGTGTGCCTTCTTCTTGGAGAGCCTCTGGAGATTAGTATGTGGTTTTCTTCCCTGCATCTTCTCTCTCACATGAATGCATCTTTTTGGAGAGTTTGTTAGAGTTGGTTAGATGGTAGTGGGGAAATATTCGTTGTTTACTCCACCCTAGGATAAATCTAGGATTTATTCATCTCTTATTGTTATCGATGTCAGAGGGTTCATCGAACTTGAACCTCCAGGTTCGAAATTCGGCGAACCTAGAAAAATTTCAAAAATTCGTTCAGGTTCAGCGAACCTGATAGCCAAACCTAATGTCGAACCTGAAAGGTGAACCGGTTAGGCTATCAGGTTCGCCAAACCCAATAAAATTGAACCCAAAGAAAATTTGGATGCGGGTTTTCATCCCTCGAGCAGGGTTTTCTTCACGTTTTCGGCAGATTAAAGTTATTTCACCTACGAATAGACATGGCGACCGTCGACGGGTGTGATTCACGACCGTGAATCCTCCCGAGCTGCAGCTTGCAACTTTGCAAGCACCTTGCGAATGTTGAAACAGTGACTAAGCTCGAGCCGTCGACACTGAGCTCTAGTTGCTGCAGACGACGTGCTAGTCACGGCTCGACCCACTACATCGTTAGGCTAGCCACGGCTCGACACACTGCATCTTTATTGACATACTATTCAATGTTGATTGGAGGCGTTCAAACTTCAAATTTTGCAGGGCCTGATAAGTTTTGGAGCATGATTCAAGGTTCAAAAATTCATCCTAAGCCACGAGCGGACATCTTTTAAGTTTTGAAGTTTGAATATTATGTTTTTACTTTTCTTTGCAATTTCACTGTTATTTTTAATTATAGTAGCATTAATAGTTGGATCTTATCATGATTAACTTACTTTTGATCTTTAAAGTTTATTGTTGTGTATCGTTTATTTTCAAATGTTTTATGTTATAATTCACAACATATATATATATATATATATATATATATTGAAAAATGTAACCTCATCCGAACCTATGTCGAACCCCATCCGAACCTATGTCGAACCTATGTCGAACCCTCATCCGAACCTATGTCGAACCCCATCCGAAAATTCGAACCCGAATCGAACCTGAAGGTCGCCAAACCCGAACTTGAACTTGAACCTTGTGACATAGGTTAAGATGAGATAGGGCTACAATTGATATAAGGGTTGGCTCCCTTATTCTTTTGTATGGTTGGATTTTGGGAGTTTTCTCTCATATTTTCTCTCTTATTGGAGCATAATAGACACATCTTGCACGGAGCAAATCGAATTGTAAGGTTTCCTATTTCATTGTAAGTTTGGTTTTCCTTGTTCTCATCTTTAATGTTACAAGTGATTTGTAGAATAACTAGACTTGTACTTAGGGCCAATTGATGTTAAAGATAATGCAGATGCGAGAGCCATTCTCTGGGAGGATGGCACTCTAGTTAGTTAACTAGGGTTCTTGGTTAGTTAACTATGCAAAGTAAGTCCCTAGCAGGTACCCTAGGGTCCCCAATAGTCTACTGGGGTTCTTGGTCTAGGACCAAGCAGGTTGATGCCATGGTAAAGTCCCTAACATGTGGCTAGGGCCCCTGTTTGTCTCTAGGGCATTCTGGTTAGGGACCAGACAGTGCTTGGTCATAAGGACCAAGCAAATCCTACAGGTTGAGACAGAGACATCTTGGGCTAGGACTAGGCAGATTCTTGGTCTAGGACCAAACAAGTCCTGCAGGTGTAGTCCTGGTCAGTTAACCAGGTGGATCTTGGTCAGTTAACCAAGTTGATGATGTGTGATGCCCTCCTCTCCTAAATGGTTGAGCTAGGTTGTTTCTTCAAGGGACTGGCCACCCCTTGATGATGTCACTAGCACTTGACCTTTAGGAGCAGTTAGGAGGACCAGAGGATCACATCATCCAGTTGGGACCTTCCTTATACGGTGATGATAAAATTTCTAGTTATTTTATGGAACACTTGTGGACCACATACATTGAGAGAGAGATAAAAGTTTGGTTGCTTCTCCTTGTGGGTAAAAGGGTTGTCTTCCCACTTTTTTGTGGCACCTCTTGTTGACTTGTGGTTAGCCTTATGTTGACCTCTCCCTTGTTGGTCCTATGTACCAGCGCCCCCCTTTAGTGTGGTACCTTAACCTTTTGATTATGTTTACTTAACATTAATTTATTTGTCAACACTCCTTAATGTATGACGTCTTGACCTTTTGAGTAAAACCTAAGTCATCGAAAGATTAGAAGGGGAACCTTCTAGAATATCTTTTAGAGGTTATAAATAAAAGCCTAGCCTTCATTGTTTTGATGTCTTGGAGATAAGATCTGATCTGATTGCTTTCATCTAATCTAGGGTTTGATGCATGCTTATCCTTGGGTGATGTCTAGAGTTTTTCCTACCTTCTCTTGCTTGGGCGCTCTCTTGATTTGGACTCCTTGCAGCTGTTTGCTTCTCTCTCTTCCACACATGTGAGTCGTACTCTTCTGCTATACTTTGTTTTGTGGGCTATCCTCATTGGTTGAAGGTGTCGTTGATTGTTTGTGAAGGTGCTGTGGGCTGTTTTCTAGGGTTGTCACCTTAATTGTGGTGTTTGACGGCTGTCACCTTAACCGTGGGCTGCTTGTTGGTCTTTCACCTGATCCGTAAACTGTTTGAAGGCTGTCACCTTAACCGTGGGCTGTTTGTTGCATAGTTACATATATCGGCGATATATCACTCATATTGCAATATATTGTGAGTCATTCCCCTTGGCGATATATCGCGACTAAAAAATCATGACATTTATGACATTTTGAATATATCGCGATATATTGAATGTGTCGCGATATATTGGAATATATCACGATAGTTTGGAAAATGTTTCCCTGCTAAAAAACTGCATGGAATTTGGGAAATAATTCCATGGGTTAAGTTTTTGGTAGTGTTATTAAAACCAAAGATACTAAATTCTTGAAGTAATAAATGGTAATATTAAATTCTTAAAGTAAAAGAATAGTAAATGGCCTTTTACTTAAATTTTTAACATTACCATTAATTGTTTCAAGATGTTTGAGAGTGGTTCCAACTTCATCGCACTTCATATTCAAAAAGTAGAATTTTAGATCCCATTCAGAATTCAACAGACTTAATAGTTTTCTGGATTTCAAGATTGCAACAATTCCACTGGATTTTATTAAGTATGAGGGTATGGGATTGACATTTAATCAAGCACATCAACCCCTCTATGTACCTTGATGTTGGTGGCATTGACTGTTGAAATATTTTACCATGACCTTAATAAAAATGCACCCTTCACGCATTAAGCATGGGAAGTTTCATCAAAATTATAGTGTTGACTAATGTCATTGGAGGATCAACTTCGAGATTTTAAGTAGAGGCAAGGGCTAGCGCCTAGAGGAGGGGGGCATAGGGTGCTATTGATGAATACGATCCCAATATAGGCAATGATTTTTATGATATGCAGTTATGGGAGGAGATAACTCACATTGGTTTTCACCTTAGCCCCATTACCTTCCACCATAGCCTGAGTAGTTGGAGCTCCCAATTTGACTTCTAACTCATCCAAAGCACCTACAAGACCCCCTACTGTATCCAAAGGAAGAGTGGTGCCCCTTGCCTATAAAAGGGGTAGAGGGGATCGATGATTCCTACTATATATCATTGTACTATGTAGTATCTAGATGCCCCTTGATGAGAGACATTTATTTTGATCATTTGATGTGATTTTCTATCATTCCATCAGGAACATATTTTAGTATTTTCAGTTTATAGTCGATATGTGATCATGATCCATGATTTGACATCTTATGCATCTTATATATTAGTTGTATTTTCATAATCATGTAGCAATGTGTTTATTTGATGTTGTTGTTACTTTAGATGTTAAAAAAATTGAAAAAAAATGGTTATTTTTGTATTTTTTGATGCTTTACAACAATTTCCAATATTTTCTGATATTTTCGCTGTTGTTGTCAATAAGTTGCATTTCGGACCCTCGGCGATATATTCGTCGACACGATATCTGTAACTATGGTTTGTTGGTCTTTCACCTGAGCCTTTGAAGGCTGTCACCTTAGCTGTGGGATGTTTGTTAGTCTTTCACCTGAGCCATAGACTGTTTGAAGGCTGTCACCTTAACCATGGGTTGTTTGTTGGTCTTTCACTTGAGCCGTGGACTGTTTGAAGGCTATCACCTTAACGGTGGGTTGTTTGTTGGTCTTTCATCTGAGCCGTGAATTGTTTGAGGGTTGTCACCTTAGCCGTGGGTTGTTTGTGGGATGTCTGTTGAGGCCACAACATGTGTAAGGGATGCTAGGATAGGCTGCTGCCCTTGTGTTGCTGTTAGAGCAGGCTGCTGCCCTACTTTGTGGATTGTTGAGTGGATACCGCCCTTGTTGGGCTGTTAGAGCAGGCTGCTGTCCTATTTGTGGACTGTTTATTGAGCCACCAACTGTGTATGGGCTGTGTGTAGGCTTCTGCCAGTATTGGGCTTATAGTGTGGGCCACAGCCTGTGTGAGGACTGTCTGAATGGGCCAATGGCTGTGTGGACTTGTTGGCTGTCTTGGTTAACTTATTGAGGTTGATCTTGAATGTTTTGACTGCTGTACCTTCTACTGTACTTGTTTAATCCTATCCTACGACACTTTAACTTTCTCTCTCTCTCAGGTATGTCCATGCCCTCAGGTAAGGGCCAGACTCTTCTTTTTAGTGACTTGTCTATGAGAGACAAGATCTGATCTGAAAGTATTTTCGAGTATAAGAAAGGTCCAACTCAGACTTGTTTATTTTGCTTTGTTAGTTAGATCTCTTACCTCCGCGACAATTTTGTCTAATTAGTCTTACTATTGCTGCTACTTTGCTGGTTATAGAACTGCAATTGTTAAATGTGTGCTTCAACTTTAACACAGTGATCTTTGAGAGTATTAAAGTTGAAAGAGATGAAAATTATATTTTTATTTTGCTAGACTTTTAATACTGCTGTACTTTTACTTCAGTATTATTTTATTTTGATCTGCATTAAAGTACAAGTTTGTCAATTTTTATGAAAACCCTAAAACTTTAACAATTGAAAGGTAAAATCTACTTCATTGGAAGGGTTGTGAGAGAAAATCTCCAGTCTTTTGTTGATTCTATGCATGATTGTATTGGTATTGCTTTTGTCATCTTTACAAGTGTTGCTTTATTAATACTTCATTGCATATGTCATACCCTAGTTGCAATGTTTTGAGTTGCCCTTTTATGGGATCTCCTTGTGATTTGTATTTATCATTTTGTGGCATGTTGGGGTTTGTTAGTGCATTGTGCAAACAACACTAGTCTTCATGATCTTTCCTTCACCCCCCTTTACTACAAAAGACCCTTTTTGCTAGGCATCCTATTCACCTTGTTCTTCACTCAAAGCCTCAGCAATCCTATCATTAGGGAAGCCCCCCTTGGTTGGAGAAGAACCAACCAAAAGTGTAGGGTGGTAGTTATTGAGGTGATAGCGGGTAACACCTCTAGATTATAGTCGGCTAGCTTGGTTTTTTGGGACTTTAATCATACATGCTAGTTCATGCTGTAATAGAGACCATCAAATTCAAAGAGGGGAAGTGTTGTGTGGAGGGAGTTGATTGATAAGGATTGGTGGAGCAAGATAGATTTCTTGCTCAAGTTCACATTACTTGCATTTGATCCTCTGAGAGGTAGACACAAACAAACTTTTCTTGGGAGGGATTTATGATGGCATGGATACTATGGTTGAGTAAAACATGGAAATCAATACATAGGAGGCTCCCACTCTTCTTTTTGTTGATGCTGGTTTTGCAAAGTGTGTGAGATAATTGTTGTGAGGTGGAATGGTTTTATGTTTTGAACACTCCATTGCACACTTTAGCACATGCTTTGAATCCAAAATTTTATGATGAACTCATTGCTCAAAGCATTGGAAAGATGAAGGCCCTGAATGACAAGGTGGTGGCCAATGGAGTGAAGAAAGTCTTCTAGTGGTTGTTTCCAGCTTCTATACAAACTGAAGGGAGAAAAGAATTTGATTGTTTTGCTGCTCGATTGGAGTATTTGCAGACATATCATCTTTGTCTAAGAGGACCATGGACCTGGTTAAATGGTGGACTTGTCATGGGGCAAATGGTGTACATTTGCAAAACCTTGCCACTTGTAACATGTCACGCGTGACAACCTCTTCATCAAAGGAAAGGAATTGGTGCACCTATGGTTCCAGAATGGCCATTCTTGGTATTCTCTCTTTTTGCTCTTGATATTGGTGGTGATGCAAGTGGAAGTGGAGTTACCTTTCCTTTCAATTCATACTTCTGGTTCTGCTGAACAGGCATCTTGTTCTATTTTTGCAGATGAGGATGAAGATGAGATGGCTATGTAATTTTATTTGTCTTTAGCTCATGTTTTAGCCAATTTTTAGCACATATAGCCTCATATATAAGGGCTGATTTTGGATGTATAGCTCATCTATAAAGGCTAATTTTGGATTTTGCATCATTTAATTATCAATGGGAGTTAATATAGACATGGTTTTAATTTTTTTTGTCATTAATGTGTATCATTCTTATTTTCTTCCAAGATAATGTCTTATTTAAAAAAAATTATATGTATATAATTTTTTATATACTGCATTTCTCCCAAAGTACACATTTTTATTTGGTGGGGAATAATTTCCAGGCATATTCCCATTTCAGAAACAAGTACACGTTTCCATGTTTTCTGCAACTTAGGATCTAGTGTGTTGTATTTTTGCACATGATATGCTTTACTTCTGTCGTGGTTCTAGATAGTAAAAACATTCTTTTATTTCTGGAGTGGTAATTAGGTGGACAGTTTCTCCACAGAGTAGTAATTTCTTACAAAGAACAAGAATCGTATTCTTTTGCATTGCATCTGGCGCAGACAAATATAATCCTTTTCTCGATGTTCTTCACAATTGGAGACATAAATCTCTTCTTCATTGCACAGGAAATCCATTTAATAATGCTAATGGGAGCTTTGTTTTCCATCTTATATGAAGCAGTTCTGTGACATGTCACACCTGGACATGCAATAAGATTATAAGAAGACGAGGGTTTGGTTGGATTTTCTGTAGAGGGAAGCTGTATTTAAAGTCAGTCGAATCTGCAGTTTTGTAAGACGATTCTTCTAAAAACAATGTATGGGAGAAAAGCTGTTGAACTTCTTCAAGAACTTGCCTCTGGCGAAAAAGAACAATTTGCTCGGTTTAATGTAAGTTTAACTAACTCTCGTGAATGTTGAATTGTTGAAAATTTCATCCGTCCATATTATTGCTGTTCCACATGACGTCTTCTGAAAATCTGTAATTTTTTTCCTGTCTGTATTTTGTTACTGACACACATGTTCTAGATGTAAGTGGCTTCCAATGGATGTCTGGGTTATCTCTGGAAAATATTTATTTGCTAGCATCTTGTTATTAGAAAAATGGTCCATGATTAATATGCAGAATACATGTACATATTTTCTAAAATATACTTCAAAGCTCAGACAAGAAATAGATTAACCAAAATTTGAAACAATCCAGTTTCCAACCTAATAGTCAGAATGGTAACATGGTACAGCAATGTTAAGTAGATAATCCAATAGTATGGGGATAAATCCTTGGGCATCATTGGCTGCATATGATTTTAATGTCTTTGAGTATTTTGAAATTTGAATAATTGTGTATACCTTTTGGTATTTGCACTGGTTGTGTAATGTATTGTCCCATTGCTAGACCATTGCTTGTAACCATTGTTTGTTATGTACCTTCAGAATGATTTAGTTGAACAAGTGCTGGAGGAATGTAATGAACACCATTTTCAACTTGAAACTCGTTTGAGGTAAGTCATGGATCTCTTACTATGCCAGTATTGTGTGGAATGCTACTTCCAAAGTGCTTTTGATGTTCTCATTGCATCTTATTGTGCCAGCTTCGTTTCTGTTTATTTCAATTATTGTAGCAGCAAATCAAAGATACTTTCTACACATTGTGTATGCAACAAATTGTGTACCATGAAACCAGACTAAAGATGATAGAGGAAGTATGAAATTGCAAATTTTTTGTTTGAGAAATGCATCTTATATTCACAGAAAATATTCACAAACAACAAATCAAAAGGTGGAAGGGTATAAACAATGGAGCTTATATTCTCTTTTTTAAAACTACTAATGCAGAAATAAAGTCTAAATAGGCTACTAGATTTAAAACTCGAGCCTCTTTTATCAATAAGGCACCTGTTATCACTCAAAGTGTAGCTGCCCACTAAAGGTATCCTATCCGGGATGGTAGAGGTGAGGTAGCTAACCAAGTGACACCGCAAGGGCCTCGTCCACTACGGAAAGGGGTAGTTGTCACACCGGTTAGGCTCTTGTCACTTTAGATCAAACCGGAGAATGACCAAGGGGGAGACCCTATTAGCCTATGAGGGTTAGCGAACCTACTCAAAGCACTCTAAAGGATAAACAATGGATACAAGAGACAAACTATGAGTAAATAGATCTAGATCTAAAAAGATAAATGTGGTAGGTGAGGTTAAGGCCAAGTTGGAGAGGCTTAAGGCAAGAGAAACTTACCCAACTTGATGTGAAATATACCACAAGACGATTAAGGTAGTAGATCTAGATAGATCTAGTCTGAATGAGGAATACCCAAGTTAGATCCACCTAGGGTTTATGCAATTTAGGACAAAGGGGACCCAAAAGAGTAGATCGGGATGTCTAAGGACTAGATTTAGATGCTTGAATAGTAGATCTATGGATTTGAAGCGGGTTCAAGCATACTCAACTGATAGATCTAAAAAATTGACCAAAAGCCCAAGGAGGGTGTCCCACCTAGAGAAACCAATGCTAGATCCAAGGGTAAATGGAGTTGGATTGAGTTGAAACTTTAGATCTAGGGTTTTTATATTTATTTCTAAGTGGCTTTTTATGGCTGTAGTCAAATAAGTGCCCAATCTATCAGATCTAGAAAACGAGGGTTTGAAAGAAGAGGCTTTTTGTGGTGACAATTAGATTAAGTCTCGGAAAAAAAACATGCGAATGTACCTGGAAGTACTTGCTTCTAACCTTGTATGTTGATGATCTTCCCTTTCTGATCAATTGTGAGTGTTTTCCATGCCTTGCTAAGTGAAATCGCTATCCCCTCCAAGAGACCAAGTCACCCTCCTCCTGTTAAAGAGATCTACCTATGAGAATCGATTTGCAACAAGAGAGAGAATCAATGAA
The DNA here is from genome assembly GCA_001517045.1 of Pseudotsuga menziesii. Taxonomy (NCBI): domain Eukaryota; kingdom Viridiplantae; phylum Streptophyta; class Pinopsida; order Pinales; family Pinaceae; genus Pseudotsuga; species Pseudotsuga menziesii. The sequence goes on from LPNX011161886.1 coordinate 90,941, forward strand.
GGAAAGCTCAACAAGCATCAAGATAATCCTAAGATACAATAAAGATACTCCCTGAACCCAAAACGATTAGTGGAAGAAGTATGGAGCTCAGTCACAACAATGCTCCCATCAAATCACTATCTTCACCAATGGTACGACTACCTACAAAATGGTTAGCAAAACATAAATTTGCAAGAGTGATAGAAAGATAAAGACTTTCCAATCTCCATACAAGACATTCGACAAAGCTTTCCAAGATTTTTTATTTTTGCAAAATATTTTATTAATCCAAGAGGTCAAGAGCCAAAAGTCCCTTTTACAATGAGAGAGCATCTCAATATATAGATCTCCCAAATACATAAAACCTAGATCCAAAAAGATCAAGGGCCAAGATCATAAGATAGCATCACTCTAATTAGTAATATACGACTAAGATTAGCTGGATATACATCACATGGATCAACTCAACCCAAAAATAAGAGGGGCGCACTCACTAAAATGCCCAAGGGAGGGGCGCACCACATAAAAGACGTGTTAAACAAACAATAGCACATGGTGGGGGATAGGAGGTAATATAAGTCCTTCTCTAGCATGTCCCCATGGAACAATATCAATAAATATGTCAAGATAATGTCATAATGTGACCCAATGACCAAATTGTGGCCCCTCAAAGTGCATCAAAGCGCCCAAAATTATGGATGCTAGGACGTGTGGACCACATGAAGAGAATAACCGATGTCGGAAGGTGAGGATAACATCAACAATGTACCTCGGATCACTCCCATGCCATTTCCTTGCCTCATTTACCCAAATTGATTTCCTCATTAGCCATTTTCATTATTTTAATATGTCAAAATGCTGCATTGGGAACATAAAAATGATCATATCTCATTGTTGACTGAACCTGGGCGTCAAATGAATGAAAAAATGGAACCGACACCATAACAAAATTGTAATATCGACTGACTACACACTATGTGCCCCTATGGCGCCCTAGGAGAAACAAATATCCATTGAATTTTTATTATTATTTCAATTGACTGAAGCAAGCAGTTGCCGGATGACAAAAATAATCAATACATCAAGTACAAGTGCTCGAAACTGAAAATCGAGTGCACCAATGAACCCAAAAAATCCAAACCAAAAGAAATGAGTACTCATATACCATATGTCCATAAAAAATATACATCAAATGCTCCATTCATGCCAGAAAATAATAATAATAAAGCCTGTAAATGTTGATAACCATAAAAATAACACAAGCCACCATGATAAATCATGATCTGAAGCATGTATATTTCTAATGGACACTGGCAGACCACAAATAATTATCATCCACCACCATAGGCCAAAACTCATCCTGGACCCTGCTGTTGACTTGGTCAAACTGGGTTGACCAGGTAAAAAATGATCAAAGTGATGACCGAAATGAGAATCTTTGATATTGCAAGGTACAAAATGGATAAAGCATGCTAATTATCTATATTAGCAGTAGAACTAAAGTACAAGTGGCTTCTATTGGCGATTATAAGCACAATACATATAAATAATAAATCCAAGTTAAAGTAATCAGTTGCTATAAACAATAACCTCAAGTGTATACTCATTTACAGATTTGGCCATTTTGCTAGTCAAGGGTGAAGGTGAATAAAACAAGGTAAGGCCATGGGAATGGCTTGACACTCGACACTGTAAGCACCTAGGATGAAGGAAAAGGGGATCCACACACCACATAAGTTGGAATAAGTGAACAATAGGGAATGGCGATGTTTCACAAATGGGTGGAATAATGAGAATGCTCCACTAGACTCTAGACAAGTAATCTTTCAAAACATTTATTTGCTTAAAACAAGATATTATTCAACCTCCAAAGGCAAGTGCCCTGGAAAACCTTTTGGGCTCCATAAAATGACTAAGGCATAGCCCTAGCAGGTTAGCCTCACCTTGTTTCCTTGTAGGGGCAAATGAGTTGTACATTATGCAATGAATGAGTGCTCATCATTCAGCCATTAACTATTTTCCAACATTTTCTTTAACTTTCACATTTGAATCAACTTTCACTAGCCATCCTCCGAAAGCAGGTGCCTTGAATAGCCTTGCGGGCCTTAGATAATGACTTGGTATGACCTCCATTGCCCACCACCGTCCATAGGTGCGATGGAGTGACCATCGTGTTACCCTTTGGGGGAAAACAACCTTACATCATACAAAGGATGAGTGTGCGTCTTCGGCAAATGGCTAACTACTTGAAGATCATTCACTTAATTTGCAATAGTGCTTAAAAACATTGTTACTTTGCTGACTAGGCATTCATTTATATATAACATTTAAGTTCCGATGCCTTAGTGTCTAAATACACCTTTGGTTAGGACTACTTATGTTCAAGACCTAGAGGAAGACAATCCCTGTGATGAGAATCACATAAACCAACATCGAGACACCTTCTAAACATGAAGACCTATTCCAACATAGAGGTGAAGGTGGGGGAAATCCTAGATGTCACCAGTCAAGATACAAGTCACGGTTAAACAAAATATAGAAGACAATGGATGGATGAAGACAATGAAAATGGTGGCAAGGTTAGCAAGTTGTGTTCCTAAAGGGAAATGACCAAATCCATACTAAGAGTAGGGCATGATCAATGAGTATATAAAAGAATCTCTTGAAAATAACAACTAGATCACTTATACTTTAGACTTCAATGAAAACCAATAAGATATCGCTAACATACAACTACTATCAACTGAGTCTAACTACTACAATAGACAACAGAGCAAAACTAAAATCCATATGTACATATCCATATATCACCTAGGTCATATACCTGCATCCGATTTGAACATTTTGAAAGCACTAAACATTGTTTCTATACATCATGGGCATTGTCACTATCTTTACTTTGAAACATGAAAAATGGCTAACTTAGTCATCAAATCTGGGGTCATCAGGCTTAGTCATGGCATGAAACTAATCATCTGAATGCTCTGGATCCACCAAATATGAGTGATCATCAATTGGAAGATCATCATTTGCTGATCTCAAAGTAAAGGACTGGCTCAAAAATCTGCGCAGGATTGCTCAGGAACAATGGTATCCCAACTACTATGTATCTGATAACAATACCTTAGCCAACCACTAGTGATGTACCTCATCATGCCATAAGGGACAAAAAGCATATAAGAACTACGTTCTTGCTCCAAAACAAACCTACAACTAATCTTCCAGAGGTCAACTAAAGCAAAGACTCTCAAGCACTGGCAAATCCCAATGAAGGGGGAGCGAGCTAGATAACAATCACCAAAGTATCACGTAAGTGAATCTTGCTCAAAAGGAGGATTGAATATTGGTCCTAAATATGCTTCGAACAACTCTTAGCAAAATAACACTCAAAGGATGTGCTTCATAATCTTGGAATGTTGGCAAACAAGGCAAAGACCACTATAAAGTTTACTCTTTACCAATCGAGCATTGGAGGGGTCCCTTGGTAAATGACAAACTATGTAAAGACCCTTAACTTGTAGGAAAATTGAATGGACTAGACACTGAGTAAGATGCACACTTATCTATCTTCTGGATCAACAATGACCTATGTCACATTGAGAATTGTGGCTAATGAATGTTGTTGACACAAAAAAGAATAAAGCCTTTATTCATCATACTGTTACAAAGGTTGATCGAAACTCCACTTCCAATCTCCCCAAAATAATTTGGATGTCATAATGTTCATTTTGAACACATCCGGTTGGGGGATGAGCCCTACCAATTCCATGATTGATGCTCTTTTAGGGAGAAGCAAACCATACTCATGAGCCAAGGTACATCGGCCTTTCCAACAATGAGTAATTTTATTGCATCGATCTTTTGAAAAGATGCCTTTCCTGCTTAGATGGCAAGCTTGGAAGCATGGAAACTCTAAAGTACAAGTATCACTCGACCTCTAATTCCATATAGGGTGTCTCACTAGATCCCAACTTGCCTTGTTTCCCTACAAATTCCACTTTCCCAGACACGCAACTGATTTGCATGTCGACCAAATACTCTTGAAAATAATTGAGCTGAGCGTTAAAACAAGTGGGGGGTGGAGAACATTAGAAATAATATCACACAAGTCATAAGCCCCTTCGACTTTTCCTACATGCTATGATGTCTTCATCCGATGTCAAAACAAAACTTGCCAAGGAGTAGACCCCTTTAAGCTCCTCACTACCATTTGGTACCAAGAATAATACCTCAACTGGAACATCAATCATTGTGAGCTCCCCCCATCTTTGGGAATAACACACATATGCAAAGGAACCTCAGGAAGATCCCTCTTCCCTCCATACTTTGACCATAGATACATCCGTAGGATTTGCTTCATGTTGAAATTGAGTCATACTAGGCAATCAACAAGATGCATAATAAATGTGTGAAGCTGGGAGAATACACCCAACCACTATCAACTTTCCAACAAAGGGGAGGTCCTTATGATGTTGGACATGAATTTTACTCTAAAGATGTTGGAGACACCAATCCCTTATAGCTGTTGACTAAAGTGCTACTCTAAATGGAATGCTTCGATACCTCGCAATTGCTTTAGGTTGAACATGATTCCATGCTTGTTGAAATCTAGTCGAGCGAGGAATCCAATCCTACCAACCAAAAAGTTGTCTTTTAGTCCCTATGACCACATCACAAACGCCGAGCAAAAAAGATCCAAATAAGTGTTGACACCATCAATTGAGCTCCATTCAATACTTAGAAAGGAGTCATCAACAAAATGATTGTTGACAATCTCTAACTCACCAGGAAGCAAGATGCCTCATTCTTGCCCCTGAATACAATAAGCCTCCAAATGGTAACCCAAGGCCTCCTTGCTTTCCCATCTCTCCCATTGTGACCTCAACAACCTATTTCTCCATTGCACCCTTTATTATTGAGCAATGGAAACACATGTAAACATTTCATAGGTTAGGTGCAACCTTTATTATCCTTGCTCACATTTCCTACAATTTGTTTGCACATTTCATAGGTTAGTTGCAATATCTAAATGCTTTTAAGGTCTCAACTTGCAAGCTAGGATAAGCTTAGTTGCAATGTTGGTAGGTTCACTTGCAACTTGGAGTGAGGTGATTACAACTAGTTGTTAAATTTTCAAATCATGGTAAGCAAACCTACACATATACAAATCCTAGGTAACATAAAAACTAAAAACTATCACAACAATGGATGGAGAAATGCTAGATCTACAAACACAACACTTCGAAAACTATCCTAGCAAGTACAAATCTACATTACTCAATTACATTTGTCTTTACTAATTGAAAGAAGAAAAATACAATGTAGTAGCTCAAAAACACCTATCTATCTGTACCTCATATGGAGCACCCCATCTTTCCATATATAATTGGAGAGATTAAGGTTACAAAATAACTCTACCCATTCTTGAGGTGCACCAAGGCTAGGAATAGAAACCCTAACCCTAACCTCAGTTAAAGAAGAGCACTCTACTTGCATGGGATAGAACTTCCTAGGAAAGAAATAGTATCAAGGACAAAAGTCAAATTACCATGCATGTATGCACTAGCCTTCTTGAGTTTTGTGCCCTAGGCTAAATGTAAACCTTCTCATGCAAGGTGTTTAAAAAAAGAAAAGGCTATTGCTTTTTAACTTGGAAAAATACTTATAAATAAGGGTGGTGCATGCATGTGGCTCTATCACAAGGACACCTACCAAAGGTTGTTGTGTTGTTACACATAGGTCTCTTTGTTGCATAGAAACCGAGGCACATTGGATATGTTGAGGTGTGCCAAGCTACAATGAAGGGGAACAATGATTAAGCAACTAGGTAAGACTAACACTCTTATTTGTAAGGAAAGTGTTCTATACCAAGCCAAGTCTTTCCCTTAACATCTTGAACTTCTCCTTAGCAAGGGGCTTCATCAAAATACGTTGCTTGGGAATTTAAAGGAACATATTCAAGAACCACTACTCCCTTTTGAACCTTGTCTTCAATGAAATGGTACAAGATATCTATGTGTTTGTAGCAATTGTATAACCCTAGATTCTTAGAGAATTTGACATAACTTTGATTGTCACCACATACTATTTTGGGCTCCAACCTTTGATTGGTTAACTTTGCTACCAACTTGCGAAGCCATATGAATTCAAAACTAGTAGAGCTCATTGCCATATTCTTTGCTTTTGAACGATGTGCAATTGTCACTTGCTTCTTGTTGAACTAGGATATTATACTTGACCCCACATTGCAGCAAAACCCTAAAGTACTCTTCCTTGCACTTGCATATCCCACCTGTTACGCTGCATATGTACCTAGCGTGCCTTCAGATGTGCCCTAAGGAGAGAGCCATTTTTTTGACTAGGAGGGGTGTTATTGAGAAATGGTGGTCATGACTGGGCCCTTTGGTCCTTCCTGTAGGAGTACTATGGCTTAATGGCATTGTTGACTGCCCTTTGTTGGGGTTTTTAACCCCGGCGTTGGTGTCTGAGGCTCCTAGGGGTTGATCACTGGGTCACATGACCCCATACCTTGTTTGCTTGCTCTGGTGGCCTTTGCTTCAGCTGCTAGACATTCGTCTCCCTTCATGGCGACTTAGGACACCCTCCTGGCGCTTCTGCATGCTGGCACTTTCTCTCCTTGGTCTCTTTCCTCAGAGGAAGCTATCTTCCACGCCAGGCCTTCTTGCTACTTTGAGGAGGGCGTTGACGGATTTTACAACATTCTCGAGGTTAGATGTGGTATAACGCCCTCCCTCTAGCTCACTCCACAACCTTTCATTCAGAGTGATTTGCTCATTTTAGTAGTTTTTGGCACCTAGGGGAAAAATACCCTAGGTAGCCTACTATAAGCCTACTTTAGGCTAATTTTATATTATTTTATGTTATAATTTTAAGTTGACCCACATTTTATAATTTCTAATTGACATTTTAAAGGCATGTTGGCCTGGATATTTTTGTAAAAGTGAGTGGGAGATCATATAAATTGATCTCCTCACTTCATTTTTAAAACAAGACTCATGGGATAAAAGTTTAAACATTATGCACTTATTTTACCCTACATAGGGCTCTTTGGAGTGATGCGCCCCTCTTGAGAAAGGCACTTTTCTGGGTTTCATGGCGAATTCTTAAAGTATCTTGGTTTTTGCTCTTTTTCCAAAAGTGATGCTATGATTTGTTGGTGAAACACGTGCACGAGGAGGTATCTATGACTTGTCTTGCTTTCTCTTTGTTAAATGTTGATGAATGATGTATGCTTATGGATGGAATGGTAGCCATTAGGTTGCATTTTATCTTGGTTAGGTCTTTGTCAACTTTTAGTCACCTAGGGTGTAGAAGAACGTCCTTCTAGGATTATGAACCTCAGGACTTTAGGGTTAATTGTAAACCTATTTTAGTCTTCTCTAGAGATAGGTTAATTACTCCTAGATGCCCTAGGTTAGGTCAGGGTTTGGCTAAGTTTTTGTTCTCTTTGTCTCAACCTTCCTCTCTTTTCCAAAACATAGTTAGTAGGGCTAGATAGATTGCATATGCATGTTATATTAGGGTTAGTTCTAAGCTAGATTAGGTCTGCATTGTATTCTAAAAAACCCTAAAAACTGACAAAAACTTGACCTAACACCAAAACAGTCCTAAAAATACCCTCTAGGACCCTCTCTCTCTCTCTAGGGCCTCGTCCTAGCTCACTAATCCTCTCCCAGCCCTCGCTTTCCCTAGTTCTACCCTCGGCCTGCCTTGTGGCAGTCTCAGCTCCCCCCTTTTCCCAGCCTTCTCTACCTTACTGCCTACTACTAACAATCTTAGGGCTGCCCCAACTCCCTCGACCTAATCCTCCCTAGCTCGCAGCCTCTTCCTTCATCTCCTTTTCCCTCTCGGCTGCCTCCCAAACCTCCTCCACCATACGGCCTCCTCCCCACTCCTTCCTAGCTACCCCTCTTTCCCTTGACAGCCTATCCCTCATCCCTTTGTCTTACCTCAGGCCCTCCTCAAGGTCTGGTTCAGACCTTTACTCCTCCATCAAAGCTCTATTTCAAACTTTTGCAAACTGTTGGGGCTACCCTTACAGTGGCAGCCCTCCAAATTTAAGTTCTGTTGCTCCTTTTACCCTCTACACAAGGAAACAACTAATGGTTTAGAGGTTGGCAACTGCTGGTTTGAAAGGTGGACTGATTTGCACATAATTATCAGCTGTTATATACTCACCTGGTGTTTATACTTTACATGCACACTCTGTGATATGGTCATTTTGTAAACTCTGAAACATCAATATACTGCTGCTAATACTTCATTCCAGATCTGATTTAAATGCTTGGTTATGTATAATGCTGCTTGCAAAAGTCTGGAACAAATGGTGTATGATTACTAATGCCCTGATGACTGATACATCACATTATTCATGCCAGACTGCTGTACTTTGGATAACATATACTGATGTATCTATGTACATGTTGCTGTTGCACAAGAGACTTGCATATCAAATTTGGATAAATGACACTTTATACTAATTACACTTCACACTTGTTATATCGTATATGCATTATCTCGGATTGGAGTAGTTTACTTGCTTTGATCCTCATAAATACACTATTGAAGTGGACAATACTAACTGCACCTATATGGTTCATATTCATCATTCATGCTCATAGTATATCTTCTCTACCTTTTGATTTGACTCCAACAAGGCACTGGTCACTAACATCCTCCGTAGAAGACATCTTTCAGTGTTGAGTGTTCTTGCAGAGTTACATAGGGCTCTCCCCTAGGAGGTTTTGACTTCCAAAGAAGTTGGGAGACGTGACTAAGGTGATAGTGGTCACTTTCTCCACATATGCTTACTAGTGGCTTGGACCGCCATTTCATCCGGTAACACCACCCAATCAAAATCAACAAAACCATATATGAGGACGTAGTGTGGTGAATAATACCAGTGTCATTATTAGCACTTCGAACTTTTAGGAATTGGTTGTGTTTGGGCATGGTCTATATATGGATCAGTAGGCCCATAAACTTGTCCAAATACTTGCTGAAAACACTATTCATGAGACACATGAATGTAGCTGGTGCATTAGTGAGACCAAATGGCACCACCACGAACTCATAATGTCCATACCTTCTTCTAAAGGTTGTCTTGTGGATGTTGTCTTCCTTTATTCTCACTTGATGGTAGTCAGACCTCAAGTCAATCTTTGGAAATACCTTTGCCCCTCGCATTTAATCAAAGAGATCATCGATTCAAGTTGAATGGTACTTATTCTTTACTATAATTTTATTCAACTGTTTGTAATTAATACATAATCTGAGTGTTCCATTTTTCTTTTTCACAAATAATGGAGGTGCTCCCCATGGAGACACACTCGGTTGAATGTATTTCTTTTCCAATAACTCTTGCACTTGCATTTTCAGCTCTAACAATTTTGGTGTACGCCTTTTGTAAGTGTCTTAGACACTTGTGCAGCTCCTGGTACAAAATCAATTGTGAAATTAATGTTCCTCTTCGGAGGAAGTCTTGACACTTTATCAAAGAAATTCTTTCTCGAATTTTTGCAACACATGATAGTCCTTCAACTTGGGAACTTCATTTTCTGTTCTATCCAATACATGGGCTGCATACAATTGACAACCTTTTTTAAAATACTTCTTCACTTTCAAGGCTGAAATTCACCTAATAGAAACGAGCTTGGGAATTCCCTTTACTATCCTTTGGTTTCCTTCTTCATCAATGCATTTGAAGGTCTTGCTGTATCAATCAAGTTTAACTTTATGTGTGTCCAACCAATCCATTCAAGTCAGAACCTCATAAGGACTAAGTGGCAAAGCATTCAACTTTGCCCATGTGAAAATCGTTAGATTTTGTACCTAGGGAAGTGTTCCCCTCAGTGACTTTAGCCTTAGTCACTTAGTGAAGGAAAATAAAGTGAACCTTGCATTAAATGACTTAACTGACATTTAATTTGACTTTAGGCATTAAAATCAGTTTTTGATAAATTTAAGTGGGTGAGTGAAATTAATATTTTAGAAATAAAATATGAGCATTTAATTTCAACCGTTGATCTAATTCATTCTTCGCCATTGGATTAGATGCCTCTTCACCTACCTAGGGTTATGAGCAAAAAGGAAGGAAAAGGCAAAAGCATTCATTCTCGAGATGAGATTGAACGAGAGAGCGCTGAAGGAGAGAGTGGGCAGGAATTTCGAGACAGGGCTGAGAGTGATTTTCAGTGGGCACGAAAACCGAGATCATTAACTGTTGGCACAAATTTCCAGGAGTATGACCTCATTTATTGTAGGCACAGAAATCGAGACAGTGTACGTCCAACATTTATTGTGTGCACATAAATCGAGGAAGTGTACAGCCTCATTAATTGTAGGTACAATTTTCAAGGAGATGTACGATTGCATTTATTGCAGACCATACCGTACGAATTTTGCACAGTTTTCGAGGGTAGAGTTGGGCTCAAAATTTGAGGAAAGTACATGCACACATTTCGAGGTTGCTGACAGTGATTTCCAGGCACTGTTTTCGAGGTGTACGGAAGCATTTAATGCTGTCTGTACCTTACGGATTTTTTGCTGGTTTGGGCATGAAAATCGAGGGCAGAATATTTCTTATTCTGCACAAAAATTGAGGCTGAGGTTGCTGCTGAGGTTGTTGTTTCTTTTCTTTTTTGGCACATTTTTCAAGAAAAGAAATTTCACAGAAATCGAGGCAGCTCATGCACGAAAAACGAGGCAGTCTGCTGGTTGAGATAAGTTGGATTTTGACTGTAAATGAATGTCTGATTTTTCCTGAAGCTAACGATAAAAACTCTCTCTCTCTTTGACTGTTTTTCCTCTTGTGGGTTTTTCCAGGGCCATCGGCCAAAAATTTCTTGTGTTCTGTGTGTTGAATGGCGTGCTAAGTATTTATTTTGTCAGTGAAAAATGAAGTTACAACAATGTTTTAAAGTCTGAAAATTTATTGTTTATTTCCAGCATGTTAAATTTCTGAGAATGTCATAAACAGTGATAAATTTTACTTTGAAATTGGTGGTTGAAATATACAAAAATCCATCCATTTCTAATAGACATTTCTCCACCATTTCACAAACTTTCTCTTGGTTCTAGTGGCTAGTTGGACCAACCATGATTTGTCTTCTTAAAAGAACAAATCTCAATGACTTTAGGAGTGATATAACCGTGAATAGATCTAGGGTCAACTAAAATAGAAATAGATTGCTTAGCAATCTTACCATCAACCTCATCCATAGTTGATTGATTGTTTGCTTGGCGGTCCTCTAGTGTGTCATCCGTCGAATGCACACCGTTAGCATAAATCTTTTGGACTGCTGTTTCCCAAACGAGAAAGGTGTGGCCTTGGGGGCAAGCAAAGAGCGGGTGTTGTCACCTGATCCCAGCTCCTCCGTTTAGGCTAACTCCTAACGTAGCCAAGGGGGGTGGTTCCTATTAGAAGAAAATCTATGGTTTTTAGTCTATGAAAGAAAAGACTAAAACTAGGAGGTAATATGAAATGGATGAAATTAAAGATTATCGGTTACTGCAAACAAGATTTAATCTTAGCAACACTTTAACTCAAATCAGATACACAATACTCAATGACACATTGCGTGAATCACTTATGCAAAAAAAAGAATAGAATAGACCAGTGCCAAAATGAAAAGAGTGCTTGCAAATGTGGGTTGCTAGTGTAGTCTCAGTGAAAAGTATTGCATTGTCTCGATTGGTAAATTTTAGATTCTTAAATGAATAATTAAGGGCGTGGGTTAATTGTGGGTTTGGCCCAACAAGTCAAATCCCTTCGAACTGAGTGCTAAAGCGGTAATACCGAGTGTCCAACGGGGCGAGGATGAACCTGTTTGGAGTAGCCCCTTGACTCTGTAGTGATTACCCTTTGCAACCTCCTGAGTTCTCGAGAAAATGACTTGTGTGGATTTTCTTATTAAATCTAGTAGCTCGTATCCCTTTCTGATACAACCAACTGATGAGACAAGCTGCAATGGTGTAGAGCATACGAGGAAGGAGTCTTGGTTTATTTTATTAGAGACGTAACAATGAGTTGTTTAGATGATGACCGAAGTGTCTCTTTCCTCTTTTGGGTACTCAGGAAAGCAACGATTGGATTGATTAAATCAACAAATAAATCGGAAAAGATAGAACTAACAGTAAACTCTCCGACATAGAGCACTCTTGATCCACCTTTCGGTGAGATTCAAGAGATTTTGGGTTCCTTCTTTTTCTTTACTATTTGTGCAAAAAATAAAATGAATTAAGTTACAAACTGTGAAAGAAGTATACACCTTGCACTTACAAAGTGAGTGTGTGAGGTGGTGGGGTTAGAAAAATGCAATGTCAAAAATTGACAAAAGACGCAAATCCCCCTAGGGGGGATGGGATGTGGGTGCTGGTTACCCTACTGCTCTCGTTTAAACTTTTAGAATTTTGAGAGGAAGAAAGGAGTGCTTCTTAGTCAAACAAACTTGGATCTAAGAGCTTACAACATTGCACCGATGCACTATAGCAAAGGGGGTGTCCGTCGGACAATTCTGGGGGCTCCTTGATGATCTTGGTCGCTCCAAAACTCCACTTTTGTGTGCAGACCTGCTAAAAACCAGCGAACAATAAACGTTAGAAAACGATGGGAAAGACAATGAAAAAATAAAAAAATTGGAAAAATTTATACTTAGAAAAATTTTCAGAATTTTGAAGTAAAAGCACGATTTTCCAAGCTTAGATCTAATTAAATGATGTAATTCTTTGAAGACAAATCAGATCTGAATACTTAAAGAAATATTGATTCCAAAAATAAGCATGCGATGATGAATCTATTTCTTAAGTATAATCAACAAGTAACCGGAAAAAGAGAGAGAGTTTGAAGAGATAGATGGGGAAATTCAAGCCCTTGCTTGATCCTTTTGTTGATGGCCTTGGAGTCCTTGCAACAAATTGAATTAATCTTGTAAACGCTTCCAAGGGAAGAGAAGAGACAGTTGAGTTCCAATCTTCCTTTGAATCTGTGACTTGCAAAACTATGAGACAATATTTGCACAACAATATTAGATCTAGTGTATATGAAACAAGAAATAAAAAATAACCTTCAATACAACTGAATATAGTTGGTTATTTTCCTACCTCTTGAAAGCAAAGCACAAGTAAACAAATTAACAACCGTAAATGTTTACCCTACGTGTTTTAGAATAACCTTCTAAGAAAGATCCATCAATAGTAATAGCAAATAAAATCAAACTTCTACAATTTCACCTCATGGCACAAGCATTCATTCAATAGCACACAGTAGACCTCCAAAGTCTTCAACTTTATTCCCTAAAATCTCAGCAACATTACAATAGGCAGAGGTCCCTTCCATCCATCTAGAATGAGGAAGAAGAGCCTTTATTTATACAAAAAGCAATCCCGAGGTGGGAATTAATGAACTAAGGATCAAGCCGGAGTTAACTGAGTTGAAGTGAGCTTGAACTGAGTTACAACCGGAGTTGAAGTGAAGAGGCACTGACCTTCTTCACCCAACAAGTGCCAACACATCACCAAACTCACGAATCAAATGAGTCATCCCTCCTCATGCGAACCGTACGACACGTTGGAATTGGCGTGATTGATTTGATTTGTGGTTCATAACATAGGTTTGGCTCCCACTCAATATAACCCAAGTATTTAAACAAAAACTGTTTAACACGTGGGGAGGGGTCCACACAATCCCACTCGCACCCACACATTAGCGTGAGCTCCATGATGTTGACGTCACCCACTATCACAAACTCGCTACCTCCTCGCATGCACTGGAATGATACAACACCAAGGTTTAAAAAATTAATATAATTATTAAGTGGGGAGGGGTCCACCCTCACTCACTCACCTTCCTTTCCACACTCGTGAGTCTTCATATCCTCATGTCACCCTCTTTTTATATTAATCCAAACTTCAATTTTAAACCAAAGTTTTATGTGCCATCTTACTTGAAGAGGGTCGTAACTCAACGGGGGACCCATGCCAAGTCATCCCCACTATTAAAAAATTAATTTTGACTTTGAATTTGACTTTTTTTATATTTGGACTTGTTGCAGCTGCAACTTTTTCCCAAATTTTTTAAAATTTTGGACCCTCCTTTTAAATTTTATCTTCCTGGGAGTTTTTGGTTTCTTGAACTCTGTCTTTCCTCTGTTACAAATTTGGATTTTCCTGAGTTTGAATTGAGTTCAATTGTTTACCACTTTCGGAGGTTGAGTGATCATTTTTGTCTACAATGCTTTTGACTGTGAAGTTTGAAGTTTTTAGACTTATGGATGATTTCCTTTTTCGTTGTCGGAAGTTTTATGAACAATGAATCGGGGCCGTAGTTCTCTACGCAGTCGCTGTTGCGGAAGCTAAACGATGAATGTTCCGACGGTTAGCTCTTATATTTTCTGATTCCTTGGTTTTATTGATCAACTTTTTACTTTGCATTGTTTTGGTTTAGCACTATCGGAAGTCAGTTGAATTTTGATTCGGAACTTTAGTTATCTATGCAGCTGTCGTTTCGGAGGACAGATAGAGAACCGACCGATGGACAGCTCTTACTTTCGTCGATGCATGGTTTATTGCTTTTCATTATTTTTGTTTCTTCGCTATCGGACGGCTTATGACTTTGATCGAAAGCCGTAGATTGATTGCCATCCGCTGTTGCGGCTTTCCAGTGAACTATCTTTTTGACGCGTAGTTGGTTTATCTGTCGACGCTTCACTAGCTAGTCCTGAGAACCTCCGATCGTCGACGTTTTTCATTTGAGCTCGGAAGTCGTAGTTTGAGGGTCTTCCGTCGTTGCGGCTCCTTGGTGAGGTAACCATCCGACTTATAGTTTTCCGCCCGCCGAGGAGAGTTTTTGTTTTCGCCCAATGCTTAGTATTTTCCCGCCTTTCTCGTGTGCTTTCACTAGATTTTTCCATGGCAGTTACTGTGTCATTTTTGGTGCTTTCTACGGAGGATGTTGAATGGGTCCAGATGCAGCTTGGATTGAGATAGGGAGCCTGTTTAATCGGGCTTGTGATTTTAGTTTGGACAGTGGATTTAGCGGATTTCAGGCCCAACTGTCAGGATTTTCTTTGCATTATCATGTTTTCTTTTCATGCATTAACATTGTTTAGAGTTCATTTTACAGAATGCATGTATTGATACAGTTTGTATTACTTTATTAAACCCTAAATGGTCTCAAATCTGTTATTTTCATGACAGAACGATTATTGCGAGTAAGATGTGTTTAAAAGACAAAGTAGAAGGGAGGTAGCAAGGAAAGAAGTGGTTGAGGAATGAAGAAGCAGAAACAGAGAAAAGAAGAAGAAAGTTAGGTCTAAGCTCTACAGGATCTAGCAAGGGATCAACGGATTATTGAGCATAATCAATAGAAGCAGAGGCCCAGGCTTGGGAAAGTTCGTTAGTTACCAAGCTGGTCCCTTTTCATAAAAGTGCTTTTAAATCTTAAATCTGAAATGTAACGTTTGTATGAATCATAAGCACTCACAAAAGGACAAAATTTGTGAGATTAAACGGTTTGGGGAGCCCAAAGTAAACCGAGGGGTAGCCCAAGAGTTTTGCTTGAAGTATAAGTGTAGGAGAGTTAGATAGAAAGAGGACTTTTTCCCATTGAGATTTGTGAGAACATGTTGTAAGAAGAACTATTTCCTTTTGCAATAAGAATTACAAGTTTCCTGTTGGAGAAAGCTTGGTGGAACTTTTCAAATGCTGTGCCATGGATGTGTTGAATGTGAACTATTTCGTTTTCAGCTTTGTGTCCATTAACTGTGAGATTGTTCTAACTCTTTGAACCTATGTTCTTGTATGAATGCTCCTAGTTTATTTTATGAAATTTCCACTATGAGTAATGAATGCTGTTCATAAACAATTAGCTATCTGGTTGTTCATATATCTATAAATGTTCACGTATTTTGAAATAAGTAACAGCTATCTGTGATTTTTCTTAATGCATGCACAAAACACATTACTCATTGATGAATAATAATCTTGCTCCCTAGGGATAGGTTAGATAGTTAGTTTTAGTTTTTCTTGCTGTGTGTGATTTAGATGCGAGAGAGTTAAGACGAGAGGTAAGAACCTATGCATCACATTGTGGCCGCTCCTCGTATTCTCTATCAATCTGCATTCTTAGATAGGCACTTGCATCTCATACTTAAATAATAAAAAACTAAAACATACACGGTGGACCGGGCGTTAACTGGTAAAACCTTTTATTTTTGTTACTCGACCTACGGTAGCCGGACCGTAAACCGGACGGATTCCCCATACCAAATAGTAACAGGCTAGTTGGGAACGTTTACTGGGGAGAATCCCTAACTGTTGTTACCTGCGATTTTCCAGGCCTCAACAGTTTTTGGCGCTAGAAGGAGGGCCGCCAGTGCATGGTTGGCCGATGAAACTTATTTTCTCGAGATTATTCCACGGGTGACAGTTTTGAAAGAAGTTTGTTTCCTAATCCAATTCCTGAAGAGAAGTGTAAAGAGCATCTGTATTCTGTTAAAAACAAAGTAGTTAATGATTTGAGAAGACATACTAGGGCATATGTGAAGAAGATTGGAGGATTACCATTTATTCCCGTCTTACCCAGAAGAGAATATAAGAAAAAAGATCGTCCTATATTGAAAGACGCAGTGTTGGTTGGAGATTTTGAAGAATTGGTAGGAATAGCCTTACAGGAAGTTGTTTAACCGTTGAATCAGTTGGGCCCAGATACACCTTACGGTTCACCTGTTCAAACCCCTGTTCATTCACCACCTCATTCTCCACCCAGACTCATGGCAGGCGTAAACGCAAATCAGCCACCCAACCCACCAAATCCACCACCTGCTTGGAAGGCCAGGTCACCTTTAAACCTAGCACCCCCTTTACATGACTTACCTCAGGGTTTTGAGAAAATGCTGCCCAAGTTTGACCCAAGTGAAAAGATTTTAGTAGATGATCATTTGCAAAGCTTTTACTTGGCTATAGAAGGACTAAAGGGTGGAGAATATGAAGATGTAGTTTGCAGATTGTTTCCACATACCCTGAAAGGAGCAGCAGCCTCATGGTATTTTGCTCTGCCTACAAACTCAATCCTAGACTGGGACACGTTTGAAAGGATATTCAGAAGTAAATATGCAGCCCAGAAAACTCATGCACCTCTAATGAAAGGGTTATGCGCTTTGAAGAAAGAAAGAAAAGAGAAAGTGCATAGTTTCACCCAAAGGTTTGCTGCTTACCTTAAGAATTTTTCTGCAACTGATAAACCGTCTGATAAGGTTTTGATCAAATACTATACTTCAGCTTTAGGGCCTGACTTGGCCATGTTTGCCAAGATGCAAGTCAAACCTACGTTGTTAGAAACTTATGAAGAAGCCGAGAGAGTGGAAGTTGAAAAAGAGAGCATCGAAGATTATCCAGAGCAGTCGGGAGAAAAAACTTTTGGTAAGAAAGCCTTATTACTGTCTAAGCCTAAGGAGGAGTAGTCACATGACTTTGAAGGAATGTTGAAAATGATGCAGAAACTATCTAACAGAATAATAGATTTAGAAAAGGAAAAAGAAGCTCAGAAATCTTATAAGCCTTACTATAAAAGGAGAGAGGACAACAATCAATCTAAACCTCCTCCACATAGTCTTGCATCAATGAACTTAACTGAGGTGGGTATGGATAACTTTTGCACCTTTCATCAACAGCCTCATTCTGAGAAAAATTGTCCTCAATGGATCAATTCAATGACATTAGTAATGAATCAGCTGTTGGACTCTAAACTAGCAGAAGCTGATGATGAGGAGGAAAAGGGAAATAAATCCACAGAAAAACAAGAAGATGATGCTCTGGTTTTATGGGACTGTCTCACTTTTTGACACAGAAGACGGAAATTCACTAAAACAGGAAGAAATATCAGAAACAAATGAAACAACAAGAAGTCAAGGTTTGTTAAGTAGAGACAATTCAATACTTCCAAAGATTAAGAAATTTTAGGAGAAGATGAAGAGAATACAGAAGAACAACACCGATGATAAAATACCTAAACTTACTATTAGCAGTCAAGGTCCAAAACAAGTCAACATGCCTGTTAGGCCTATTGAAGACAAAGCTGATAATGTCGAGGAAAATCTCAAAGCACCTGAGGTGGGGTACGAATTGTTAAAAGCACCTGAGGTGGGGTACGAATTGTTAAAAGCACTTGAAGTACCATAGGAGGAGCTTCCCACTAGCAACCAACCTGTAGAAGAGATTGTTGAAGCAAGTGTGGGAGGTAAGACTAGGTTTAAAACCCCACCATTCCTCCTGACTTTGGAGATTTTAAACCATAATGTGCACAATTGTTTAGTAGACTCAGGATCGTCAGTCAATGTTATGCCACTTGCAGTCTGCAAAGATATTAATGAACAACCTAAACCTACTACTTGGGAGGTTACTCAGTTAGACAGGACCAATGTGAAAGTAGTCGGGGAAATGGAGGATGTCTTGATTTGCTTATCTGCAAATGAAAAGATATGTCAGTACATTGATATTGTAGTAGCAGACATCAGGGCTATGGACTTATTTTGAATCGAGACTGGTCAGCAGGACTAAATGGGTATTTTGCTTTAGATTGGTCACATTTGTGGTTGTCTCAAAAGGGAAGTCCAAACCAGATAAAAATATTAAGAGAGCCCTATATGAAACACAATGTTACTCAAATGGAAGAAAAAAATGAACCAGTGAATTCTGTGTTGGGAAATCATCTAATTGAACTAAAACCGGGAGATTACCAAGAAGAAGAAGCTAGCATTACATCAGACACCCAGCTCGATCTCCTTCGATTTTCACGGGTTGATAAAATTGATTGTAAAATAGTAGATGTAGTTTTTGATTCAAGTACAGTAGGATTAGATAATGGTTAGGTCTTTTTCATTTTGTAGTCAAGCCTAACCCCTTAACTTACAAGTTGTCAAATTTATAGGGGTGGGCAGAGGACTGACCAGTTAGTGGTTTAGTTCTCAGATTTTATTTTTCTTGATTTTTATTTCTTGAATTATCTTGTACATAAATAAATTGATTTGGTCGTTTATTTTGATTTACTTTATTTCTGTTTGTTTTTAGTTTAGATTTTGATTGATTTCAATAAAATAAGCAAACTTTTGGTTGCAGGGAGGGCATCAGAATTCTGGATTAACTAAAGTCCTTGAGTGTAAGACTGTGTACTATTGTTTTATCTGAAAGAATTTCTTCTAGTTTATCAGTTCTCCTAAATGGCTATGAACACATTGAAGTCCTACTTAATCCTTGTAAAATAACTTAGGATCAAAAGTCTGGAATACTATTTCGAGGCTCCATCCATCTCACATTTAAAAATGTCTTAGGGGGTGACAACAAAAGACCCATGGAAAGGAAGCAAGGTAAACAGTATATTATATATAAACGATCCCATGCCAAGAATTGAAAGCCAAAAGGCAAATAAGAGTCAAAAACTCCTAAGAAAGCAATATGTATCAAAACAAAGTACTAAACCAAATGAGTACAAAATTGCCAAAGTTCTTCTCCATCTGTGAGCTGAAATTTAAATACATCTTTCACACAAAAGGACACTATGGATAGAGGAGCATGAATAAAAATTCAGAAAGAAAGGCATGCAGGAGGACTCAAAAAGGACAAAAAGTCAAAAAGCACAAAAGTGCAAAATGGCATGGGAATGAGGAACAAATGAATATTTTTGTTTACCATATGTTACAATCTTGTGGTGTCCAAGCTGAAAGCTACCCGAAGGTAGAGGTAAAAATGAAACTCATATTCCTGGCCTCAAAAGAGTTATCTTGACTTTGAAATCTTGGTTTCCATTTTCCTAAATTGGACTATCATAAATGGTTAAAAGTACATACAGTTGCCATTTGGGAAATCCAAACATCTAGAAGAATTCAACATGTTGGTTTTATTGTCAAACAGTCTGTTACTTAAGGAAGAAATTGTCCAGAGATCTGGGTCAGGTAGTCGCCAATTGTTGCAGCTACAACTTTTTACCAAATTTTTTAAAATTGTGGACCCTCCTTTTAAATTTTATCTTGCCTGGGAGTTTTTGGTTTCCTAAACTTTGTCTTTCCTCTGTTACAAATTTGGATTTTTTTGAGTTTGAATTGAGTTCGATTGTTTACCACTTTCGGAGGTTGAGTGATTATTTTTGTCTACAATGCTTTTGACTGTGAAGTTTGAAGCTTTTTGACTTATGGGTGATTTCCTTTTTCGCTGTCGGAAGTTTTATGAACAATGAATTGGGGCCGTAGTTCTCTACGCAGCTGCTGTTGCGGAAGCTAAACGATGAATGTTCCGACGGTTAGCTCTTATATTTTTCGATTCCTTGGTTTTATTGATCAACTTTTTACTTTGCATTGTTTTGGTTTAGCACTATCGGAAGTCAGTTGAATTTTGATTCGGAACTTTAGTTATCTATGCAGCCACCGTTTCGAAGGACAGATAGAGAACCGGCCGATGGACAACTCTTACTTTCGCCGATGCATGGTCTATTGCGTTTCATTATTTTTGTTTCTTCGCTATCGGACGGCTTATGACTTTGATCGAAAGTCGTAGATTGATTGCCATCCGCCGTTGCGGCTTTCCAGTAAACTATCTTTTCGACGCTTAGTTGGTTTATTTGCCGACGCTTTTCTAGCTAGTCCTGAGAACCTTCGACCGTCGACATTTTTCATTTGAGCTCAGAAGTTGTAGTTTGAGGGTTTTTCGCCGTTGCGGCTCCTTGGTGAGGTAACCATCCGACTTATAGTTTTTCGCTCGCCAAGGAGAGTTTTTGTTTTCGCCCAATGCTTAGTATTTTCTCGCCTTTCTCGTGTGCTTTCACTCTATTTTTCCATGGCAGTTACTATGTCATTTTTGGTGCTTTCTTCGGAGGATGTCGAATGGGTCCAGATGCGGCCTGGATTGAGATAAGGAGCCTGTTTTATCGGGCTTGTGATTTTAGATTGGACAGTGGATTTAGCGGATTTCAGGCCCAGCTGTCAGGATTTTCTTTGCATTATCATGTTTTTTTTTCATGCATTAACATTGTTTAGAGTTCATTTTACAGAATGCATGTATTGATACAGTTCGTATTACTTTATTAAACCCTAAATGGTCTCAAATCTGTTATTTTCATGACAGAACGATTATTGCGAGTAAGATGTGTTTAAAAGACAAAGTAGAAGGGAGGCAGCAAGGAAAGAAGTGGTTGAGGAACGAAGAAGCAGAAACAAAGAAAAGAAGAAGAAAGTCAGGTCTAAGCTCTACATGATCTAGCAAGGGACGAACGGATTACTGAGCATAATCAATAGAAGCAGAGGCCCAGGCTTGGGAAAGTTCGTTAGTTACCAAGCTGGTCCCTTTTCATAAAAGTGTTTTTAAATCTTAAATCTGAAATGTAACGTTTGTATGAATCATAAGCACTCACAAAAGGACAAAATTTGTGAGATTAAACGGTTTGGGGAGCCCAAAGTAAACCGAGGGGTAGCCCAAGAGTTTTGCTTGTAGTATAAGTATAGGAGAGTTAGATAGAAAGAGGACTTTTTCCATTGAGATTTGTGAGAACATGTTGTAAGAAGAACTATTTCCTTTTGCAATAAGAATTACAGGTTTCCTGTTGGAGAAAGCTTGGTGGAACTTTTCAAATGTTGTGCCATGGATGTGTTGAATGTGAACTATTTCGTTTTCAGCTTTGTGTCCATTAACTGTGAGATCGTTCTAACTCTTTGAACCTATGTTCTTGTATGAATGCTCTCTAGTTTATTCTATGAAATTTCTACTATGAGTAATGAATGCTGTTCATAAACAATTAGCTATCTGGTTGTTCATATATCTATAAATGTTTATGTATTTTGAAATAAGTAATAGCTATTTGTGATTTTTCTTAATGCATGTGCAAAACACATTACTTATTGATGAATAATAATCTTGCTCCCTAGGGATAGGTTAGATAGTTAGTTTTAGTTTTTCTTGCTGTGTGTAATTTAGATGCGAGAGAGTTAAGACGAGAGGTAAGAACCTGTGCATCACATTGTGACCGCTCCTCGTATTCTCTATCAATCTGCATTCTTAGATAGGCACTTGCATCTCATACTTAAATAATAAAAAATTAAAACATACACGGTGGACCGGGCCGTAACTGGTAAAACCTTTTATTTTTGTTACTTGACCTACGGTAGCCGAACCGTAAATCGGACGGATTCCCCATACCAAACAGTAATAGGCTAGTTGGGAACATATACTGGGGAGAATCCCTAATTGTTGTTACCTGCGATTTTACAGGCCTCAACAGGACTTTAGTGCATTTTGTCCAAATTTAGCATTAAAATGCCACTTTGATGCTCAGTTAGCCAAATGATGTCTTTCGGGATGCTTCAGCTGGCCAAAACCTAGTGAAAGTGGGCCCTGGGGTAAAAAGATGTTGCTCCGGGCTTGAAAATAAGCCCAACCACGCCAAA
This sequence comes from Pseudotsuga menziesii, assembly GCA_001517045.1. NCBI lineage: Eukaryota > Viridiplantae > Streptophyta > Pinopsida > Pinales > Pinaceae > Pseudotsuga > Pseudotsuga menziesii. Next base: position 113,368 of record LPNX011161886.1, read on the forward strand.
AACGGACTCTGGATCACACTTTTTTTACATTTTGAATTTTTCCATTTAAACCATTAAAAATGGCTTAAAAATCGGGAAAAAAATAATTTGTCTCGGAATCAGACGAAACTCTAGGGGAACCTAGTACATGTTCATACGACTCAATCGGAATGCCTAGCATGTTGAAAAACAATGACACGAAGCCTCTAATAACTTCCTCAGGCCGAAACACCAAGACAACTACCCTAGCTTTGGAGGTGTGAGTGAAAAACTCAGAAATTATTAGTGGTTTGTTCAAAAACAAATAATAACCAAGGGAAAAAACACTCTGGGCTAGTCGGCTTGATGCTCAAGTCCGGGAAGTCGAGCCTTTTATAAAAAATTAAATGCTAGACATTTTTTACAATTTCCCCAAAGGAGTATGAACATGTATTACAAAAATTTTCGAACAGTCCCCAGAAAAGGCTAGCGGACTTCCGAACTTTGATCATGAACAAGTGTACTTGTTCAATACTCTGGCGACTCACCGAAAATCCACGAAGTGCAAAATTAGTGGATAACATAGTGCAACATAGATTTTAGGGATGATCCTCACTACATCACTTATAATTTCAATTTTTTGGATATTGTGAACATGCTTGGCACTTTCATTCTAATGTGGACAGTTTCTAAACAAATGATCCTCTCCAAATCCCCAACATTGGAGTGGCTCTCTTGGCTTGTCTTCCATCATCCTAGTTGGCTTAGTCACACCCTTCGATGATTGCCTTTGTTGTTTTCTAAAACGAAGAGGCTTGAATACCGTCTTTCTTTGGTCAAACTTCTTTTTCTTGTCCTTCCTTGGCCTACTTTTGTTTCGATCATACCAATACTTGGCCTTCCTTATGGTTTCATCTAGAGTTTGAGTTTCATCAAACTCAATTATGTCCTTGTATGATTAAGGTAATCAACTTAGAAAACAATGAATTTTGACCTTATCATCTCTGATATACTTAACATATATCAACAACTCCAAGAATTTATTAGCATATCTCTCCATGGTCATTTGTTCCAATTTTGATTCATGGAACTCTTTAATTTTTCCATTAAGTACTTAATTGTTTCCACACAATCTTCCTTTCGTTGATCTTCTTCATTTTCTTAAGGTGATCCCACCATATAGATTCTCTTCCATTCAAATTAAATATGGCCACCCTTGCCTTCATGTTCTCAGAGTAGTCATGCACTTGGAAATAATTCCTCATTCCAAGAAGCCAGGCCTCATCTCTTTGACTAGATTTTACTTCACCATCAAAAGTGGGAGGTTTGTGTTAAACTAGCAGCAACAAGGAAGGTCTTCCTGCATGTATGTGTTCTTGCATGCAGAAGGTTGAAATTAGGAAGCCAATTGTATTTAATTTAGTTTTCCTAAGTTTACTTTGGAAAATAAATTAAAGTGATCTAAATTAACTTTAGTGATACACTAGTTAAAGTGAAAGTGAAATTAGGGTTTTTTCTTTACTTAAAGTTATAAAAGAGAGATCAATTGGTGGAGAGGACACACACACTTGTATTCCGACAGAGGTAGGATACCGAAAGGGAGAGAAAGTCAGATAGAGGATTTAGCTGGGAAGACGGAGGAGTGAGCAGCAGGATCATCGAGCTTCGTACAGCTGGGTCGTACACTCACACATGAGGGTGTTGAGGTTTAGCTGGGATTTTCCTAGTGATTCCGCCGTGTAGCTGCATTCGCCAGGTTTGGGTGAATTTGCAGTGATTGTAACGTTCCATATTTTCTCATAATAAAATCTATATCTGACTGCTGCACCGATTTTCCCATCTTGGGTTTTTCCGGGGGTTTCCATACCCAAAATAACTGTGTCATTTTTATGCTGTGATGTTGTGAGTTATTTCTTAGTTTTATATTCCGCCGCATACTATAAAAGATATTCATGTGTGGCTATCAGTAAATATTTTGAATGCAATGTTTAGTCCTGGTTGAATATTAAAGGAAAATTTTTACATGGTATCAGAGCTAAAGCTGAGAGATTTGCAGCAGCAGTGATAGATCAGGGGCAGATCTACTGAAGACTCAAACTTAGATTAGAGATCTAGGGTTTGATAGGTAACACTTCACAATGGCCATGTAGTTGAGAGTTGAGGATAGACTCCAGGGTGCTCAAAACTTTCCTACATGGAAAGAAAGGATCACAAGGATCTTAAACGTTAGTGATGTAGAGGAGCACATTGACTCCACGAAGGTTGCACCCACAAATCCGATAGATCTAGCAACTTGGAAGAATATTGATTCCAGAGCCATGTTGATTATCATGGATGGAGTGAAGGACCATGTAGTCCCTCACCTTTTTGGTAAGAAGATTGCATTAGAGATGTGGAAGGCTTTGGAGAGTCTATACCAAAGCAAGAACGAGAACTAGAAGATGGTGTTGCACGAGAGGATGCGCAGCAGCAAGATGGCCAAGGGAGAAGAAGTGGCGCCTTATCTCACGAGGCTTACACAGATTAGGGCTGAACTTGGAGCTGTTGGCTCTAAGACTGATGATGAGGAGCTAGTTCAGATAGCCCTCAATGGATTCTCTAAGCCATGGGACACCTTTGTCAAGGGTGTGGTGGCTAGGGAGAATCTCCCTGATTGGCAAAGACTTTGGGATGACTTTGTGTAGGAGGCAACCCACATGGGTCAAGGATCAGGCTCATCCAACAGTGCCCCACAGATTGTGGATGAGGAGGCTCTAGCCCTTACAGGGAAGAGCAAGGGGAAGGCAAAGAGGAAGAAGGATGGTAAGAAGAACTTTGACGTGTCAAAGGTTAAGTGTTTTATCTGCCATAAACAGGGACAGTTTACCTCTCAGTGCCTAGATAGGAAGAAGAAGAGTAACACTCAGATGGTTGAATCTACAGAGGTGGATGAGCTCAGCAGGAACTTCGATGAGGAGTTTTGCTTGATAGCTTGCATGGCAAGAACCATAGGGAGCAACATATGGTACATCGACAATGGAGCATCTAGTCACATGACTGGACATAAGGTATTCTTCAGAGACTTGCAGGAGGGTGGAACAGGGATCCACGTTGAGCTGGGTGATGATGCATGGTATCAGGCGCAGGGAGTTGGCACTATTTCATTTCAGAGGGAGTCTGGCAAACCCCTCAGGTTTGCAGATGTGTTGTATGTACCAGGACTGACCAAGAACCTTATATCAGTCTCCACTCTGAAGGACAAGGGATATCAGGTGAAGTTTCGTGACCATAGAGTATACATTAGGTCCAAGGGGTCAGAGAGGAGCTTGGATTGGGTGATTGGCAGGAGGAGCGGGAAAGTGTACAAACTACCCATTGAGCCTGCAAAGGCTCTAGTCAGCAGTAGCAACAACAGTCAGGGTGAGTTGTGGCATAGGAGGATTGCGCACTTACACCATGAAGCATTGAAGCATTTGAGACAAGCAGTCATTGGAGTTCCTCAAGTATAGGAGGAAAAACATAACCACTGCAAGGGTTGTGCTTTGGGGAAGAACATTAGGATGCCTTTCCCACAGAGTGAGCACAAGTCTAAGGAGCCCTTGGACTTGGTGCATTTTGATGTATGCAGACCTATGAGTGTCCATTCGTTCAGTGGTTACAGTTATTGTATAACCTTCATTAATGACTATTCCAGGAAGACCTAGATCTATTTCCTGAAGGCCAAGTCAGAAGTCTTTGAGAGGTTCCGAGAGTTCAAGACTCTCGTGGTGAACCAAACAAGAAAGAAGATTCGGGTGTTGAGGATAGATAACGGGGGTGAGTACACTTCCAATGAGTTCATTGAGTATTGTTCGGCTGAAGGGATCAAGAAGGAGCACACTGTGCCCCATACTCCACAGCAGAATGGAGTTGCGGAGTGAAAGAACATGACTATAGTTGGAGCAGCCAAGGTTGTGCCATTTGATCAGGGATTACCATTATTCCTTTGGGCCGAGGCATACAGGACTGCAGTATACATTCAAAACAGGTGTCCCCACACAACTTTGGGGAGGAAGACACCAGAGGAGGTCTTCACAGGCACCAGGCCAAATGTGAGTCACATTTGCATATTCTGTAGTGTTTGCTATTGTCATGATCACGCTGACAATAGGAAGGAGCTGGACCCTTCTGGAGAGAAGGGGTTACTTGTTGGTTATAGTGAGATTTCGAAGGCATATAGAGTTTACATTTCTGCTCCTTCGCAGGAGGATCATTGTGACCAGGGATGTCTAGTTCGATGAGGATAGGGCCTTGCGGAGCTCTCTGGACTTACCAGCAGAGCAGCAACCAACACAGGAGTCAGGGGTCAAGTTGGAGGAGCCAGATGTACAAGTACAGGTACAGACACAGAGCACAGGTTTTGGTGGTTAGAGTGAGTCAGGTGGATAGGATCCTACAGTCATTGACTTGGAAAATGAGCTGAAACAGGAGACGTACATCCAACAACCACAACAAGTTGACACTAGGCCAAGGCCTAAGTGTTTTAGGTCCATAGTATAGGATTCCAGGCAGGTTGATCCTCCAGAGAGAACTTTCAGACGGAGTTTACCACCAGAGAGGCTTAGTTATATGGCACTGATGACAGAGTTGATTAACTCTTAACCTTCCAGCTTCGGGGAGGCTACACAACATGATGTGTGGCAGGAGGCTATGGTTGAGGAGTATGACTCCATTATGAAAAACCAGGTATGGGAGGTTGTGCCGAGGCCACAAGGGAAAAAGGTGGTGGGATCCAGATGAATCTACAAGGTGAAGCATGTAGCATACAGAAGCGTGGAGAAGTACAAGGTGCACTTCGTGGCAAAGGGGTTTTCACAGAAGGAGGGTATTGATTATGAGGAGACCTTCGCCCTTGTTGCCAGACGTTCTTCCATTCGAACCATTATCTCACTAGCAGTTGAGATGGGTTGGTGTGTCCATCAGATGGACGTCAAGACTGTCTTCCTCAACGGAGTGATAGAGGAGGAGGTGTATACTGAGGGGTTTGATGTGGAGAACGAGGAGACGCATGTATGCAGTTTGCATAGAGCTAGCTCTTTATAGGCTCAAGCAGGCACCTCGAGCATGGTACTCAAGGATAGACAACGATCTACGAGAGATGGGATTTCAACGGAGTGAGGCTGACCACAACATGTACTTTTGGACAGGTGAGGTGCCTCTCATACTGGTCTTGTATATGGATGATTTGTTTTTGACAGGAGATGAGATGATGATTGGAGACTACAAGTCCAACCTTGCAGTGGAGTTTGAGATGAAGGACCTTGGGTCGATGCATTACTTTTTGGGCTTGGAGGTTTGGTAGAGAGATGGATGCTTCTTCATTGGAAAGGGGAAGTATGCAGTGGAGATATTTAAGAGATTTAGGATGGAGGACTACAAGCCTATGGCCATACCTCTAGTTTCCAACTGGAGGAAGATTGCTGCATCAAAATCAGACGGATTTGATCCTACCTTATATCGTCAGCTTATCAGACCGCTTATGTATCTGTTCAACACTCGACCAGACATCAGCTTTGTAGTCAACTCTTTGAGTCAGTTCATGGTGGACCCTCGAAGAGTGCATTAGACGGCTGCGAAGCATATACTTCGCTACATTAGAGGTACAGTGGACTATGGATTGGTTTATGAGCGCAGGGGGAGTGTACAGTTAGCAGGATTCACAGATGCTGACTGGGCAGGATGTGTAGAGGACAGGAAGAGTACTTCAGGTTGTTGTTTCAACATTGGATTAGGGGTTGTCTCTTGGTTCAGCAAGAAGCATAAGCCAGTTGCATTGAGCTCGACAGAGGCTGAGTACATGGCAGCAGCCAGCATGGCTGCTTGTGAGGGTATCTGGCTGAGGAAGTTACTTGTAGGGTTGTTCGAGTGTGAGCTAGAGGCTACAATAGTTCACTGTGACAATTAGAGTGGCATCAGGCTATCTGAGAATCTAGTGTTCCATGACCGGAGCAAACACATAGACATCAGATACCACTTCTTGAGAGATTGTGTTCAGAGGGGAACCATTCGGTTGGAGTATATACAGACAGATGAGCAGGTGGTAGACATTTTCACCAAGGCACTTTGTAGATAGAGTTTTGTGAAGTTCAGGGATAAGTTGTGGTTGCTATCGAATCTCTTCCTCGTTGAGAGGGAGTGTTAAACTTGCAGCAACAAGGAGGTCTTCCTGCATGCATGTGTTCTTACATGCAGAAAACTTAAATTAGGAAGCCGGTTGTATTTAATTTACTTTTCCTAAGTTTACTTTGGAAAATAAATTAAAGTGATCTAAATTAACTTTAGTGAAACACTAGTTAAAGTGAAAGTGAAATTAGGGTTTTCGCTTTACCTAAAGTTATAAAAGAGAGATCAACTGGTGGAGAGGACACACACACTCGTATTCCAACAGAGACAGGATACAAATAGGGAGAGAAAATCAGACAGAGGATTTAGTTGGGAAGACGGAGGAGTGAGCAACAGGATCATCGAGCTTCGTACAACTGGGTTGTACACTCACACAAGAGGGTGTTAAGGTTTAGCTCGGATTTTCCCAGTGATTCTGCTGTGTAGCTGCATTCGCCAGGTTTGGGTGAATTTGCAGTGAGTGTATATTGAGCAGCCAGAGGGGTTTGATGTGGAGAACAGGGAGACACATATATGCAGGCTGCATAGAGCTCTGTATGGGCTCAAGCAGGCACCTCGAGCATGGTACTCGAGGATAGACAACTATCTACGAGAGATGGGATTTCAGCGGAGTGAGGCTGATCACAACCTGTACTTCTTGACAGGTGAGGTGCCTCTCATTCTGATCTTATATGTGGATGATCTCTTTTTGATAGGAGATGAGAGACTGATTGGAGACTGCAGGTCCAACCTTGCAGTGGGGTTTGAGATGAAGGACCTTGGGCTGATGCATTAGTTTCTGGGCTTGGAGGTTTGGCAAAGCGATGGAAGCTTCTTCATCGGACAGGGAAGTATGTAGTGGAGATCCTGAAGAGATTTAGGATGGAGGACTGCAAGTCTATGGCAATACCTCTAGTTTCCAATTGGAGGAAGATTGATGCATCAGGATCAGATGGATTTGATCCTACCTTGTATCGTCAGCTTATCGGATCGCTTATGTATCTGGTTAACACTCGACCAGACATCAACTTTGTAGTCAACTCTTTGAGTCAGTTCATGGTGGATCCTCGGAGAGTGCATTGGACGGTTGCGAAGCATATACTTCGCTACATCAGAGGTACAGTCGAGTATGGATTGGTTTATGAGCGCAGGGGGGGTGTACAGTTAGTAGGATTCACAAATGCTGACTGGGCAAGATGTGTAGAGGACAGGAAGAGTACTTCAGGTTGTTGTTTCAGCATTGGATCAAGGATTGTCTCTTGGCTCAGCAAGAAGCAAAAGGTAGTTGCATTGAGCTCAGCAGAGGCTGAGTACATGGAAACCAGCATGGATGCTTGTGAGGGTATGTGGCTAAGGAAGTTACTTGTAGGGTTGTTTGAGTGTGAGCTAGAGGCTACAATAGTTCACTGTGACAATTAGAGTGGCATCAGGCTCTTTGAGAATCCAGTGTTCCATGACTGGAGCAAACACATAGACATCAGATACCACTTCTTGAGAGATTGTGTTCATAGGGGAACCATTTGGTTGGAGTACATACAGACAGATGAGCAGGTGGTTGACATTTTCACCAAGGCACTTTGCAGACAAAGTTTTGTGAAGTTTAGGGATAAGGTGGGGTTGCTATCGAATCCCTTCCTTATTGAGAGGGAGTGTTAAACTAGCAGCAACAAGGAAGGCCTTCCTGTATGCATGTGTTCTTGCATGCAGAAGACTTAAATTAGGAAGCTAGTTGTATTTAATTTACTTTTCCTAAGTTTACTTTGGAAAATAAATTAAAGTGATCTAAATTAACTTTAGTAAAACACTAGTTAAAGTGAAAGTGAAATTAGGGTTTTCGCTTTACCTAAAGTTATAAAAGACAGATCAATTGGTGGAGAGGACACACACACTTGTATTTCGACAGAGACATGATACAGACAGGGAGAGAAAGTTAGACAGAGGATTTAGCTGGGAAGACGTAGGATCGAGTAGCAGGATCACCGAGCTTCGTACAGCTGGGCCGTTCACTCACACAGGAGGGTGTAACATACCCAAAAATTTACGAGAATTTAAAATTTTTCTATGTGATATTAAATGCTAAATCATAGACAGAATGCTAGTTTAATAATTAACTTTAATCTAGTTAACAGATAGATTACAAGACCATACATCAAGAGAAAACCTAAGAGTTAATTCCCTTTGGTTAACTGTAACTAAAAGGCTACAGAATTTTACTTATTAACTTGTAAATCACCTACCACTAATTGTATTCAATCTATATTGATTTTTTAGTCTTGAATAAAATGTTTAACAAAAGTTAAAGAGTTTCAAATGATTGAATTCATATCATTGGTTTGTTTGTAAGAATGTGTATGATTCTGATGGTTATTTTCTTTTCTTACTGAAGGGGGCTTGAGGGTAGCCCGAGGCTTACTTAGCTTTTCTTAAAGCTAACGCATATCCGATGCTTGTATAGGATTCACAGGTAAAATCTTACTTCCAGGTTTATGATGTAAGAATTTAAGGTTCAGAAGACTAAACGAGTAAGTTAGGAGAGATCTTTAATCTTCATACTTAAGCTTCAATTACCACAGTGACTCTATTTATTGTCTAGATTATCGAAGCGTAAGAATTTCTAGGCCTACAACAAGGACTATTCTACCTAGGTAGTAATTTGAAGTTGATAGTGTGATTATTTGTTCTAAACAAGTAAATTATATAAAGAATTTTATGTAATTATAAAACATGCTTTTAGTTGTTTTTGGTACTAGAAGCCCTAATACCTTCCAAATGATTTATAACTATGGATTTTATCTACGTTAACCCTAGAACTTACCTAAGCATTAACATTATTATCTTGGCAACTAAAACTAATTTCAAATAAAACAAACCTAGGCATATATTCGATGCATAAATTAATGACTACAATCTAGCTAAACTCCAACATGCATAAAATAACTTGTTTATTGTTAACAAAAGTAATGGTGTTGTTTTTACACAAACCGTAGGTTCCAAACTATATCAAGCACAAAAAGATTTCAACAATAGTGTAATCCACGTGGTGGATGCTTGCTTGATGAAGGGTTTTGGGTGATAAACCCTAAGCAAAGGCATTTAGAGCTTTACCCTAAAAAAATCGCTTGGTTTCTATTCAGTTGTTTCTTTTTTTGGAAGGAGGAGTAGGCCGACAGGCCCTCGGCCTCCTCGGTTCTCTGCAATAGTTGTTGTGCTTGTCTTGGTCGTGGCGTTAGCAGACTTAAAGCTTGCTATCACTGTTTTCATCGAGGCTCAATGTTTAAACAGTGGTTATTTCTTGTTTTCCCAAGGCGTTAGCATGTTTGAAGCTCTGGTTCTTCGCCGTAACCGTGAGCTCAACGTTAAGCAGTTGGTAAGTTTAGGAGAATCTCCTCGTTCTTTTCTTTTAATTATACTAAGCTATAAACTAAACAACTCTAACCGTTTGTTGTTTGGTGATAGGTGATGCTGCTTGGCATTGCACTGTTAAATGTTGAAGGTGAAGAGCTGAAGGGTATGAGCGTGACAGGATCGGGTAAGCCTCGGTCCCAACCCTGGGGTACCCTTCGTTGTGAGTGTGTTGCATATGATACCAATGGTGCTTGCAGAATGTTACTAGCAACCGCATGTTCAAATTTTACTGGTGGTAAAATGTTGTTTTGCTTTGGAGAAGTTGTGGAGGTCGTAAGGCCATCCTTAGTGATAACCCTTAGGGTTTCACCAATGAGCTACGACTCTTGTAAGAAGGAGTTAGGGTAAGAATATTACTGTTCCAAGGTTTGAAAAACGTTGTTCAACACTGTATTTAAGTTATATGGAACTTCCTTGGTCTCTTTCTCAGCCACCGTATCTAATTTCGCGGCTAAGAACCGTGAAGGCATTTTGGTTTTATGAGTTGCACCCTGTGGTGATTATATTGGTTAATTTCTTTATAAAAAGAAGACTCTGTTTATAATTCTTTTGTCTTTAAATGGCAGAGCTTACGACCATAGTGTAAATATCTGTTTAACATTTGTTTTTCCTTTGGTATTTTCGATTGCGCAGTGCATTAAGCTTGGTAAAGAGTTTTCAACGTTTTGTTGTAATTTATTCTATGGCTGCGAACTGGTTAATGCTATTTGGCAAATTAGTTGTTGCAATTTTATTTGTGCACTTTGTACTGTAAAGGATTAACCTAGGGTTTGGTTTTAATAAACAGTTTTGGTAATCAGGTTACCTTCAGATATTCGATTTTTTTGGTATAAACAATAGTTAAAAAGTACACGTCTTCCTTTTAAATGGAAGAGCTAGAATCTATCCTTCGACTTAACTTTTGGATAAAGTTTTGGGAGATAAGAGTTGTTTATTGACTGAATTATATAATTGTCTATTTTTTAAATTATTTGCTAGCTGTGGTAAATAGGTTCTGTAAATGGATATAAAGTATTTTATTAAATAGTAGGGTTTAGAAAGAATAGTTTTACAAATATGAATAATAAAGTTAAACTGAATGTTTATAGTTTGTTTTCCTAAGTACTTAAGATACTATCATACAATAGATGTTATAATCTTAACCATTTTCAGTCCATTGAGTGTTCATCATGAGCTTACTGTGTTAGATGTTTAAAAACAAAGAAACAGTTTGAGGTTTAACTTGTGCATTAATTACTATAACATAACTAGAATACTCGTTTATAATTTAGGTATTAAAGTATTAGGATATTGAATGGTTTTTTTCTTTACTGAGTGTAAATAAACAGATTGTATTACAGTAACTATTATTGTATTATAATACACAGTTTTAATGTTTGTGTGACAAAAGCTTTACTATAATAAACTCTATATAATATTCTTAGAGGTTTTTGTATAAAAGTTTAAGTCCTAGAAATGGAATTATTATGATAATTAGCTAGAAAATAACAGTAAAAAGCTTCCAATATTAAATTAATTACTTGAAGATATTTACTAGCAACTTATCAGAAGAAAAGATTGTTGATTTATTTCTATGGAAACTCTACAATTCAATAACAGTTTAGATCATTTTATCCATGTATAATCATTCCTATCTATAGCTAAACAAACCTTCTGTACTAGAGTACTTCATCGTAAGATGAGTGGAAAAATACAGAAAGGAATTTTACACCATAATCAATCATTTCTAATTCTAGACTCATCTATTCTGATAATCATATACAAGTAAACTTTTCTAATTAAATGCAGACTTAAGCATTCTACTAACAGATTCAAAATATCTAAGTACTAATAGAAAAACTAAACATGATTGATTTCATTCCAGTAATTTTCTTTGACAGAAATAAATAAGATAACACCATGGAACTTGGTAAATTGTAGAAGGACAAACAACCCAAGGAGCACGTTCCACCCAACCTTTTCCTGAAGATAGCTCAATTGCTTGTCTTAGGACCCCCCAGCCTGTCCACTGATCCACCAGGATGAATGCACTATGTGAAGAAATGAGATTCAATACCCCTGCAACTCAACAGTAGTACTTAACAGTAGTACTTCTATCCTCAGTAGTATAAAACTCAGCTATGTGGCTGCACTAGTTTTGAATGTAGTCTTAATCACTCAATCCACTTCTAACTTTTCCCTCATCGAATCTCTTGTGCTCCTCTCTCAACTTTAGAAATTTCACAAGGTAATGATTGAACAGCTCCTTGCTGAATTCGATGGATAGATATATGCATGCCTAGGTTTTTTGGTTAGTTTTTCAATTAATGAGCCACCTGCTCTGTTCCACTTTCTTAGGGAACATGACCACGAAATTAGGGAAGTTGCCCCCTGTAACAGCTAGAAGTGATTGAGGATGCTACCATGTGTCAGTTTGCTATCACCCCAGTCAATTCCTCCTAGTGGGTCAGTGGATACTCATTCAACAGTCTCCTTAGATTATTTGTCTCATTTTTTATTTATTAAAAAATAAAATATTCAACATAATTAGTTACAGTCATCCTTGACCGAATTTGGTCAATAGTCATAAACTTTACAATAAAAGTAAAATATAATATTTTCTTAAACATAAAATGTTATTGAAATTGGGGTACGTGACATACACCCCCCATTAAGTCCAACATCGTCCTCGATGTTGCTTTATTCATCATCCTTAGAGCTGCCCTGGAACAAAATTGGATATGCTGCCTGCATATGACTCTCTAATTCCCAGGTTGCTTCTTCTGGACTAAGGTGCTTCCATTACACCTTCACCTGTCCAATGGTGCGATTCCGAAGCAATATTTCCCTCTTGTCGAGGATACAGTTCGGTTCCACCAGAAAATCTCCTTCGGGCTTCCCCTGAACATCATTCCAATTTAGTACATGAGTAGCATCGTGTACATATCTTTTTAAAACAAAAATACGAAAACATTATAAACTTTAAGATTCTGTGGTAAGGCCAATTGGTATGCCACTGGTCCAACTCTGGACAATATTTCGAAAGGCCCACAGTACCTAGGTGCTAGCTTAGCACAACTCCCTAATTTTAGGAGTTCTTTTTAGGTTTTACTTTAATGAAAACATGTTCACCCACCTGAAACTCTTTTTGAGTTCGTTTAAGATCCGCTTGGCTCTTCTGTCTGTTCTGTGCAAACTTTAAATTACCTTGTACCTGCTTCACGGTTAATTCCATTTTCTTTAATAACTCAGGTCCTAGTATTATCCTGTCAACGGGGTTACTCCATGAGATGGGAGTATTGCATTTTTTGCCATACAGAATTTCAAATGGGCTGAATTTTGCTGAAGATTGGTAGTGGTTGTTGCATGCAAACTCAACCAAGTGTAAGTAGTTCTCCCATTTACTTGGTTGTAAGATTACGTACATCCTTAACATATCTTCCAAAATTTGATTTACCCTTTCTGTCTGTCCATCCGTTTGCGGATGAAAAGATGTACTGAAATTCAAAGTAGTATCTAGGCCTTTAAATAAAGATTTCCAGAAGTTTCCCATGAATTTAGAGTCGCTGTCAGAAATGATAACTTTTGGAATTCTATGCAAACGAAAAATTTGTTTCATAAATATTTTAGTAATATTAGCAGCCTTATGAGTGGTCTTTACTGGTATAAAATGGGCTTCCTTGATGAGTTTGTCAACAACTACCATTACTGAATAATTCTGGTTCTGATTTTTAAGCAAACCTGTAATGAAATCAATGCTGATTATTTCCCATTTCCAGCTAGGAATTGGTAACGGCTGTAATAAGCCGACTGGATGCTGATGCTTAGTCTTAACCTATTGACATTCAAAACATCTAGCAATATATTTTGCCAACTCATTCTTCATATACGGCCAAAAGTAATCTTTCCGTAACATAGTTATTGTTTTCTGATAGCCAGGGTGTCCAGAATAAGGACTTTTATGTATTTCGTTTAAAATCAACAACTTAACTTTAGGTACGTTACGTATATACAGTCTATTTTTATAAAGTATTAACCCTTTTTCATTTAGACTGTAACCTGTTTTTAAACTTTCAGTTACATTTTCTGCCACTTTAGCTTGCAATTTTCGGTAATTTTCATCCAATTTTACTCCTTCAAGATGATCTTCTAAATCTGTTTTGTAAGTACTGATTGCTGCCATACAATTTAATCTTGCATTTTTGCTCAAAGCATCAACTACTTTATTTTCCTTCCCTTTGATATGTTGGATCTCGAAATCATATTTGCTAAGGAAAGCTAGCCACTTAGCTTGCCTTGCGTTTAAATTTAGTTGACCCTGTTGCCGCCTAATTCGCACCTCGGGTAACGTGGCATAAATCTTCAAGCCACTAGGTGCGACCTTGGGGGCAAGCTCGAGCCAAGTGCTGTCACCTGATACTCAGCTCCTCCGTCTAGGCCAACTCCTGGCGAAGCCAATGGGGGTGGACCCTAATGAAAAGTAAAATCTAAGGTTTTTACTCTATGAGAGAAACAATTAATTCTAGGAGTTTTAATATGGAATGAATGAATTTAAAAAATTACCAATTACTGCCAACAAAACTTAACCTTAGCAACACCTTAGCTCAAATTAGATACACAAAATTCAATGACACATTGCGTGATTAACTTATGCAAAAAAGGAATGGAAAAGACCAGTGCCAAAGTGAAAAGTGTGCTTGCAAAAGTGGGTTGCTAGTGTAGTCTCAGTGAAAGTATTGCAGTGTCTCGGTTGGTAAATTTTAAATTATTAAATGAATTGATTAAGGAATGGGTAAATTGTGGGTTTGGCCCAACAAGTCAAGTCCCTTCGAACTGAGTGCTAAAGCAGTAATACCAAGTGTCCAACAGGGCGAGGATAGACCTGCTTAGAGTAGGCCCCTGACTCTGTAGTGATTACTCTCTGCAACCTCCCGAGTTCTCAAGAAAATTACTTGTATGGATTTTCCTATTAGATCTAGTAACTCGTATCCCTTTCTGATACAGCCAACTGATCAGACAAGCTGCAGCGGTGTAGAGCATACGGGGAAGGAGTCTTGGTTTATTTTAATTAGAACAAATTTTCTGATTTAGAAAAAAGATAAAACCCTGCAGTCTCTTTCCAAATTCAGTACTCGGGCAAGCCCTTATCCACGAACCTGTACTCGGGAATGCGAGGGGGTTTATTTTAACTTAGCAGTGCATAACAAAATTGTTTTTGTTTTTTAATTACTACACTGCTCAAATCTTTTCCCTTATGGTACTTCGGTATAGCGCAGTGGGTAAGTATTCAGGTTACTTTTGCACAACTTAAACACAGCATAAAATGATAAAAAAAAAAGGACAACTACGCTACCAGCATATAAGAAAACAGAAACGGACACCGACACAAATCCCCCAAGGGGATGGGGACCGGGCTCTACTGAGCCTACTCAAACTTGTTTTATTTATTTATTATTATTCGGTTACAATGCTTTAGCAGAGAATGCTCTTTGGTCCTTGTTATCTGGGATCCAAAGGCTTACAACATGCAAAGGAAATAGGCCCAGCTAAGGGGAAAGCCTCCTGGGAGCTCTGGATGCTCGAAAAAGCTAATTTCGGGCAGAGTTTCCTTCTCTTTTTTGATGGGCCTGCTAAAAACCAGCAAGCATATGTCAGTGAAAGATGCCCAAAAACACTTTGGAAGTGTCTTTGGACAACGTGCAAAAAATTACAAAAAAAAATCTGAGTAGCAACTGATTACAAAAAAAATGAAACAACTAAGTAAGGCAAGCTAGAAAGCTTGCCTTCTTAGGATCTTTGCTTGCCTCTTGAAAATAATGGCAAGGAAATTTCAAGCACTAAAATGCTAGATAAATCAAATGAAAGCTCTTTAATCTTCTTAGCCAAGTACTTTGAAATTTTACTTTAAACTTGCGGAAAGAGGGCTAGATCTAACGTTTAAAAGAACAACTCGTAATTACGCAATCAGATCTAGAATTGAGAATTTAAATCTACTTTATATGTATCTTTGAAATGTAGATCTAAGCAAAGTAATAGTAAGCAAAGTAAATTTAAATATTTTTTGGATCAAGAAGTGATAGAACTGGGTGGAGCAAGAAGTAGAAAAGGGACGGTGACGCCTCCTTTGGTGAGATCCGAGGGATGATGCTTCTTCTTTCAAAGTTACTGGAGAAGAGGGAGAGCCTACTCGCTCATCAAATGCTCCAGCTCGGGTTTCCTGTAAAATACCTTCAACAACATGCAAAGAGGATTAAAAGCACCTGTGTGAAATAATAACAAGATAAACAGTATTATAGATCCATACAAGAAATCATATAAAACTTGGTAATCTAATATATTCCACAATAAGAAGTAACCTAAGAAGAATCACTTCCTATTCTTACCAAAATGTAAATTTCTTTACGAAGACAAGTAATCCCAACAATTGCAAATTATGAAAAGATTTGATACAGATTACCTCAATGATTCAGCACAAAGAAAACATCAATCCAACATCTATGGATCCCACACAGAAATTGCCTCCAAAGCCTTTTATTAACAATACTCAGAAAATATTACAATTGTATGCAAGCAGAGGTTCAACCTTCCGATCTTGAACAATGGAGAGGTGACCTGCTTAAATAGGAAAAGAGAGACCCAGGGGGGCCTCATCAATACTGAAGATGAAGTCAGAGTTTAGCTGAGCTTGAACAGAGGAGGTGATTGACACCTCTCTCACCAAACTCCCTCAACGAATCATAAAACTCCATCACATACCAAGCAATGAAAGAAACTGAAGATGAAATCACTCACTACGGTCGTGTGAGTATACGGCTCCTCCACGCGTGAGATAGTCTCACCAACCCAAATCGCATGTGCTTTATTTTCTAATGCAAGAGTACGGCTGTGCAAGTGACGTGAGCTCCATTAATAAAAAAAATCGCTTGGATCTAGTGTATGATAGATCCACAAACGACTTTCCCCACCGATTAACAATAAAGAATGGTTGGGGTCCACTATTGGCCGGCGTAGCTTCTAACCAAGCTAGCGTGATCATCCACGGGCCACCTCACGGTTGACGTCTCCCTTCTTTACCACGTGAGTGAAATCTGCGTTATCTACAAATGTGAAGTAAGCATAAGGTAAAGACTTTATCCAAAGTCATATTTTAATGCCAATCATGAAGAGGGGTCCACCTTCTAATGCTAGCGCAACCCTATTCCATGCTTGCGATCTCTCTTCATGCTTCACGTCACCATTTAAATATAACCTTTCACCACAATATTTTATAACCAAACTTTGATGTTAATGAGAGGAGGTGTGAATCGCTTCCTTCATGGGACCCCCTTGCCATGTCACTCAAATCAATTTTTCAATTGATTTTGACTTTTTTCTATTTTGACTTTAGTGCCAATCTGTCCAATTTTAGCATTAAAATGCTATTTTATGCACTTTTAGCCCAAATAATGCCTCACGGGGTTTTTCGGCTGCTCGACTGATTTAGAAAGTGGTCCCAAGGGTAAAGTGGACGCTCCGGGTGTGAAAACGAGTGTCCCCACGTCAGAAATGGACTCCGTATCTGACTTTTATTACAATCTGAAGTTTTTTAATTAAACCATTAA
>LPNX011161886.1:130656-291739 GCA_001517045.1 Pseudotsuga menziesii
GACCCAACAGATACTTTAAACCCTTATTATCCGTCATTAAGATAAATTTTCTCCCGACCAACAAGTCATGGCGCCACATTTTTAATGCATGTATCACGGCAGCCAATTCTAGATCGTAAGTAGCGTAATTTTTCTCATGAATTTTAAGTTTCTTGCACTCGTACACTATTACGTGTCCTCCTTGAGTTAAGACCCCACCAAGGCCATCGTTGCATGCATCAGTGCATACAACAAAATCCTTGTTAGGATCTGCAATTCTTAAAATGGGTGCATTAGTTAATAATTTTTTAATTTCTTAAAACTCTTTTCACATTTTTTATCCCATACAAATTTCTTCCCTTTCTTATGTAGAGAAGTTATGGGATTCGTGATCTTTGAAAATCCCTCAATGAACCTTCGATAATACCTGGTGATCTCCATGAATGATCGTACATCAGTTACATCCTTTGGGACCAGCCATTCGTTAATTTCTTTTATCTTATTTAGGTCAACCGAGATCCCATCTTTAGTTATTACGTGACCCAAGTATTGTATTTTATCTTTGAAGAAGTCGCATCTACTGAACTTGGAATATAGCTGATGTTCTCTTAACACTTGTAAAATAATTTTTAAATGTTCCTCGTGCTCTTCTTTAGTCTTAGAATAGATTAGAATATCATCAATAAAAACTACTACAAACTTATCTAGATATTTATGTAATATGTTGTTCATTAAACACATGAAGACTGTCGAGGCATTAGTTAGCCCAAATGGCATGACAACGAACTCATAGTGACCATATCAGGTCCTAAAGGCCGTCTTGAAAATATCCTCATCCTTAATCTAGACTTGATGATAATCGGATCTTAAGTCAATTTTTGAAAATATTGTTGCTCTGCGTAACTGATCGAACAGATCATTTATGCGGGGCAACTGGTATCTATTTTTTATTGTCATTTTATTAAGCTGACGATAGTCAATGCATAAGCCCAGAGTACCGCCCTTCTTTTTAACAAAAATGACTGGTGCTCCCTAAGGAGACACACTTGGTCTTATATACTTTTTATCTATCAGTTCTTTTTATTGCGATTTTAGTTCATTAAGCTTCAGGATGTTCATTCGGTAAGGAGATTTTGAGTTGGGCACTGCACTGGGTACCAGCTCAATAGTGAAATCCAACTCCTTTTTCGGAGGCAATCCCGGAATTTCCTCCGGAAATACATCCGAATAACATCTCAGAATTGGTATATCTTCTAATTTTAGCTTGTCTTCTTTATTAATGTGTTCTTCATAAGTTATAGTTATAACAAAAGCCTTAATCCCTTTCGAACATCCCTTTTTAGTTGTAAGGCAAAAATCTGTCTGATTATTGTTTTCCTAGGGATTCCTTTTACTGTTACTGTTTCTCCTTCGTTATTTAAACAAGTAAAAGTTTTATCAAAACAATTTAACACTACTCGATGCTATTCCAACCAATCCATTCCAATTAATACATCATAGGAGCCTAATGGAAGTACATTCAGCTTTACAGAAGTTTCAAATTGATTCATAATTAATGTACAATATTTCACAAAATCAATTACTTTCCTTTTTGCTCCTGTAGCTAATTGAACCAACCATGATTTTGCAAATTTCTTTACTAATAGTTTATTTTTCTCTACTAAACTGGGAGAGACATAACTCAGGCTAGCCCCTGGGTCAATTAAAATAGAAATAGGTTTATGGTTCAACATACCTTCTACTTCCACCATGGAAGTCTAATATTCAGCATGTTTGTTTTTCAGCACTGCATTGATTCTGGGCATCCCTCTTGCTAAATCACTAACCGTTGTTTCTTCCTGCACAACATGAATGTTGTTCACTGTCTTCAACCTGTTAGGACAGACTGATGCATAGTGAGGTCCCTGGCATTCCCAACATTTTATTGGTTCTTTACATTCATTATTTTTAACATAATTATTTTGATTATTTGTAAATTTTTTATTTGTGACAGTAGGGTTTTGCTGTGGGTTACTTTTTGAATTACTTCCTTGAAATCTTCTGTCAGGAAGATTGCGTGAGTTATTATGCCCAAAATTTCGATTAGGTGTGAAATTTTTCTTCCTTGATTCAAAATTATTATTAGGCCTTATTATTTTCTAGTTTGGCATGTTCTCCCTTTTTCGGTTCTGCTCATAGCAGAAATCTGCTTTTCGCATGGCCTCTTCAAGGGTCTTGGGATTATCATATTCAATTCTGTCCTTAATATGAAAAGGTAAACAACTTAGAAACAACTGTACCTTAGGTTTTTCATCAACAATATAAGGCACACATCGCAATAAGCTTAGAGATTTACTATTTAACTCTTTCATACTCATGGTTCCCAACCTTAAGTCATAAAATTCTTTAGCTTGTTCCTCATAATATTGCTTCGACATAAATTTCTTTTTAAAGCAATTTTTAAAAGTGCCCCAGTTTATATTCTTCTCTTTTATGCCCTTAACTTGTTTTATGTCCTGCCACCAGATGTCGGCTTTTTTAGTTAAGTTATATATTGCCATCCTCGATTTTAACTGATTTGAATAATTAAATATCTGAAAGTACTTTTTCATTTCGGACAACCATGCTTTGGATTTCTCTCCTTTTTCTATTTCGCCATTAAAAGTTGGTGCTTTAATCTCTTTGAACTCCTCAGAAATCTCTTCATAGGGCTTGTACTTCTTTCTAGAGCGATAATTACTCTTGCTACTGTCACTAGAATATTGGTGTTTATTTATGTATGAGTTATCGTTAATTTCAGAAGAACTGCTTTCAATTTTAGAGTATTTTGACCTTTTACCCTTATGTTGATAGGACGTAGTGTCAGATTTTATCTGTTTATCTTTTTCTTCGTTATGAAACTTTTTCAGCAGTATGTGATTCAGCTCCTCCTGAGCTCTTAGGATTCTCTCATTTTCTTTTTTAATGGTCTCCATTTCAGTTTTTAAATCCTTGACCGTTTGCAGTAATTCATATGAGTTGTTAGTTATATCTTCTTTAGCAGGTTCTTTCCCAAAATTATTTTGTTCATTTAATGGAGACCTCTCTTTAGCATACTCTTCGAGTCTTTCTATACCTGCAAATCTAATTCAGAAAATATTTTGTACAACAACATTTAAAATCATAAATCAGTATCCATACTTTCTATTTACTTATTGTTTACATGCGCTGAGCCACTTCAGGCCTAGTGTCTGAACTTGGGCTCTAATACCATATGTAACATCCCCAAAAATTCACAAGAATTTAAAATTTTTCTATGTGATATTAAATGCTAAATCATAGCCAGAATTCTAGTTTAATAATTAACTTTAATCTAGTTAATAGATAAATTACAAGACCAGACATCAAGAGAAAACTTAAGAGTTAATTCCCTTTGGTTAAATGTAACTAAAAGGCTACAGAATTTTACTTACTAACTTGTAAGTCACCTACCACTAACCGTATTCAATCTATATTGATTTTCAGTTTTGAATAAAATGTTTAACAAAAGTTAAAGAGTTTCAAATGACTGAATTCATATCGTTGGTTTGTTTGTAAGAATGTGTATGATTTTGATGGTTATTTTCTTTTCTTACTGAAAGGGGCTTGAGGGTAGCTTGAGGCTTACTTAGCTTTTCTTAAAGCTAACGCATATCCGATGCTTGTACAAGATTCACAGGGAAAAACTTACTTCTAGGTTTACAATGTAAGAATTTAAGGCTCAAAAGACTAAACGAGTAAGTTAGGAGAGATCTTTAATCTTTATACTTAAGCTTCAACTACCACGGTGACTGTATTTATTGTCTAAATTATCGAAGCATAAGAATTTATAGGCTTACAGCAAGGACTATTCTACCTAGGTAGTAATTTGAAGTTGATAGTGTGATTATTTGTTCTAAACAAATAAATTATATAAAGGATGGTATGTAATTATAAAACATGCTTTTAGTTGTTTTTGGTACTAGAAGCCCTAATACCTTCCAAATGATTTATAACTATGGATTTTATCCATGTAAACCCTAGAACTTACCTAAGCATTAACATTCTTATCTTGGCAGCTAAAACTAATTTAAAAAAAAACAAACCTAGGCATATATTTGATGCATAAATTAACGACTACAATCTAGCTAAACTCCAACATGCATAAAATAACTTGTTTATTGTTAACAAAAGTAATGGTGTTGTTTTTACACAAATGGCAGGTTCCAAACTATATCAAGCACAAAAAAATTTCAACAATAGTGTAATCCACGTGGTGGATGCTCACTTGATGAAGGGTTTTGGGTGATAAACCCTAAGCAACGGTATTCAAAGTTTTACCCTAAAAGAAATCGCTTGGTTTCAATTTAGTTGTCTGTTTTTTGGAAGGAGGAGTAGGTCGACAAGCCCTCGGCCTCCTCGGTTCACTGCAATAGTTGTCGTGGTTGTCTTGGTTGTGGCGTTAGCAGACTTAAAGCTCTGGTTCTTTGCCATCATCGTTTTCATTGAGGCTAAACGTTTAAACAGTGGTCATTTCTTGTTTGCCCAAGGCGTTAGCAGGTTTGAAGCTCTGGTTCTTTGCCGTAACCTTGAGCTCAACGTTAAGCAGTTGGTAAGTTTAGGAGAATCTCCTTGCGTTCTTCTTTTCTTTTAATTATACTAAGCTATAAACTAAACAACTCTAACCATTTGTTGTTTGGTGATAGGTGATGCTGCTTGGCATTGCACAGTTGAATGTTGAAGGCGAAGAGTTGAAGGTTATGAGCGTGAAAGGCTCAGGTAAGCCTCGGTCCCAACCCTGGGGTAACCTTCGTTGTGAATGTGTCGCATATGATACCAATGGTGCTTGTGGAATGTTACTGCGTCTTCAAATTTTACTCTTGGTAAAATGTTGTTTTGCTTTGGAGAAGTTGTGGAGACCGTAAGGCCATCCTTAGTGATAACCCTTAGGGTTTCACCAATGAGCTACGACTCTTGTAAGAAGGAGTTAGGGTAAGAATATTAGTGTTCCAAGGTTTGGAAAACGTTGTTCAAAACTGTATTTAAGTTATATGGAACTTCCCCGGTCTCTTGCTTAGCCACCGTAACTAATTTCGAGGCTAAGAACTGTGAAGGCATTTTGGTTTTAGGAGTTGCACCCTGTGGCGATTATATTGGTTAATTTCTTTATAAAAAGAAGACTCTGTTTATAATTCTTTTGTCTTTAAATGGCAGAGCATACGACCATAGTGTAAATATTTATTTAGCATTTGTTTTTCCTTTTGTATTTTCGATTGCGCAGTGCATTAAGCTTGGTAAAGAGTTTTCAACGTTTTATTGTAATTTATTCTATGGCTGCGAACTAGTTAATGCTATTTGGCAAATTAACAAGCTTGAGCGAACTGGTTAACGTTATTCTATCTCAGAAGGATTCAAGCTTGAGCAAAGCTTTCTCTTCTTCCTCTTTCAAACTCAAAATTTCTCCTTCTTCTGGTTACTTGTTAATTATGCTTAAGAAATAGATCTGCTCTTTCTTGCTTAGTATTCGATCTAGTGTTCTTTAAGCATGCAGATCTAATTTGTTTTCAGAAGAACTTCATCATTGGATTAGGTCTAAAGCTAGAAATTTGTACTTACATGCAAAGAAAAATTCAAAATTTTTCTAAGTACAAAATTTTTCAATTTTTTTTTATTCTTGCATTGTCTTTCCCATCATTTTATAACATTGTTAGCTTGCTGGTTTTTAGCAGGGCTGCGCATAAAAGTGAAGTTTTGGAGTGACGAAGAACATTGAGGAGGCCTCAGAACAAGGCAGTGGACACCCACTTTGATATAGTTTCTTGATGTACAATTGTAAGTTTTTAGATCCACATTTATTGGACTAAGAAGCACTCCATTTTCGTCATAAAAATTGTAAAAGAATTAAACGAGAGCAGTGGGGTAACCAACACCCACCTCCCATTCCCCTCGGGGGGATTTGCGTCTTGTGTCATTTTTCGTGAGATTTCTTTTTCTAACCCCACCACTTCACACTTACTTTTTAGTGCAGGGTGTATACTTATTTCACATTTTCTGTTTAATTCATTGTTTTACTTTTTGCAAAAGTAACTTAGAGATAAAACCATTCTTCGTCGCCACGAATTATGCTCTCACCTCCACCCAAAGGCCTTGCCAATTAGTGGAGGTTGATCAGAAAAGTGATGCATAAATTTGGCCAACATATTTCTTTCATTAATAAGTATTTTATTTCTCTTGTTTCCTAACTTATTGCATAAAAAGAACCTAAAGACTTTTGAACTTGTCATAAGACAAGTCAAGAGCACTCTTTATCGGAGAGCATTCTGCATTGCACTAGCATAATAGATTAGATAAGACTCTTGAATCTCACCATAAGGTGGATCAAGAGCACTCTCTGTCGGAGAGCGTGGTTTGTTAATAAAAATTGCAACTTATTGTTACATCTCTAATAAAATAAACCAAGACTCCTTCCCCGTATGCTCTACACTGCTGCAGCTTGTCTGATCAGTTGGCTATATTAGAAAGGGATATGAGCTACTAGATTTAATAGGGAAATCCACACAAGTCATTTTTTCGAGAACTCGGGAGGTTGCAAAGGGTAAGCACTACAGAGTCAGGGGGCTACTCCAAGCAGGTTCATCCTCGCCCCGTTGGACACTTGGTATTACCGCTTTAGCACTCAGTTCCAAGGGATTTGACTTGTTGGGCCAAACCCACAGTTAACCCACGCCCTTAATTATTCATTTAATAATCTAAAATTTACCAACCGAGACACCGCAATACTTTCACCGAGACTACACTAGTAACCCACATTTGCAACCACTCTTTTCATTTTGGCACTGGTCTATTTTGTTCTTTTTCCATAAAGTGAATCACGCAATGCGTCATTGAATATTGTGTATCTGATTTGAGTTAAAGCGTTGCTAAGGTTAAGTCTTGTTTGCAATAATTGGTAATTTTTAATTCCATCCATTTCACATGAACTCCTAGTTTAGTATATTCTTTCGTAGACTAAAAGCCATAGATTTTCTTCTAATAGGGACCACCCCCCTTGGCTTCGTTAGGAGTTATCCTAAACGGAGGAGTTGGGATCAGGTGACAGCACCTGGCTCTTTGCTTGCCCCCAAGGCCACACCTTTCCCTCTTGGGAAACAACAGTCCAAAATATTTCTACTGACTGTGTGCTTTCGGCGGACAACACCACTGCATACTGTAAAAGATATTCATGTGTGGTTATCAGTAAATATTTTGAATGCACTGTTTAGCCGTAGTTTAATATTAAAGGAACATTTTATAGTTTGTCCTTTCAAAATTCCCCATGTGAGTTGTTTTGGAAAGGCCTCTTCCTCTTATTTCAATGAGACGAAGAACTCAAATATTTAGTGGAGGCTTTGGAGGCAAATGACTTTTTGGAAGAGAAGTCTGTAGTATACGTTTGAGCTATGGGACCTCTTATGAAAATGCCTCTTTGAGCTACTACTACTCTTTTCCTCAATTTTTTGAGTGCTGCCCATGGTGAATCTTTCTCTGAATGTTTGTTAAGCTTTGGAGCATGGTTGTTTAATTAATTTTGTTCTTCTCGAGCTTTGATCAGCCTCTCATTACTTGCTCTGCAACTTTGTAATTCCACTCTTAGTCTTCTCATGGTTTCTATAATATCTAGGGGAGTTACTTGATTTCTTCGACCATTAGATTTTGTCTCTACGTTCTCAACATGTATATTTTCTCCCATGGCATTTGTTTCACCTGCATAACGATCATGTGCATCTTCGACGATGATGGTTTTTTTGGCCCAACCAAGACCAAGGATTTCCAAATTGCACTATATTGAATGTTGACTCTTATTGTCCTTGACTCCTTGATATGATATTGCATCTGCAAAAGTGTTCATATAAGCACACTTCTTAGCTTTATAACTTTCTTAAAAAATCATAAAATTAATTTTCATGCATTTTGGGAACTACCCATATTGACAAATGTTGTCAAATTAAGGCAATAGGCACTTTTATGTTCAATTTTTAGTAACATTTGAATCACTCTTTTAGAATCTGATTGTGCACATTTGTTCCCCTATGGATAAGCTTTCCATTGACTAACTTTGTCCATTTTTTGTTTTAGAGCTACAAGTTACATCCATTCAAAATTGCCAATTTTGCCCACGTGGCACGGGTGGGACCCATCTCAAATTTTCAATTTTTCAAAATTTTCTAAGTTTCCTCCAATGTCCAATTTCTCATCCTTTGACGAATTGACAATTCTCATCAACGAACTTGATTGTGCAACCATGGAAATGATTTGGCTTCTTCGGCCCATTCAATTCTAGTGCTACAACCACTAGCTTTGGTACCACTCTGTCATGTCCCCATCCCTCAATCTGACTAAAGGAGGGGGGTGTTTGATCCGAATTTGGATTTAAAGAGCAATGGCATCAGTATTTACGAATTTTAAGCTTTTAACTTTCGCCCCATGGCCATAAAACGAATTCATAAACAAGAAATGGATGTGTAGATGTAAAATACAAAACACAGTAAAAATAAAACTCTATCCACACAGACATCATGCATAAACATGCATTTTCATCATAGGAAGAAAATATAATCATTCCACATTCATATACAAGATAATACTTATCTTTTAACAAAGAAGATCCAAGTAATTGGCTGTGTAAGAGTGATTTTCCACCCATCTATAGGTATTTGCTACAAATACCACCCTCAAAGTTGGGCTATGAGGCCACCAAGGCGAAGGAAACACTTAAGGCTTCTCTCTCTCATCTCACAACCCATTTACTCATGCTTAGCTAACTGCCCACCTCTGAGCATTTCCATGGATCTCACTCAACCATTCCAACCATGACACTCTTCTCTATTACCCCACACAACACAAGGAAGGCATTTCCTTGACTGTTCCATAGTTCCAACAAGAAATCCAACCCTTACAGTGCTTACTAGTGTGTGTAGAAAGAGTCCACTTTGTTGTATGCTTTTGGAGAATCTCCTGAAACCTTAATTCATGGCATCTCAAGCATGTAGAAGTA
Organism: Pseudotsuga menziesii; assembly: GCA_001517045.1. NCBI lineage: Eukaryota > Viridiplantae > Streptophyta > Pinopsida > Pinales > Pinaceae > Pseudotsuga > Pseudotsuga menziesii. Next base: position 139,646 of record LPNX011161886.1, read on the forward strand.
GTGAAACATAATGGATAAATGTCTTTCCTTTTTCCAGCCTCTATGCTCACCTACAACCATTCTCTTTTCTCTAATTTATGCTATTCTCCTTCACAATTCGAATTTATGGTTGTTGCACAGTTTGGTATTGTAATGGCAATGGAATGACAACAAGAGAAAAAACTCTGTCCAATGTCAACATCTGCCTAGGAATGAGTAATAGAATCCCAAGGATATGAGAGAATGGTGAAGAGACAACTGACACAACTTCTGGCTATAGAAGAAAGAACTCTTACAACTGCCATAGAAGTATATTCATCCCATGCTTCCATAATAACATGATAAGACTTTCTCCCACCAACCTCACACATGCATTTAATGATTGGATTTAATAGTCAAAAGGAAGTAAATGGGCTCATTTAAGGCACATGGCAACAAAATGATGAGTTCTAAGGCTGACACTTAGCAATAGAGGATTTAATCTCCCATAGGCCCCCTTTCTTCTTCCATTCTTGTGGAATCATAGCCCCTTTGTTGCTCTTTACACAACCATCTTGGACCATTTTATTATTTTTCCAGCATAATATTTACATAGTTTTCGAGTTAGCATGACAATCCAACCACATGGTTTATATAGAAATATTTACATTATACATGCCTAGCCATTCACTAGTCGAGCCTTGGCCTTGAGCTCTGCACTAGGAATCCATACTAGCATATTTACACGATTTACATAATTTGGTTTAATATATTCCACGTAAAAACCGGGGTATTAGAGTGGCTTTAGTAGATGGAAGCACCATGAAAAAGGAAGTGATCCATTGAGTGGAAGCTGATCCAGGATGTGGATGTCGCTTGAGGATGAGGAAGCCGAGCTGAAGGACCTCCTGCAAGTATAAGGCCAGACATTTCTGGTCAGGATACTTGCAGGCTATTTTTGTTATGTTTGTCCAACTAAGCAGGATCGGTAGGGAATATAACCTTCCCCTCAACAAAAGACAAAAGATCAACCTCCTCCAGTAGCATCTATGATGTGCACTTTCAAGGTGAAAACTTGAAACTGTTCTCTAGATCGTTGCACTCTCTAAGACTGAGAGTAGTCATGTCAGCAACTCCTGGAACACACCACAACCAAGAAAATCAGCTGGAAGAGACAAATCAGATCAGCAAGCTATCATAGGTGTGGATCGCCTCTTAGAGGAATCAAACAATGCTCCAATCACTAGAGTGTCATGGGCGTTTTACTCATAAACCCTTCACAGGTCCAAGTTCCTACTTCAAGCATGGATCACGGCACTCTTTGAAGACTCTTGGGCATCACTCATGTTGAAACCTTCTGACAGTGCCCTCTCATAGGGAACTGATCTTTCCATACACAAATACCTAAAAGGTTTCAGATGCACAGCTCTGATACCATACTAAATTTTTTAATCATGTCAAGCAGACCTGCACTCCTATACAAATCCTAGATTGCTTCTTCCGCAGGACCAGACCCTCAGGTAACAGAAAAACGAAAACCTATGACGACAGTGGATGAAGGAATGCTAGATCTACAAATACATCCCTCTGAAAATTACGACAGCAAGTACAAATCTGTAGCACTCAATCACATCTATCTTCGATTAACTGGAAGAAGAAAAATACAATGTAATAGCTCAAAAACACCTATCTGTCTTGACTCTACCTCATATGCACTGCCCTAGCTCTCCTTATATAACTGGAGGGATTAAAATTACAAAAATAACACTGCCCATTCTTGAGGTGCACCTAGGCTGGGAATAGAAACCCTAAACCTGCCTAGAGAAAATCACCCAGCCTGCATTCAAGTAGGTAATTCAACTCAGCATGTATGGATGGATTAGCATCTTTGAAATCTGCACCCTAGGTTTAATTTGAACCTTCTCATTCAAGGCACCCAGTCTAAAAATAGAACATCAGCTAACTAGAACTAATAGCTAGTCTAAAATAAGAAATGCCATCAGTTTCTTAACTTGGAACAACATTTCTAATTAAGGATGGAGCATGCATGCACCTCTATAACAAGGATGCCTACTAAAGGAGACGGTTCCCTTATAAACAGACCTATCTGCTGCACAGAAACTGAGGCACAATGGATCAGCTGAAGTGCACCAAGCTGCAGTGGAGTAGAACAGTGACAGAGCAACCAGGTAAAACGAATACTAGTTTCGTGATTATAATAAGTTGGCATTCCAGCTTCAGAGATGTTGTCATTGCTGGTTAACTTCTGCCTGTCTGAAAGTTATGGATTCTCTTAGCTACATGCTTGGCTATTACAGAATAAAAAAATACTTGGTCAGTCTATCCCCACTTTAATATATTGGAGACAGGCCCAAATTTCATCTCCTTGCTATGCTTCCTTTTGCAATTTTAGTTGTTTGCCTTTACTTGGTCACATCAGCTAGCAACTTCTCAATAAAATGTGAGCAACAACATTTTGTGCTCTTCTTCTAACAACGGTTATTTGCTTCCCATAGCCTCTCAGCAAAGAAGTGGTATATGAAATGGTGACATTTCACTGCTTGATCTCTTCAGTCTCCCCTTATGATGGGAAATTAGGTTCCAAAATTTGATACTCTGCATGCAGCCTAGATCTTTAAATAGGAAACATTGAAGCTTAACTAATATTTTGATGGCAAATGAGGTACGACTTTCCATACAATGGCAAAATAAATTGTCCGGTGTTTATAAATTGTGGCTTCTCCAATCATGTTCATAAGTCTCGACTGGGGTAGTTGAATGAAAAGAAACTTTAACTCACCAACATGGGACCGTCCAATCTTTTCGGTACATGGTCCTATTTTCGACAAAAGATGGGCTCGCTGGGTGAACCACAACTCATGTGGCTAGTTCGTTCCATGGAGATTGGGGTTGCAAAGCCCCCAATTGGTTCTTCATGTAGTGCCAAGGCTCTTTCTCTTTTGCATACTAGTACATTGTCAGGAGTTCTTTGTCTTCAGGATGCTCTATCATGTTTGCAGCTTAAGTCTACACAAACTTACTAGTAGGATTCAAGGAGGTCAGTGGCCATCTAAAACCACAAGTTTGTTCTGTCAGCTTCCAAATTAGAAGTGCAGATGTATGCTACTCCCAACATATGCTTGTCTATAAAAAAGGTACGATGTTTGCAACATTGGGTTTGAGCTTAAAACCTTTAATCTTAACTTCTTCTGGGAGTAAAAGTCAGCCTTACATAACTCTTAATTTTTATGAGACTATTTCTTTTAAAAGGGTCAAAACGCGTATCAACATTCCATGATAAAATTAATCAATTGAAAAGGGGACTTACATAGTCAGCTGCTCCACTGGGATCCTCTGAACCTTCAAGCACTGAAAACTGAAGGGGACTTGAGGGTTTTGTTCTATTGTTACAAATTTCCTTGAGGATAACTTGTCTCCTTGAGTTTCTTTCCCTTCGAAGGAAAATTATGGTTGTTTGCTCCTTGGGCATGTTTTAAGGTTCCCTTGCTGAGCTTCCTGCTTATGAGAACTATGATTAGGCTTAGTTTGTGGCAGTTCTATAACGACCTTTCCTTTTGGATTCCTTATGGAACCTAGAAGAATTGTGACTTTGTGCAGAAGATGCTACAGGCTTCTTGCAGAGCACTTTGGTCCACCTTTTGTCTTCTTTTTTGGAAGTGGTGCAGGTTGACATTCCTTAGATGCCTTGGGGTGGCTAGGTGGTAACCTTTGATTTTTATGATTCACACTTTTTAAAAGGAAGCAACACATGAGCATAGTGTCCATGAATTCTTCAATTTCTGTGGAGAGGTCAACCTCCACAGACTTTCTTGGTGGGTTGCGTGGCATAAAGCCTGTGGGGTTCGAAACAAGGAAACTTGGTAGAGAGGCAACTAAATGGTCCAAAAACTGCCTCGAAGGCAAGGGGTGAGGAAGGAATTATATGTAGACTGAGCAATGGATTTTGCTTGTCATGACCTAAGAAAGACTTGTTCCATCCTTTTTTATTTTAATAGCCCACTGCCCAGTTAATGGCCCCAGAAAAGAAACTCTCCTTTCCTTATTATTTGGCCACCAAGAAAGACTTTCAGTTGCTGGAATTATAAATAATCGTGTGAGTTGATGGGAAGAGGTGTGATACAACCCAAGGGTGGTCATATATGTTGTTTAATATATATGATGTGAACCCAAGGGGGGCATATATGGGGCTATATGGGACTAAATGTATATGTATTGATGTAAATGTATATGTAATAGTGGTTGGCTCTAATGAAGGGACCTAATGAAGGGATCACATGTGCAATGAGTGAATAGGTATATATGGAGATAATGTAGTCATTGTTGAGAACATGTGAATACCTATTCACTCATTGCACATGTCCCTTCATTAGGGCCAACCACCATTACGTATGCATTTACATCAATACATATACATTTAGTCCCATATAGCCCTATACATGCCTCCCTTGGGATCATATCATATGCATTTAACCCCATATATGGCCCCCCTTGGGTCATATCGAGGTGGCTCTACCCAATGAATTGATTTGGCCCGCCTTTCTCTCATCGATCCGAAACCGTGGTAGAGCATCCAAGCTTTCAAGCAAGAATGGGGCAGAAAAACCCTGATGCAGCACATCCTAACTTCAAGGATTGACTTTCTGCCCGTCTCCTTATCAACACGTTAACAAGATAGGTGGATTGTGCGAATTCTCTAATAAGAAGTGGTATAAGATGAACTATCTTTGAAAGAGGGGAGGTCAATATAAGATTCAGAGGTGATTCGTTGTGACCGAGGGACACTTTTGGAACAAACTCCCTAACTTTCTTTAGCAAGATGTCCTTCCTGGCTTACTAAAGTTACAATTTGTAGGTCAGGACTAAGAGGAGTTTATAATGGGGATTTAATACCCATCCTTTTCAGGTGGAAAAGCCTGCCACGGGCAATGACAAGACACACACTTAGATTAAATTTTGAAAGGGTCAAGAGTTAATGGTTCCAATCAGGTGGCAAGCTATCTCAGGGCCTCCAGTTAGAATTTTTAGCTCCGAGTCACTAGCCTTTTTTGAGTACATATTATAGCATGTTAAAGTTTCATGAAGGTTTACATCAAGAGTTACTTGAGGAGGTTACTCCCTGGTCCAATTTTTTTTTTTTTTTTTGACTAGGGGAATTAGCAGTTGGGGCCGGGCTGGTACTCGCGTGACACGGGGTCTAGGATCCATTCCCGCTACCACTATAAACCTAGGTGCCCCACACCCGCCGCAAGACATGGGACACGGTTAAACCCGGGTGGGATTGATCTCGTGACCTCCAATTAACAACAACTTCATTACAATGGAACCGCCAATGAGCCACACCTGTACAGGTTATCTCCCTGGTCCAACTTTAATCATTAGCTTTTTATGGAATTTCTTGTATATTTTCAAGATTCAATTAAAATCCAGGGAAAAGTTCATTGATACGTTATTTTGTTACGTTGTTTTATGACAGAAAAATTCAAGAGGAAGGTCTGGATGTGGAAACAACTCGGAACCAAGACCATTTTGGTGCTGTTGTTCATCACCTCTCTTTGATGCGCAATAAGCGTTGCCTCATGTCTTACATGTAAGTCATTGGTCCTAACATATTTTATCTATGCATTGTTGTACTTGTGGTCAAAGTACTTTACTAATTTTCCGTACCTACATTTTGTGATTTGCTTTTAAAATTTGAGAATTGTCTTTTGTTTCCGTTTAAAAATCCAGTTCATATTATTTTGATGTCTAAATTCCAGTTCATATTATTTTGATATCTAGCCTACTGAGCTATGGCTTATCTTATTGTCACTCCGATCTATCAGAACCTTTTGAGAATTCTTCTTGTTGACTTTCTGATTTATCAGAAGTCGGATACCTTTATTATTCTTCTGAAAGTATGCGCGATCGAAATGTTAGGTACAACCGGGCACAAAAAATTCAAAGCTTAAGATGGAAGCTTGGAGCTGTACTTCCACAGGAAATTCAAATGAAGCTCAGCTATTCTGAGAAGGAATACTTCAAGAGTTACTCAGAAATATTGGGATCACACATGTCAGAATTAGATCTTGACCTTACTGTGGTAGGTCATATTTAAGTGCTCTGGTTCTGTTCTTGAATGTCAAAGATGCTTCACGTGCACTTGGATTAGCATGGTTGGATGGACACTGAACTTTTGAATTAATATGTGACTGCTCCTGTCAGGATCTCCTCTCTTGTTGTTGTCAGATTGCAATAAGTAGAATAAATTTGACTGAAAACATCAAATCAGAGAAATGATTTTGCCATTTTATGATTTGTTGCAATTAATAAGAGTGTCAATGCTCTTTCTATTACATGATGAAGCTGAACATTTTGGCAGGATATGATCCCGCCGAAAGATCCATACATTAAGGTTCGTGTGGTTGATGATATTGGTGAAGTTTTGCTTGATGATCAATCAACATCACTGATACGTAATTCAATGCATTTGATGAAGCGAACGGAAGCAGAGGCTTTTGTTTCCCAGGTTTTGTCTTTGCTGTTTTTGTAAAATGGTTACTGTAACATTGTTTGTTATTTCATCCTTCTAGCAGGGCTTACAGCATTTTATTTCTTCTGAGACTGATGAGTTTATCCTATCGTCATATTTTAACTATATGGGTGTTTGTATGAATCCCAGGGCTTGATGGAGGAGTTCATAGAATGATATAATGGCTGTTTGCTAGAAAGTCTCGCAAACGCAGCTTAGAGCCCCCTCCTCCATTTCCTCTCAAATCACAGACAACATTACGAGTTTTACCATCCACTGCGTTAGTTCCCCTCGGGTCAGGAATTGCCTGCGAGATTTTGTCAAATTCCTCTTTCCGAAGAGTTTTTTGTCATTGGATGTGCTTTGCATTGTAAATTATCCTTTCTAAAATAATTTTTTATAAGCAAATTTTAAATTCTATAAATTAAGTTAGTTTTTCTTATTGGTTTTCTTTGTTAGAAATCTAATCGCTTCTTCACTTGGTTCAGTGAGTTTGACTAGGAGTATCTTATATTCATGTTCTTAATTCACTTGTTTTAGGAGCATCTTATATTCATGTTCTTTCAGTGAGTTTGACTAGGAGTATATTATATTCATGTTCTTAACATCAAAGGTATAAAATATCGGATGAAACTGGAGACAATGCCTTAATTTACCATAGAAGATTTGATTCAGTTATAATTTCTTTAAATTTCTCAAGCTTTCAACTAAATTCCTCGAACATCAATCTTATCATTCCATCTCAATCATATGATGATTTTAAACTAGAATCAATTACATAATATGAAAACTGTGTAGTTTTTTTTAAACACAATAAAATTAAAAATATTTAATATGAAATTTTGAATTAGTCACATTTTATTGTTGATTTTTTTTTGCATGGTTTAATAGTCTTTGGAATTGGACTCCAACCAACTGAGCTTGCTCCTAGCTATTGTTGACTTTTGTTTAAAAAGAATAAAAAATAAAATATTATTGTCATTTCTTATATAAAGTTTTGATTTTGATGTGATTAATTATACATATTTTTATTAAGTGTTTTTAGGAAAACAATTATATATATACATATATATGTTCTTATACATTCCATTTTAATTTCGTAATTTCTATATTCAAATACATTGACAATCTACTTTGTGGCATATGCACTTGTATAAAACTTAATTATGTGATTTATCTTAGCTACTCATCTCCATATTTGTTGCAAAAACTAATATGAATTGTTTTACACAATGTGAAATTACATTTTCCAAGTTAAATTGTTTAGGATTATTTTGTCGAAGTAAAAATACTTACATTCATAAATAAAATTTGAATTGTAATCTCTAAAATGAGGGAGGGAAACTACTAGATGACTTGTCCTCTCCATGTTCAACCCTACAACCATGGTAGTCCAGTTTCATTGAGTTTGCTTGTGAGCATAGGCTTTTTGCCAAAAAAAAAAAGAGGAAGTAAACTGGGAAAAGAACCCAATTGACATAACAAGACTCGAGAGCCTTGTACTTAGTATAAATGGAGCCCTTATACCACAAGAAAATGCAACTAGTGTGGAAGAGAACAAAGAAAGAGGAAGCACATAGAAAACCATCTCAATCGAAAATCGATCTCGTGAGGTCAAGGAGCATAATAAGTGCATAGTAGCATGACCATGAAAATTCCCTTATTCTATTTGGAGTCCATACTTGTAGAAGTCTATGTGGGGTTTCTTTGGTCAACAAAATTGAGATCATTTAATTTGTCATACATTTTTAGATGCCAATGCCATACATTTTTTGTCTTCTAGGGTTTTATGATTAGTAGTATGAAGGGGAAAGATCGATGTCTGCATTGAGATCAAGTGTAGCTTGATAAGCAATTTGTGTTGCAGACAATGGCATTTCTACTCTTGTGGGTGTGAGAATTTCATTCGAATTAACCAGAGAAGGGAGAGTCCATGGGTCACTTAAATATGATGTATGAAATGAGATTGGACTCAAGGGTGACGAAACATCAATGGGAGTAGAATCAATAGCCAAGATTGGAGTTGAAATGTTAAAGGTTCCCATCAATGAAGGATACATTTCGACATTAATATTCTTAGTTGTCGACTGAGAATTATCAACAACCAAGATAGTGGGACCTCGTGATGTTGAGCAACCAAAATTATCAAATGATAATTGATTGATCATCATGATTCTATCTTCGTAAGGAAAGCACACTACATGAAATACTGACGATATGATCATTGTCATGGTATAAATCCAGTTCCAGACTAGTAAAAGATTATAGTAGAGGGGCACATCAACCACCTCAACCTTGAACGACGCGGTCTTGCCCCCCAACTGGACCTGAAGGGAAGGAATAATACCATGTGGTCTAAAAGAATGTCCATCGAAAGTTGTCACCATATTCATAGATTTAGACAACACGGGAGAGCCAAGGCCTTTCCAGCAAGCCAAAGATATCACAGAGGTCGCAGTGCCTTCATCAATAACTATACATTTAATGGTGTTATTCAAACACTCCACATGGACTTGAAAATCTACATGGTAAGGAAAGCAAGATTGAACCTCATGAGTCTCAAATCTGATGACAGTAGGGCCATTCGAATTAGTCGCTCCTAAAGTAGCCAACAGTGCCTTCCTCTACGAGCGACAAGTTTGAAGTACCTCTAAATCAAACATCGCACAAGGAGTCTGACCCAAGTCCTCAATAGTAGAATAATTCTAGGAAGCTTGAGTATTAGGATTGTTCCACGAGCGTTTTAAGACTCCTTTTGGTACATGTGGTATAACCTCAGGTTTGTCAATCTGCAAGGGAATATTGGGAGGAGGATCCTTACCCATGGTTGATTGCGACAGACCATAGTCTCATGAACGGGTCAGAACATGTACAATTGACATCATATTGATACAGCTGCGACCAATTATTGAAATCAACGGGATTTGACTCCCACAACTTCTGGTGGTTGAGGTCTTTGAATTTATATCTTGATTATGCGGAAGGGGATCGGTTAGCATAGTTGGGCTCTCTGTGACAAGCTTCGAGGCGTCCTCAATCCTAAGGCATAAGTCCATAAGATGGTCTCCCCCACAAAGCTTACATGCAAATTTGACCTTTTGTTTAGTCTTCTTGTCCCCACCATCATTTTCCTCATTCTTGTCATAGCTAGCGTTTTCCTTCCTTTTCCCACCATTCGTATTATTCATCCCCTTCTTTCTATTTTGTTTGGGTTGATGGTTACCCTTATGGTTTGATGATTGCACTGAGTGTACCTTCGTCGATTGGGTGGGGGTGGACAAAGTCGTAGTTGACAGTAGACTGGTTAATAGACAAACTCTGCATTTGATCCATAACCTAGTCCTCAATTTTCCATACTCCGAGAGACAGCAATACCATTAGCATGTGTCTCGGGTTTAAATTTAGGATCACGGTTTGACCTCGTCGCATTAGGAATAATCTCATATAAGAGCCCAAACTGAGCATATATCAAATCTAACTGTTGAGCTCGAAAAATTGCTCGTTCTTCAGTTGCTACCCCGCAAGTTGAAACATCCTTCGCAATATACGAAAACAAGGACTTAAGGAACCATTCCAATAGGAATTTTGGTGGAATGTTTTCCTTAATCTCTCACTTTCGCCTATGCCACTCCTGAATATGGTCGAAAATGTGTGTGGCTTATCTTGTCAAAAAGTCGACAAGAGCTCGGTACCGACATTGTAGCGAATTGACAATTGAAAGTGATTAAGGAATACTATGGCCAAATCATTTATAGTCCGGTAAGTGCCCCCAGAAATCTCTATATACCATTTTGCGGTTAGACTAGTGACGGTTGGTTGAAACAGTCTTAATTGAATTGAATCATGATTCAATGAATCCGAAGAGCACCAAAGATGAAAAGTCGTAACTTGATCACATGGATCTTTTCCCTTCTTATCTTCTAACTTCGGAATATCCGAAGGAAGCTTAGCAAGTACCGGAGGCCATGCCGAATCATGACACATCAGGTCATTCATAATTCTAAACAAGTCAGGCAGATTCAACGTAGCTAAAAAGGGGATCCTAAGCCGTGGCATTTGATTACATGCCCCCATGAAAGGTTGGTTTTGGTAAAGGACATGACCTTGAGTAGTCGGGTAATAACCTCCTCCCATATGACCCATGAAATAGTGCACGGGTATTTGCATGTAACGAATTCCTTGGGCATTGTGGGTGTTGGTGTATTTTTTGTCGACCCAGGTTCATACTTCCCGATTAGTCAACAAATCCTAAGATATTGACCCGACAAAGTATGAATCTGTCAGCAACACCTGTGACGCTAGCGAGGTCTCACCCAAGACATCTATGGGGACTGCAAGAACCAGATTTCTGCAAATATGGAAGGGGATTTCCTTATCACAGCATTATCGGGTCACTCAACCGAAACCAACGGATAGACTTATGTGTTCAAACATTCATTCAAGAATATAGCCTATTGATCCGTTGACATATACAACAGTATGTAACATAAAGCATTTAACACACATTAACTAATATTCCATACTATCATATCATTAGATGTGCGACATATATAGATAAGTTTATTCACAATAGATATGCTCGACACATTCATATAAGCCCATTCAAAACAAGTATTCATTCAACATAGTCGTAGATATTAAATACGCACACATAATTAACATGTAAACCCATACGAGAAAAACCACAAAGGTGCTCTTCATCTGGCATGAGTAATGGTTTTGCAACTTTTGTCTATGCACTCAACTTGTAGACTCTTCTATAGATATTATTTACAATAAATAATGGCTGATTATTTTGTGGTCTTCTCTTGATTCTCTATCTCTCTCTTCCCTCCTTGGATTGTCCACACACAACTTGGATCGACCCTTTTTATGCTTTTTACAATTCTTGTTTTACTCATCGACTGATTCTCAACTATCAGTCGATGGGTTGTTCTCCTAACTCAAAACATCATGTTACATCTAAATATAGGCACTATTGTCCCAGTTTACAATCAATATTTATTCCCAAAATAGGATATTAGTTTAACTACCTCTTACCCAAAACCCTGTCGAAGTCCTCGTTTTGACTTACACTTTTTGTATTTGTTCGTAGCTTCTTCCATCGCGGCCTTTGCTCGCCTTGTGACCAGAATCTTCATCTTTTCGAACAAAATTATGTTTATCTTTTTCTAGGGCTAGCAGGCCCCTAACACTCACCTTTGGCTTGTCCCGGGCCACATTAGTCCGAAATTTTTGTCAGCGTGAGCTCGCTATGGGAATATTGACATATCCGCATTACGACTTCTACTTCTTGTCGCACCTCTTCCTGGAATTTTTGCAATTGTTCCACAAATTCAAAACTGATATGTTCCGAATTTGCTACTTTTGTCGCACCCAGTGTCTGTTGCACTTTTTCATGAATTGGGTAGATTGTTCCTGTAGCCTTTCATGCTTCCATCTGTAGTTTGAGACGCGGTCTGTTATTTGTTGTTGTTGAGTCCGCAATCCAACTACTTGTTGCTGTAATCTTTTAAGATCGACAACCTTGCTCATCTTTTCCATTGTTGCCAACTTGTTCAATTCATTCTTAAGCTTATTAAAATTTTGTTCAACAATATGAAGTTGTTTTCTTACCTTCTCTTTCTCCGTGCCATCCATCAAGGCTTCACATGATTGAGAAACCTATTCATATGCCTTGGCATAAAGTGCTTCGGCCTCATGAATTTTCTGCGCAGTTCCCTTAACTGCATTTTGTCGAGCCTCTAGTACCTCAGGTGGTGTACCAGGAGTCATATTTGTTTCCAGCTCTACGATTCGTTTGCGGAGGTTGTCAATTACCTCACTAAGTTGGATTTTTTTTTCCTCATAAAACATCTCAGGTGTAATTCCTTCATCAGAAAAATTACTGCAAGTAAGCGTAACAGTTTCATCTAGTCGTTGCCTGTCATCTTGTCAGGTTTTTGCTTTTTGCTCTGTCTCCTTGAATTTATTTTTCATCAAGGTAATGGTATTCTTGGAGTTTTTAAATTGGTGTGACACCTCACACTCTCTTGTCTTCATCTCCTCTACTGTAGCTTGCTGAATAATATGTAGTAGATACATCGGTACTACAGAAAAGTCAAAAGTCACATGACCAATATCCTTGATCATGGAATTGTGTTATGTTGTCCATAAGTCAAGTGCCGTAGAATTCACTTGAATCTTTCAAGATGGAGGTGTCGACGGTACTTCGACAGGTCGCTCTTCAAATGGGCCACCTTGGTCCTGTGACACGAATGGATATGGTTCTGGGATGGCCATTCGTCTTACTTCTTTTACTGCGACACAAAGAGTATGCAGTAAATCTGTAATGCTAGTAACTTATTCAGTCTTCCTTTCATTAAGATTTTTGCAGCTTTCATTTGCCACTTCTTCCATTCTATTTGATATAAGATTACAATCATCATCTGTAAGACCGACCACTCCAAATGTTTTATCGGCCATTTGCTTCTTATGACTCTTTTTTATATTTTTAGGATCTTTTTCTCTTCTCGCCCAGTTTTGGATCTATCGAAGTATCACTAGACTTTGATTTTCTATCACATGGAGAACTTCTTGGACTCCCTTCTCCTTGCGGATCTCCTTGTTGATTTTCATTATGTTTTTTGATGTGCTATCCTATCGCATGTAAATTTCTATAGAGATTTGGTCATCTGCGATAGGTTGTCTCCATTCTTTGGGCCAGTTAGAACAATTGTTTCAATCTCCTCAACAGATAGCAGGAACTTCATAGTCATTCATTACTTCTGTGGGTCTTTTCGTGGCTATAGGAATATATGATGAGCCCCAACCGAAAATCTTATGATGTTGTGAAACCGTTTGATGGTCTCCTCATTAATTCTTTCTTGTTTTCGAATATTATACCTTAGTGGCTCATCTTGTAAATAAAATTTAATGTTGTTATCCCTTTGCCATTATGTATTCTCCTTGTCATACTAGAGATTATGGTACAGTTCTCCTCGACATGGCATAGGTGCATCTACCCCTTGGTAGTCCGTCAAATCTTTCCATGTGACAAATGAAATCAAAATCAAAAGCCACGAATGATTAAAGGGATTAATCCTTTTCTTGTGCATCTGCACATGTATGAAACCTGCTCAAAATAATTTCTTTCATTATAATCGAAATTTTTTGCATAATGATAATCATACTTAGTCAAGAAATTGGAAGAAAGACTATCATCCAATTGATCAACACTTGGATCTAAATCATCAATCTCCAGTTCATCTATTTCATTAGATTCATCATTTTGCACCAGGTTATTCTGAAAAGGAGGTTGTATCTTTTGATATTCATTATTCCTCCCATCTCTAGGAGAGAACCTGGAATTGAATGGCCTTCTAAACTGATTAGGGTTCTGATTATCATTCTCTAGGCTTGGCTTATTATGTTTTTTATTTTCCATTTCCAACTAAGAAATCTTTAAAGACAAACTTTTAATAATCTTAGACATTTCATCAATTATCATTTGCTTTTGAACCTGAAGAAGTAGGACCTAATTCTCTTTTTTTTCACCTTCTTCATGTTGAGTCTTACCTCTTAATTTTCTGCTTCTCCAATATTTGTTTCAACTTCTAGAGTTTCTTCCTGCATATTCATAAGAGCATTAGATATTGTTTCTCTCAATAATAATGAAAAATATGCATCAAAATCATTTGCATAAGTAATCTTAGTTGAAGTATCTGCTGGCCTTATCTCTGCAGGAATCTCGCCATACATCTTATTAAAACGTTTTGAAAAATCAATAACTAACTCCTCTGGCTTTCTTTTCAAAGTTGCAAATTATGTCCAGTAATATAAATGATCTTTAACATCTCCCCATTGTTTCATAAAAACCTCTTCTAACACTTCAATACCATGTATTGACCCGACTGATAATTCCCTGAACTACTTCCTTGCTTCTCCATCTAAGATTTGCACAAACACACGCATCCGTATATCTTCATTTTCAATATTTTGATTATCGGCATAACTATAATATGCATTCCAATGTTCGTTAGTTGATGTTTCACTTTTTCCATTAAACCTTGGAAAATATTTTAAATAATCACCACTAGGAAAAGCATTTAGGGGTTGAGGTATTACTAATGGAGCATATCTACCAGTAACAATAGCTTTCATTCTATTAGGTTGAGTTGCTTCCATGTTTGGGAATGATTGAGTAACTCAAGGATGAGGGGATACTATATGTACTAGTATTGCTTGAGACTGTATAGGTTGGGTTGAAACAACTTGAATATGAGGAGGTAATGAAAACTTGGCTTTGCTAGTAAGAGGTATATACTTAGATTCTTCTCTTTCTAGATCTGTTGCTAAAGGATTTGTAAAAGTTTTAAAATATGTTTGTGATTCTAAACCAAAATCCTGTTGTTCAGGAATAGAAATTGACAAACCTTGCTTCAAATAAGGAATTTTAGCTTCTTTTAAGCTAGGAAAATGAGGATTTTGAAAAGAAGAATAAGTTTCTTGAGGAAAATCAAAATATGGAGACTTTCGGTTACTAAAAATTCTAGTGGAAGCCGATTCAATAAGGGCTCTATAAGGTAACACCTTATATATATATAAGGTGTTACCTTATAGAGCCCTTTAATGAAGAGACACCTTTAAACAATATGTCCTTTTAATGCCGACTTTTACATAAATAATTAATAATAATAATATATTTTTGGTATATTACAATACAACCTGTTGTTAAAAGATTCATCCACAAATATTCTATGAGCGTGCTGCAACTGTCATTTTTACCATGAATAATGGTGCCATGTTTTAGCAGTTCTTGAAATAATTGGTCGCATTTCCATTCAAATCTTTTCATGCATATGATTTTGCAGATAAATGAATAACAACTATATGGAGTATTATTCTAAGCTTTTAATCTGATGGTGTTCTTTTGATATTCTAATTTGATGTATATTTCTGATATTTTTGCATGCTTTGATATGGTTTTCTTAGCTGTAGCATCAACTATTAATAATGTACTTACTTCCTTTTCTGACGAGCTTGGATTTAGTTGTTCACGTGGAACCTTTTGATGTTGATATTCTAGAACATCTTGAGTTACGACCACTAGTAGATTGTTCATCTCTTCATTTTCCGCGACATCTTCTAGGTTTCATTCTTCTACTTTATCATCATTTTCTTTACAAATGATATTGACATTTCTATTGTCAATATCATCTTGATTTTTCCTATCCTTGTCTTCTACCTTTTTTATTTCATCGTCTTTGTTATCGTCTTCCTTAACAAGTTCTTGTTCTATAGTTCCACTAGACAACTTTATAGATTTTCTCGTTGGCGTATTAATGTGCCTTATTTCCATACTCTGTAGGAAGCTGCAACAAATTTCTGGAACTTGTGCATGATTCCACATCTTATTTTGGGTCTTGTACTTTGAACGGTGGTTATGGTTAGGCATTGTTTTTTGTGTCTTGAACTTCAATTGATGGTTCTTATCTTTCTTTACGTATGATTCCCTGAACCTTCTAAGAGGGGGAATGTAAGGTGTCATTGTATGTGTTTTTTGTTCCGGTCTAGGTGCATGAGTAATTTTGAGTTGTCCTTTATCTATATGTTTTAATGTTTCTTCCTGCTCTTCCATGCTTGAAAATAAATATGGCGTAATTGCTTGTTCAACTTCCAACTGACTTGAGGAGTAAGATGCATGCACCTCAGATTGTTCTTTTTCCACATGCTTATGAGTTTCTCCTTCTCATCGTCGTATCATCAACATTTTCATTTCTTCAACTAATTCTTTAATGTCTTCATGAAGAACTTGCGCCGCTATGTCGATACCTAATATTTTAACTTCAAGCTTTGTGGGTTTTATTTCTTTAATCTCCCATTTAAAATCCTTTTTAACTTCTTAAGTTGCTTTATCTTGTTTAAAAAACCCATAAACGCCTATCATTGTAGCCGCTGAGAGCGTTGGTGTGATGTTAGTCTCCTCCTTTCTAGTCTCATCGTTATCTAACTCTGTGTTAGAGGAAGGTGCGTTGCTTGATTATTCATCATTATCGTCACATGTATTACTTTTTTCGCACAAGAATAGATTCCTATTTTTGCACTTATTCCCTTGGCGCCAATTATGCGAATTTCACCTACGACATGTATTGTTGTCCTTTTTCCCATTGGCTCTTAAGTGGGGTGGTATATAAACCGACGAATGTTGTGTCTTTTGCTCCTCTTCATTTAATTTTTCTTTTTGACGAGCTTGTTCCACGTCTTTGACGTCTAAAATTTTTATTTCACTTTGGATACTCTGTTTTAGCCCACTAATGGCAATTTGCTGGAGTCATTCTTCAGTTATATCTTGGACACGAGTGGCTAGGACCAGTAGATTGCTAAGTATTCATCTACAGTTCCTTCTTGTTGTAAATGAGTGAGCTTGCTCTAGACTCTGGTTTCTTCCATGTCTGAAATTGCTTAAAGAATTTTTTCTTAAAGGTGTCTTAGTCTCTAACTAGCCGACCTCCCTTCATTGTTGAGTCCCACCTTAAGAACCAGTCACAAGCGGTTTGATCCATGTACATTGGTGCAACATTCAGTTTGTCGTCGTCGCCATACATATTGTACATTTCAAAACATTTTTCAATTTTGTTGATCCATCGAATCCCATCTCGATTACTTTCGCCATCGAACCTTGGTAACTTGATCTTGACCTTGTGAACGATGTTGTGGGTTGGGCATGTATGTGAGTTATTGGCTCCTTTAACTTGGTCTCTCATTGAGAGAATTTGAGATTTAGGAGAGGGTTGGGAGTGAAGAGAATGGTGGCGTTGGTGTGGAGAGGGAGCATGAAGAGAATGTATGCGCAAAGAAGAGGAGGTGGGCGTGAAGATGGAGAGCTGCGCGTGGGTGTTTGTGTTGGAGAATCTTGGGGAAGTGTTGATGGATGGTGATTGGGCGAAGATCGACGTGGGAGTGTATCTAGAGATGGGGGAAGATCAACGAGTGAGGAGCGTGGGGATTAGTGTGGGAGGAGCAGAGAGGAGCAACATGAAGAGAATGTATGTGGGAAGAAGAGGAGGTGGGTGTGGAGAGGGAGCGTGAAGATGGAGAGTTGTGCGTGGGTGTTTGTGTTGGAGTAGCGCGGGGAAGTGTAGATGGAGGGCAATTGGGAGAAGATCAACGTGGGAGTGGATCTGGAGATGGGCGAAGATCAGTGAGTGAGGAGTGTGGGGAGCATCGTGGGAGGATCAGGGAGGAGCAACATGAAGGCGTGAAGGTGGAAGGCTGTGTGAGTGGAGGCATAAATGGGCAGTTGACTGACAACGAGAGTGTGGAAGTGTTGATGGAGGAGTATGGAGTGCAACGAGTGGTGGAGGGAGGCGTGAGAAAACGTGGAGAGGAGAATGAGTAACGAGGATGGAGAAGGAGTAGTTAGTCAAAATGGGAAGGAGTGAATACATAGAGGTGAGCGTAGGGTGGGAGTGTGTGTGGAGTGAACCAGGTGAGGAGATGTGTGGATATATGCTGATAATATGAACACCGAAAGAGATTAAGAGATGAGCGAACCTCGCTCTGATACCACTTATAACATAACACCTTACATTATTATCATTATATATATATATATAATAATGAATTGATGATCTTTACAATAAATTAGTGCGACTTATATATATATATATATATATATATATATATATATATATATATATATATGAAGAGACACCTTTAAACAATGTGTCCTTCTAATGCCGACTTTTACATAAATAATTAATAATTAATAATAAAAATATACTTTTGGTATATTGCTGGCTCTAGTTTTGTTTAAAATACTTTCAGGATCAAAGGCTTCAGGTTGTTGGAGTGATTCTATCTTAACTCTTCCCTCCCTTTCAAGTGAGAAGACTTCTAAGTCAAGAATTATGGTAGCTTGTACTGATTCAACTTCTTTCTTTACATCTTGTTTATCTGTTGTAGGACTAGTACCTTCCTTCTTATGAGCCCTATCTTGTCGAAAAACCTTTCTAGATCAGATCTAGGTGGAATATTTGCTGAATAAGGATTACTCTGAGTTCCAACACCCCCACTAGCAAGAACTATTGAGATGAATGATGTAGTATTTTGAAGATATACTGATTTTGTTCACCATCAAAATCAGAGCCTTTGAAATTATTCCCAGGGAAATAATTCAATTTCATCCTTGAAAACGGTGCCAGAATATTTTTGCATTCAAGTTTGTCCCTAGACTATGAAAGTGCAAATCCCAGACATCTAATGAATTGGATCGATAACTAAGAATTGATTGTATTAAAGAGGGTTCTTTGGGAACATCGAAGACCAGGATAATGATCTTAAAGGTAAACAATCAATGACTGATAATGATACAATAGGAAAGTAAAGCTTAAATCTAAGTGGACATATCATGAATAATGATACAAGCTAAATATAAAATTTAACACTCAATAATATTCGTGTACCAAAATATTTTGTGAACAAGAAATAAAGTAAAATGCAAGCCTACTCATGAGCATTCTAAGATAAAACTCTATCATAGAACTAAGTCATAAACAAGATAATCAAAATGATCATAAGCATTCACAATGACAATGAATAAAAATGGTACATATCATGTAGTAAATAATTCCAAGTACAATCTTCAGAGTTACTTACAAAAGATCAAAACATGCTTGATTGCAGGCTATGATATACATGACCTGATCCCAAAATCAATTCCCAAACTCCATTTATATGTTCATTTTCATATTTATAAATGCACATAAGTTTAAAATAACAGTTTAAGATCCAATTTTTTAAGACCGAATGTGCTCAAAATGGGAAATGAATAACATATTGAATATCTACTTATTAACTAGTTTGACTCATAAAAATACAAAGTCTTCCATGTACCTCTATTTGTTATTAATAAAATGACATATATTGATGATGAGTCATCTTGGAAATTCTGGAAACTATCAATATTCATCATGTGTTTGACCAGTACAACTGGAAGGTGAGTTTGTTGAATTAAGAACTATCAAATGTGATTTGTTGCCTCTGCCAATATAGTAAGTCCATCCAAATCTTGGGACCTCTTTTACAACTAAGTATATTATGCATTCATCGTTTGGACTTTATCCCATAGCTCTTTATTATGTTTGATAAGTTCTTCGTTTTGTTGCTGAGTAAGCCTCTTCCTCCTCAAAACCTATTTTTAAGTTGTTATTAACTCCTGGTAATTTGCATTAGTTTGTTTAAGATCCTCTCTTCATCTCCTATTTGCTTGCATTAACTGGTCATTTGAATCATTAAGGTAACCATTCTGAGCCTTATAGTGTTGTAATGATTTATTTAGGATCAACTTCTGATAATGTTTCTATTGGTGTCTGGTGTGCAAATATTTCTATACTTAAGCTTGGAGTAATATTTTCCTGATATTCAATAGTCAAGCCTTCTTGAACTTCAACTAACTCTTCCATCCTCTGTTAATTAACCTGTTCTGCCAATCCTTCTATATTTGGATACTTAAAACTCATGCCAATTTCAATTTTTGAAACCTTCTGCTTATCTTTATCTTAATGGTCCTCTTCAAACACTTTTGGAAAATATTCAAGACCTTTCTCAATATATTCCATAGTTTGGTCCCTATATATTCCATATTGTTGATTTGTGGATCCTCTTCATTCAAAGAGTCTTCAATAAGGGTCACTAAATTTTTATTAAATTTAGCATTTGAGACAACTTTCATATTCATTCTTAACGTATTTTTAGGTCTACTGCTTTGCTTCCAATCAATTTTTTTTTTAATAATTCTGAAGCAGAAGTAGCTAAAACCTTTGTATAGGAAGAAATATATTCAATCATACCTTTTTATTTTGCATCATTAGGGGTGTCTGGGACATCTATCTATTCATTTTGTGATTCCAGAAACACTTACTATTGAAAATATTCTTGAACCGGTTCTGGAACAGGTTCATCCTTTAAATTGGATTTCTCTTATGTCTGTTTTACTTCCTATTTCACCTTCCTCTTTTGTCCTCTTGTAGCTCTACCTCTGACTTTCCTATTATTTACAGAAATATCTGCCTCTTCACTATTGACTTGATTATTAAAATCTTTTTGAGTTCAGTCAATACTAACAATTTGACTAGCCTGTGGTGGAAAACAGAGTGATTTGTATGATCAAGATGGTTCTTTACCCTATTATCCATCTTCTCAATGATTTTGAACAAATAAAAGGGTAAATTTAGCTTTGATTGCCCATTTATAAGAAATCTTAGATGATACCTAAAAACAGTGGCGAACTTGCCTTCATAAGTAATATAATGTTGTATGATGTTGAGGATGTCTCTCCATTCTTGTTTCAAATTACTGAGATGTATCCCTTTGCTCTAGTCCAAAGTTTTATAACCAGGTAGTAAGTATAGAATCAAATCAATTTCGAAAAGATGTTTCTTAAACCAGTGTTCACCTTCAACAAGCAGTCCCATCGTCTCTACAATTGAACCCTCATTTAATTCAAAACTCATAGTTTGGAAATTTACATATGAACCAGTATAACTCTTGGCGAAATACTTGGTCACTTCATCATTGTATCCCTTGGTTCGTTCAAAGAAAGAGTACCACCCTGCATCTATCAGCAACTTAGCACAATTAGGAAAATCTTCTTCCCATTTAGTGTTAATTGATGCATACATGAAAAGCTTACCATTGTTTTTCTTCATATTAACACCTGCTATAAGACACCTGCTAAATAAAACTGCTCTGGAATGAACACAAATTCAAATGAGGAACAAGTTTTTTTGGACGAGATAGTCGATAAGCCCGAGGAAATAGGGTATCATTAAATGAGAATCAAGGAATATATGAAATTCATTGAATGAAACTTGAATACAACTCGATCATGATTTTAACAGTTGGAGATAATCTCTAACATGATTCTCTAATTTAAAAAGCCACATACTTCAGGACAAGCAGTATTCCACTTCCGATTTGACAATCCGACAATGTTGACATGCATAACCCTCATATAGTTCGTTGTTGAAATGTGTCAAACTATGTGTATTAATAATAATGCACAAACTTCCAAAAATACATTAGTTTTGGCATGTACAATCATATTTTGAAGACTTTAGTAAATATTTAAACCAAAATTAGCCAAATTTTATTACATCAATCATGAAAATGCATAAAGTAAATAAAAAGATTACTAGGAAAATAATGAACCAAAGCCTAAGTACTATGGTTAAATTCTAGGAAAATGTAAACTAATAGGGAAAACATATGAAAAAACTGAGGTACAACTCCAGTGATAACACGTTCTAATCATTTCAATGAAACCGCCACTAAACCATCACTTCGCATGTCAGTTCAATGATAGTTATTCTACATTAATGGGATATGTGACCAAAAATCATGGTGTTGAAATCTCCCATTACCTTATATTAACTGCTATCCAACTATCATTCGCGACAACAATTTTCTTGTGACAACAATTCTTTTCTTACGACAACAATTCCTTTCTTGCAACAAATTTTTTCTCTTGCGGCAGACATAGAGTCCACGGCAACAATTATTCTTTTGTGTCAGACATATAGTCTGCGACAACAATTCAACACTTTACGAAACACTCATAAACTTGCGACAAAATATTCAACTTGCGATATTCTTTTACCCACTTATCTTTTTTAGTTGAGCAATATGCGGCTATCTTAATAAGGTTTTAGCCTACTTCCATTCATGAACCCTTTGAAGGTTGTACCATCTAGCTTTTGTAACTATACTGCACCTTCATCAGTGATACAAATAATAACATACAGTGCCAACCAATGTGTTCGAAGCTTTTCAGGATGCTTCACAAATTTACTGTGATATAGGAGAACAAGATCCCCGACCTGAAACTGCTTACACTTAATATGATGGTCATGCCACGCTTGTTGTCTCTCCTTCTCGACCTGATGATGATAGCTTGCGAAAAAGTGATATTCTTCTATCTGTACCAGCTGCAACAATCTTTCTTCTACGGTACCAACATCTGTAATTTCCGTCATCGCAGTTATTCTGAGGTTGGTTACATTATATTCCATCGACATTACAACTTCTTATCCATAAACCAATCCAAACAGAGTTTGACCTGCAAAATTTTTACAGGTTGTGCAATAAACCCATAACACCAAATGTATCTTCTAATCCCAATCATCCATCTGAACATTACATATTTTTGTCAATGCATTCTCCAAGATCTTATTGAATGCTTCGACAACACCATTTGCTTGTGGGTGATATGGCATTGTCTTTCGGTGCTGAATATGAAATTCCTCAGTTAATTTTTTAATCAACCGATTCACAAAATGTGTGCCTTGATCACTTATCAAAATATTCGAGCATCCAAATCAGGTTACTATTAATTCTTGCACATTGATCTAGGAACTAAGAATCAATCTCATCAAAGAATAATCAACAAATACTCATGAAATGGTGTTAATCGGAATCGGAATTGGCTTCCTCTCTGTATATTTAATAAACAATGAATGGTTACAATACCAATGTCAAGCAATAGCTTGAATCCATGAAGAATTCGAATACCTAAGGAGACAATTTGAATTTAGTGAGTGAATCTAGCTTAACTAACTCTCAACCATTGGTTCACACTCAGTTAACTACTTGACCGAAACCCTAATTGACTCACCAAACCCTAACTGAAGTCAAAGTGTAATAAATGACTGAATCTCAACTGAAGGAGATCAAACACATGTCATAGCAAGCCAACCATCAAGTGCTAGTGCTCCATGACTTCAATGAACCCTGATGAGGTTAACTGAAGCTGAACTGACCATCAGAAGTTGGTGGAGGTGCCCTGTTGACTCTAGATCATTAAATAATAATAAATAATCATTAAATAATATATTTAATGAGAGGAGGCCCCTTAACTGACTGGTTGAACTGATTGTAACCACCAGTTAGCAATTAGGTGCATTAATATCACTCAGATCACCCTCGGAGTGTTCCAGTTACCCTCCTTGACTGTAGGTAGGCGTGGGTGTGACTGGATGATGGTAATTAATGCTCCACTGATGTCAATTAATGTCAATTATACTTAGGATAGTGGTTTAACTAGGCCAATTTGACCAAAAAGAGTGTGTATGATGGTAAATGTCTCCAACACCCCCCCTTAAGCTATAATCAGGAAGAGTTAGAAAACATAGATGCATAAAAATGCTAGGGCCATGGCAACTAAGGCCATAGGTCACCCTGTACAATGCTGAAACTGAAACAATGCTCAAAACAAACTAAGTGAGGAAAAGAGGGAAAACCCAGTGGGAAAAACCCCTCCTCAAGCTGAACACTGAAAGTAGTCTGGATCACCCTGATGAACTCACCCCCAATAGTGAACGGAGGTAAGTGAACTTCTTTTCTGAAAAGCTCTTGGTGAAGATGTCTGCAATCTGCTCTTCAATCGGGCAGTATTGTAGAATGATGGTCCTGTCATGCACTAGCTCCCTGATGTAGTGCATGTGAATCTCTACATGCTTGGTCCTCTACCTAGTAATTGGATCCGTGGATATCTTAATAGCACTCTGGTTGTCACAAAAAAGGACAATGGACAAAGTACTACCAAGATCAAACGCTGAAAGAATTCCTTGCAACCAAACTGCTTGGATGCAAGCATTCACTGCTCCTCGATACTTGGCCTTTGCTGAAGATAGTGCTATGGCAGCCTGCTTTTTGCTCGATCAGCAAATAGGGCCACCACTAAACATGAATACATATCTGGAAGTTTACTTCCAATCAATAGAATCACCCGCCCACTCGGAATCTATGTATCCAACCATCTCTAGCTCAGAGTCTGCAGCATAGTGAATGCCGTAGGTCTTGGTTCCCTGAATGTACTGGAGGATCCTCTTGGTTTCCTTCTAATGAAGATCATGAGGCTGCTGCATGTATCTTGATACAGCATTCATGGCATAACAAATATCATGCCTAGAATGTGTCAAGTACAACAAGCTACCAATCAGCTGTCGATAGATAGTGCAGTCCATGGGAGATGTATGTTTTCCTTCTTCAAGGCTGATCCTTGAAAGGAAAGGGAATGGTGCAGGCCTACATTCATCCATGTTAAACTTGACTAATAGGTCTGAAATTTATTTGGACTGAGTGACCATAATCCCATCAGAATTTTGCTCTATTTCGAGCCCCAAAAATTGTTTTAGAAGCCCCAAATCACTCATTTCAAAGGCATTGTGGAGAGCAGTTTTGATGGCTGAAATGGAGGCAATTGTGCTACCTGTGATCAGTAATTCACCAACATATAAAACAATGATAATTAGATGACCATCATGCTACTATAAATACACATTTGGATCTAATCTACATCTCTGAAAGTTTTGCGAGAGAAGGAAGGCATCCATCTTGGAATACCACTCTCTTGGGGCCTGTTTGAACCCGTATAGTGACTTCTTTAGCTTGCAAAACAAATATGGATCAGTGATGTAGCCCTCAGGCTGCTTCATGTATATCTCCTCATGAATATCTCCATGCAAAAAGGCTGACTTAACATCCATGTGATGCACCTCCCAGTGCTTGGATGCAGAAATAGCCAAAACAAGGCGGATGGAGTCCATTTTTGCAACCGGTGCAAAGGTCTCATGGTAGTCCACTCCTTGGATCTGAGAGAAACCTTTTGCTACCAGCCTTGCCTCATATTTGTAGGTGCTTCCATCAGTAGCAACCTTTGTCCGAAACACCCACTTGCATTGAACCAATTTCCTTCCTAGAGGAAGAGAAACTAGCTCCCAAGTAGTGTTTTTCTGAAGATAATTCATCTCTTCATCCATGGAAATTTGCCATCTTGGATCATTCCGAGCATGGTAGTAGGATTTTTGGATCTAAACTAATCATTAAATAGCAAGTTTTGGATAAAAAATTATCAGAACAAGAGAGCGCAATACCTGCTCTTTGGAAATCAGACCGGGTTCTCCTTGGATCATCCGGATTTCCAATGTTGTCTCCTGCGGAGGAGAGTGTCTGTTGGGCCCATGTAGGAAGATGATTTTGCACTTCAAGTTTTGATTCAGTATCTGATGATTCCTGCACATTGATATCTGAAATCAGAGGATCCAAATCAGGGTCATCACCCCCAATTTCATCATCCAAATATTCAGTGGAATAGGAAGGAAATTCAACAGTTTTCTCCTTCATTAGTTCCACCTCCTGAAGAGGCTCATCGAAATTGACACTTCTCTCGATGATGATCTGTTTGGTATTGATATCTAGTAGCTTGAATCCTTTAGATTCATCAGGATACCCAATAAACAGACATTCTATGCTCTGCAGTTGCAAAGCCCTTCTTTTATCAAGAGGAATCCGGGCCCATGCAGTGGACCCAAACACTCGTAGGTTCGACACATCTGGCTTGTGTCTGAAGTATGCTTCGAAAGGAGTCTTTCCTTGAATCACTGATGAATGTGGCAGTCTGTTCTGAATGTATGCTGTAGCATGCATGGCTTCAGCCCACAAATTTGCAGCAAGCTTCTTTGACTCCAACATATAGATGGTCATCTCTTTGCGAGACTGGTTCTTCCTTTTCGCTACTCCGTTCTGCTGGGGAGTGTAGGGAATTGAATAATGGACCTGAATACCACTTTGGGAGAAAATGTACAGCAATCATTACTAACATACTCCCCTCCATTATCAGATCTCAAGATCTTGATCTTAAGCCTAGAGGCATTTTCGATCAAGGCCTTCAATTCAGAAATTTTTTCACATACTTATGATTTCTTTTTGAGAAAGAAAACCCATGTATACCTTGAAAAATCATTAATAAACGTAAGGAGGTACCTTGATCCATTCATGGATGTGATAGGAATCGAACCACTGATATCAGAATGTATTAGCCCCAATATGCTTGTAGCTCAGTTTGCCTTCCCCCGATTGAACTTGTGCTCAGGGTGTTTTCCAATCACACAGCCCTTGCAGACTCCCATGGTTGCCTTGATAACCGAGAGGCCTTCAACCATGGAGTTTTTCTGTAATTGCTGCAAATATTTGAAATTAAGATGGCCAAACCTTTCATGCCATAGCCTACTAACCTCATTTCCATGAGTTAGCAGAGCGGTGGGATTTGCATTCGCAACAAAGTGAGAGAACTCATAGGCTTTTGCATGATGATTTGCAAGGCCTTTTGCAATGAGTTTCCCAGATGCAATTTCCATTATCTCAACATCATTTGGGCTGAAAGAGACTCTCTTAGGCATTCTTGTATGTGTCATCTGATAGACACTAAGGATATTTGCTGCTAGAGACGGTTGTCCTTCGGAAATGATGGTGGAGTCATCTCCCATGTGGATGGGGATGGATTTGCCAGTCTCCAAGGATGAAAAGGAGTCTTTTTCAGCCATCATGTGGTTCGAAGCTCCGCTGTCAATCAGCAATGGTTTGGACTTCGAAGTGCTTGCCATGAGGGCATGACCTTTCTCATGCTGTGGTTCCTGATCTTGGTGATCTCTCCTCCGAAAGCTCTCCGGAAGATTGATGTGATTCCTCTCAAGGAGAGAGGTTGCTTCATCAAGCTTTTTCTTCATGCAGACATGTTCAGGGTGAAAACCCTTCTCATAGTAAGAACACCTGATTTTTTCTTTCCCATTGTGCCCTTTTCCTTTGTTCTTCCGTGAGCCGGAAGATTCATCATGTTGCTGATTTTCAACTCTAGGCTTGGGAGCATCAAATTTAGTTTTCTGATTTTTCTGCTTCTTTCCTTTACCCTTTAGATCTTTGGGCCCCGAGACATGGAGGGCTTGATCACGGGAAGGTTGGATGATCCCCATCTGGACAAGCTTGTCATGTTCATTAGTTAGGGACTCAATGAAGGCATTGAGTGTAGGCATCTTCCATCCGGGGGTTGTGAGCTTCCCCGCACGAAATGTAGAAACAAAAATTGAATAATCAGCCCTGAGTTTGGAGAGGATGGCTAGGATGAGCTGATCATCCTCCATCTCCACTTTGCATTGCTTGAAGAGTAAAACAATATGCTTGAACTTTGTAAATAAATCATTCATAGTCTCGAAATTGGAAGGTTGGAGAGACATGAGTTCATTTTCGAGTTGGTAAACTCTCAAGTCATCATGCTTTCCATATAGAGATTCCAATTTGTCCCATATTTCTTTTGGTGTCTTCAGATCCATAAGATGGAAGAGAAGGTCTTTGGAAATAGAGAGGCACAAGAAACCAAAGGCTTCATCCTTCTTATTCAAGAATCTTGATTTTTCTATGGCGGATCCAGGCTCAACTTCAATGTCCATGGCAACTCTATGGAGTCGTTTGGAGTGCAACTGAATCTCCATTTTATTTTTCCATGTGTGGAAATTGTATGGAGTCAAGAGAGGTACTGAGGAGGCCATCTGGATATGCTGTAGAGAATGCTTCACCTGTAGAAACCTGAAAATCAAAACAGAAAGGGAAAAATAAGGTCGGATAGCCTGCACATTTTAGACTTTCATCACATCCAGCATAGTCAATCAAGCAAGCTTGATCAACAAGTTCTTTACTTGGGATATTGAGTGGTAAGCCTTGGCTTATGGTGCAATGCTGGAATTTTGAGCTATTGCTCACTTTTCATGGAGAAATCTGTCAAAAAGCTTGTTTTTGAGAGATAGATCTTCATCCCGCCGTATGCTCTGATACCATATTAATTCTTGCACATTGATCTAGGAACTAAGAATCAATCTCATCAAATAATAATCAACAAATACTCATGAAATGGTGTTAATCGGAATCGGAATTGGTTTCCTCTCTGTATATTTAATAAACAATGAATGGTTACAATACCAATGTCAAGCAATAGCTTGAATCCATGAAGAATTCGAATACCTAAGGAGACAATTTGAATTCAGTGAGTGAGTCTAGATTAACTGACTCTCAACCCTTGGTTCACACTCAGTTAACTACTTGACCAAAACCCTAATTGACTCACCAAACCCTAACTGAAGTCGGAGTGCAATAAATGCCTGAATCTCAACTGAAGGAGATCAAACACATGTCATAGCAAGCCAACCATCAAGTGCTAGTGCTCCATGACTTCAATGAACCCCGTTGAGGTTAACTGAAGCTGAACTAACCATCAGAAGTTGGTGGAGGCACCATGTTGACTCTAGATCATTAAATAATAATAAATAATCATTAAACAATATATTTAATGAGAGGAGGCACCTTAACTGACTGGTTGAACTGATTGTAACCACCAGTTAGCAATTAGGTGCATTAATATCACTTAGATCACCCCCGGAGTGCTCTAGTTACCCTCCTTGACTATAGGTAGGCGTGGGTGTGACTGGATGATGGTAATTAATGCTCCACTGATGTCAATTAATGTCAATTATACTTAGGATAGTGGTTTAACTAGGCCAATTTGACCAAAAAGAGTGTGTATGATGGTAAATGTCTCCAACAATTACTACATGGTTGAACGAAAATCTTGCAGCAATCGCATCAATACAATCTCTTACTGGTGTTGCTTCAACCCATCTGGTTAGGTAGTCTATTGCAGTGATTATATAACGTGCACCCGTTCTTTTTCCTATTGGATTGATAGGACCCACCACCCATTTATCAAATGCCTGCAAAGTCACCTATGGTACCAACGACATTTCATCTCATCACAACAATTTTCCAGTTCTTTGGCAAATATCACAGCTACGACAATAATCTCTAGCATCTGCATGAAGAGTAGGCCACCAAAATCCTACCTATAAAATTGTACACACTATTTCTTTTCCGGCATAGTGGCCTCCTGCGACATCAGCATGTGCCTTATTCAACACCATAAAATCGCTTATGTTACAAGACACAATGAAAAAGGATTTCATCTGGTCCCATTTTATATAATTGCCCCGTAATTAGCGAGAAATTTGCACCTTTTATAACTAATTGCTTCTTCTGTGTTGTACTGAAGTCTGCTGATGCGTATACTATAGATATGAGATGTACAATATCTCTGTAGTGATCATCAAACATCTTAACTGCAAATAACTAGGCATCGTGAAGAGTGTCATTGAGACTAACAGGCTCTTCTCCACTTTCTAACCTTGACAGATGGTTTGGTCTTGAATTCAGTCGACCTGATTCGACAATGATTTCAAAGTCAAAATCTTGGAATAGGAGAATCCATCGACAAATATTATCCCCCAACAATGGCTTATTGACCAAATACTTCAATGCAAAATGATCTGTATAAATCTTGAAATGTCCTCCCAACAAATAATGTTGAAATTTTTGAAGAGCATATACCATAGGAAGTCCTTCTCTTTATGTAGTAGTATAGCTCTTTTCTTTTGTAGATAGTTTTCTAATAGAAAATGAAATGGAGTGATCAATAGATCCTTCTCCCGACTATGCAAGTACAACGCCGAGCGCGACTGATGATGCATCAACATGGATATGGAATTCTTTTTTCCATTATGGAAAGACCAATATGG
Organism: Pseudotsuga menziesii; assembly: GCA_001517045.1. NCBI lineage: Eukaryota > Viridiplantae > Streptophyta > Pinopsida > Pinales > Pinaceae > Pseudotsuga > Pseudotsuga menziesii. The sequence goes on from LPNX011161886.1 coordinate 169,568, forward strand.
GCGCTATAACCATATTATTTTTAAGAACATCCAGACTCTCTTGACATTGCTCACTCCATTGAAACATGACATCTTTCTTCAACAATGTTTCCATATGAGTTGTAACCTATGCATATCCTTTGATAAATTTTCTATAGTACCGTGTATGTCCCAAATTAGTTCTCAACTATTTGACTATCGGGGGTGGTGGTTGGTCGATAATAATCGCAATTTTGGCAGGCTCCACCAATATTCCATCTGTGACAAACCACATGACCCAGCAAGATACCAAAAGGGGCACACAAAATGCACTTATTTAAGTTAAAGGAAATATGGAATTTTCGACGCCGTTCTAACATCATTCTAAGACTCTCAATGTGATATTTTATTAACCCATAGACCATCCAGTCGTTAAAGCATACTTCAAGAAATTTATGGATGAAATATTTAAAAGCAGCTATGACTATTCTAGAAAAAATAGTGGGAGAATTCTTGGGTCCAAAGGGCATTACCGTATACTGGAAGCATCCCCATTTTGTCGTAAAGTTTGTTTTGTACCAATATTATTTCATAATCCTTGTCTGATGGTAACCAGAGAATCCATCGGTAAATGAATATACTTATTGTCCTTTGACGCCCTCCAACACTTCATTTGTAAACATGGTCGAAAATGGGTCATGCAAGCAATAATCATTTAGATTTCTTAGGTCAAAACAGATATGGAACTCTCCATTTTTATTGTCTTGTATCAACATAGGGATGATCCATTCATATTCCTTGACAGGTTCTATAATACCTGCGTCGAACATTCTGTCTAACTCTATCTTGAATTTTTCTTTATACATCGAATTGAGCCAATATGGTTGTTTTTTAATAGGTTTTGCATCGGGCTTAAGGGGAATCTTCATCTCTCTAAGATCATCAACAATTTCCTTCATTTCTAAAAATTTAATAGGGAACTGATTCTGGAATTCATGCAATAAGTCTATAATATTCCCTACGGTCTCATCGTCCCAATAGTCTCTGATATTAGCAAACTTTGGGTTCTCTATAGAACCAATGTTTACTTTATTTATTTTATTAGGATTCAAAAACTTGTCACTTGACACACCTAACCCTTCCATTGCGCGAGCACCCTCAGACTCAGGAATATTTATGTTGCGTGGATCATCATCATCAAGTTCACCTGTTGTAGCATTCCATCCAATGCTGAACTGTCATGATACTCTGATGAAAACTTGACATTGACATAGGGATGTATTCAAAGATCTTATTTTTGATGACTTGTAGAGCCTCATCAATTCTTGGATTATCATTATTAAATTCAAATGTATGTGTGAAACTGGAAGCTAGCTCTTCCCATTCAACTTTTCCTCATCGTAACTTGACCAATGCTAACCAGTTTCTCAATATCATATCCAAGGTGTGATTGAATTGGTGAACCCATTCCTATCGCGGATATGCCTTCCATGTCACACACCAATTCTGAATGTGCTCGACAGGATTAGTCAATCATTTATATGTCCGACTAGTATAGAACATATTTTATCCAAATCCAACTTCCAACAATCTTCGACACTGAGACCATTCTGAAATAGACTACTTATATGCAACCCACCATCTTGTAGGTGTAGTCTTTAATGCAACATCTAGGGATAACAATCGTTGAGTTTCCTATTCTTTCTATTCAAACTCTGTAAGGAAGGATTCCAAGTTAGGTAAACCTTCATAAGTAGGTATATCACATACCTCAATACCTACCCATCACACATGTTTTGTTACTCTTGCGCATTTTCGGATGAATACTTCATGTAATCAATTTTACCAGTTCTCCAGAGCTTCTCCTGAATCTGACGAACATGAACTAATGCTTCTCCAACTGATTTTTCCATCATCTATTGGATTAGCATCCATATTTCCATATTTCCCTTCAATGTTTACCTACTCAACATACCTTCGGTCTTCCAGAGGATCAATTGGAGAGACCACTCGTAGCTCTCATTCCTCAAATGTTAATATCCTCTTCTTAAAATTGATAATGGTTTGATTGTTAATTGCCCAGTCAATCCCCATAAGTGCAGGATATAGATTCGTATCATCTACAATTTCTATCACCTCAAAATAGGCATAGTTATGGAGTCCTTCTATCTTGACAGGAACCTGTTTCAGTCGACCAATAGGAAAAGCCTTTGACTAATTAGCCAACCTTGGTTGGAAAAGAGACCATACTAATATCGACCTCCCCATACTTTCCCATGTATGTCTAGTGAGAATGTTAAAATCTGAACATGAATCTAGAATGATATAGTCCATGTCATAATCACCTATCTGGGTATTGATCCTTAGCTCACGACCAGTTTTCATTATTTTACCAATGTGGTTAACTCTATTTTTTGGTCGCATACTTGGTTGATTTTCTTCGACCAAAGGTTATAGTTTTGCAACAACGTCCTTATCTTCTATCAGTTCTAAACAAATTTTAAAGAAATCTTTTAATTTGCTGACCTTTTTTGTTGGTTTCCTTTGAGATAATTGTTCGAATCTTTGAGGCATTTCCAAAACTGGTCCTTCATTCGATATTGGGACAACAACAGAGTCGATGCTTGATTTTTATCGACAAACACATGATGTGCTTCAAAGAACACTTCTTTTTCGTTCTGGACATTAGATGGTCATTTCTTTTGTTCTGCGGTTTGGACTCTTGGTTTTCCATATGGTGCTTCTTGATCTCCTCCACTCACGGCACCTCCTCTTGTTACCACAACAATATTAGGTTCCTGTGGCTCAGCAAAAATCTTCAGAATGTTTGGATTGGTGTTCTGAGGTGGTTTCTGGTTCCCCATGTTTCTATCCTACCACCTAGCAATCAATTGTGGGCATCCTTCGACAATATGGTCCAATTATTTGCAATATGAACATGTTGACGTGGGATTCATATAATATTTGGAAAAATGTCTAGGATGTCCGCAATGATAACAAATAACTTTTCCTTTTCTCGGATCAAATCCTTTTCCTCGTCCTCAACCTTTAAAAATACCACCCTCTTGGTTGAGGGTATTGTATTTGAGCTCCCTCAGCTTGCATCTGTTCATCATTTTTCATCACATAAGTGTTAATTGTCTTCTCTTGCAACAACTTATATGCTCCACAGTCTTTCTCGTCGCGACCCACAGATCGACAGAACTTACAATATAGGTTGGATGGTGCACTTACTATCTTTTGTAAATATAAGCATTCCTCCGACCGATGACCTCTAGTCTGACAAATTCTACACCAAGGCATTCCTTGAGAATTTATAGGATTTGGTGATTTTGATGCAATATAATTCATGTATGCTAAACATGAGTCTTTCCTCCTAATATACTGAGTCAAGAGCTAAGATTAAATTTTGAAAGGGTAAAGAGTTAATGCTAAGTTACCAGGATACAGATACAGATTCGGATTCGGATACAGATTCACTAGATTTTTTAAAACACAGGATCCAGATACGACGGGGAAATGACAAGTACAAACAAATATAAAAATATTTTTATAATAAATAGAAAAATAGAACGAAGAAACAAAACTATCTAGGAAACACAAAAGTAGAACTATAAGTTATCACCAAAAAAGAGAGTTCATGTACCATAACTGATAATTTGATAAGTTGTGATAATGATTAATTTAAAAACCATTTCAGCATGAACTTGAAGCAGGTCATAATAATGTTTTTGTGAGTCACATCCACATGTACCTATCAATAGGGAATAAAGTGTTTTTCTTGAATGCTATGGCAAGACTAGAAAACAGTGTAGGTAAAGTGAGCAACAACATAGTACATAAAGATAGATAAGCCCTTGACAACATACCTTGACCATAAATATATATCAAATAAAAACGTTGAGAGAAGACCTTGATATTGATATATTAAAGTTCAAGAGAATATCTTGACACAAGGATAGATTGGACCTTGGGCATAAATGGGGTTTACGCATTTAGCCATTATGTGTTTAGGGTTTTTTACGTTTTTCATTAAATTTTTTTTTTTTTTTTGGGGGGGGTGGTGTTAATGGGTCATAGAAGCACTGGAAGTTGTAGGATCTGTTTGAAAATATAAATAATTGTTTGTTTTTTCACAAGATCCGTTTGAACATTTCAGGAATTTTATTTTTATTTTTCATAGGATTCATTTCATGGGACCAAGATATATTTCCTTCTGCAGGGGATCCATTTCATGGGACCAGGACAAGTTTCCATTGGAAGGGATCCAGAATAGAGTTCCTCTTATATTTCTTTCCCTTTTTGGATATCCTAAAGTTGCAATGTAAGTTTGGAAAGATGCAACTGTATCTGCATAATTCTCGCACTAGTTTCTTTGGTTGGTGACGATTCCAACTTCATAGCAAGCTCAAGAGCCTCTCTCTCTGATACAATATTTCATTGCATCAAAGGAACACGAATATGCCATAGCATCGCCACCATAAACCATTCTTTATGTTGGACATATGACATCTAAAAACTCACTTTAGCCATCAAAGTTTTAAATATTTGGTCGAAGTCCCAAACCAACTCAGTCGACAACTGCTTAATCTATTTTATTTCTATGATGCACTATGACCTAGATTTAGGATTATTAAATTATTCTATCAATCATGTCCATATTTGATCTAGTGTAATATGAGGGATTCCTTCCAAAACCACAGAGAATTTCATATACCAGTCAAGCACACGACCTCTAAAGGTTGTGATTATTTGGTCTTTATTTATAGCCTCATCTTGGACCTGTTGCAACCTCCAAACACCTTCACATAGGAACCAATATAGCTCAGGGTCTTTCGACCCATTCCCATTAAATATAGGTAACTTTATATCATTTCATTTCATTATTTGTACTTACGGTATTGTTGAATTAAAGGCTCCACTAGTCGAACTTCCTTGACTATTATTTCCACTTCTACTGTTACTCCGATTGAAAAAACCACTTAGTGATGTGTTTTTAGGTCTTACCTTAGGTTCTAAAGATGTACGCAGGGTCGTGGGTATGCAGTAGTCCTGATCTAAATATGGTGCTTTGTCACATACCCCAATTTTGTAAAATAATGTTATTTGTTTTAAATTGATTCCTAAGACATTATGTTAAATTTAATGCTAAGTTGAAACTGATGACTCAGCAGAGTCAAAAGATGTGGAATGTAATTCTGAATATTTTAATTTTAATAAATAAAAAGTGGAGACAACAGCTTGGGAGAGCTGTTAATAAGAGTGTTAGTGGTCAAACTGGTGGAAGGAACTAGGTGGAGAGCAAAAGGACAAGTGGCAACATCCTCAAACACTTCCTATGTTGCAGGTGGCAACTTCCCTACATTTGGGGTCATGATCCCCCAAGAAAGTGGGATCAGAGCAGGTGGCTCAATTAATGATAACTAACCCAAAAAGACCTAGGCAATCTTTTAAAAATGCCCAATGTAGAGAGCTGAGTCTGCTTAGATATTTTCCAAGAGAAGAATCATTCAGGAGGAATGCACTTCAAGGAACTCATTGGGAAAAAGGGAAACTGTAAAGAAGGTGTTTGAGGGATAAACTGCAGGAACTTGATCTGATACATCTTTCTAGCTGAGAGATTTGACTGACTAGTTCAGGATTGGTATTGAGTCTCAGGACTAGTACTTGATTATTTGCTTCACCTAGTTCCAGCCACGGAGACCAGAGCAGGCTCGGGGGTCCTGAGGAGTTGTTGTTTGAGCGCTCTCTAGGAGTTGGTAGGGAGGAACGGCCTCCCATTGCTGTTGTCGACCAGCTTTAAGAACAGGTTCTGCTATTTACTAATTTCCGTGTTAATATTTGTGTTTGAGTGAATGATGCATTTTCAGGTTATGATGTAAACTTAGATGATAGAATATCTTAGTTTGTTTAGTAATGAAATTATTCTTGATGAAAAATAAATCCCACCTGTGTTTTTCCCCATCTGGAGTAAACCAGATCGTACTCTAGCACAGGTGGTGTATTTAAATGAAGAAAGTATGATGTAAATATAAAATAAGATGTTAGCTTGATTATTAGAATGTTTACTTTTATTTGTTATTAGAAGAAATATTATTCTGTACATAGAGTAGTGTTAGACCTAGACTGTGAATGCCAGATTATTAGAAAAGGAAAGGAAGCTATATCATTATACTAACAGTAGTATGTTTTGGTAGATGAAACAGTTCTCTATACAGTATTCACTTCCGTAATCTTTACATCTATTTTGAAACAAAAGAAAAAGAAGATAATAGTTAAAACGTGTAGTGTTAAGTTAAATAAAATGATTTTCAGCTCTACAGTTTATTTCTTTTCTTGTTTAGGATAAATAACTACTGTAATTATAGCAACCAAACTGTGAGTAAGGATAGATAAACCTGGAATTAATTTTAAAGATAAAACTAGTTGGTTTCAGATTTTATTTATGGCTGGTAATGTAAATAATTCATTCATTTTTATCTAGCTGAACTTAAACAAGTTCTACAGCTACTAACCTGTCTTTTATAGAATTTAAACAAACACTACAATATATTTTAGAGGAAAGAACATAGTTAGTTTGTTATTTCTCTTATTTTATAAATACTAATGTTATAATATAAATAGGGTAATATAGAATACAGAAGGAACTTCTTTATAAATTATTTAGTATAGAGAGCATCAGAATATAACAATAAAATATTTTCCCATCTATATACTTCATAAATAGACTAAATATAAAGATAATATATATAATTATAGGAGCAATATTTACTTGTAGGTAAAATAACAAATCTTATAACATTATAATAAGTATCAAGTAAACATGAACTTTGTACTTAAAGATGTAACTATACATTTACATAAGTACAACTCAAAAACATTAAATTACTTGTTTTCTTTCTGAGAGCTAACCAATATAAAATAATATTTACAACCTCATTAGAACAGAGAGAATTAAGGTAAGTTAATATAAAAACAATATACACTTATCCTAAACAAGTAACATTAAAATAATTTACAGGGTAAATTCAAATGTAATAACTTGCAGGAAATAAACTAACAGAACATAGACATGCTCGATTCATCGAGCTCAATAACCCATTATACAATATAAGTAATAACAAAATAAATTACAGTATTATTATTGTAAATAAAAGATAATTTAAGAAAACAGTAAATAAATCTTCATATCGCCAAGTTAGGGTAAAACCCTATTATATCAAAATTTACAACAGAGGTATCAAACAAAAGAGTTTAAGCTCCTTTCTAAATGCCTCTCGGCTTTTAAAAGTTAACAAAGTATGGCTTTACCAGCCTTCCCTCATTTATACATTTTATACACAAAAATTAGAACAAAATCAAAATTTACAGGTCACGGCCTAAGCCGGAAGCCCCGCATAAAGCAAGGGTTTATCATTAACAGAAGCTACGAACGAAGTTAACCCAAGTAAACCAAAACCACAAGGGTTTTGCAGGCCACGGCGACCAACCATCAAATGCCCCATAAGGAACTGAACAATGACGAATTTCCATGGGATATCCAAGGCTTACCTGTGAACAAGCGGTTGTCCCAGCCTTGCACCAACCACGCCGAAGGAAAAGCCGTCACTTGTGTAACATCAAACATGATATCGTTAAGATCCTGCATTTATTTAAGCAGATAGGTAACGAAACAGAGATGTAAAGAAAACGAAGATGTAAATATCAGTTCTTACCTAAAACTTTACTGAAATGTAACCACCCACAAACAGTAATGCCATTACCAACGCAAGGAGGAACAAATCCTTCATCTATCACAGGAAGAAGGGAGAATTACCAACGCAACAATGACCAGCGACGACCAAGAGATGGAGCGACAAGCCAAGCAAGTATATACGCTTGGGCCGTAACTGTTTCCCAACTAAAAGTCTACTATACTGTGAAACCCTAAGACCCAACAACTCTCGAGATGCGAAACCACGACTCTCACTACTGGGCCACAGATGAGTGAAAATTTTACAATCTGGTGACTACTGAAATGAGCTAGTCGCAAAGGTGAAACCCCGAAGGAAAACAACCAACCCATCCCAAGCAGCAAACAAAATTGTTACAGCTCTTCTTTATCGAGCATTTAGGGCGAGCTCACGAGGTGCAGCAGCAAGCTGGGAGACTACCAGCAATGAGTTGCAGAGCAACAGTGCAGTCATAACAATAGTAGCAGAATGGCCGGAGGCCAAAGACAACGGAGGGAATAACAAGTTTAGGTTTCGTGAGTGCCTTTTTAACTTCATAACACTTGGCTGTGATGAGTCCACGTACTCAATCGAAATTATTTACATGCAGTGGGTAATCCTTATAGTTCCGGCGTGCAATCAACGAGAAGATTATTACTCCAATCATATGGTGATTCGAAAGTTCCACCATGATCTATACTCTCGGAGTCAAGTTGTCAACCAAGCCTCCATGTTGAAATGTTAAACAAACAAAACTTTAGATCAAGGTTAAACCATAAACTCATCAAGGGCACGGTCTATTCTATGACCCTTTCATTTATGCAAGCAAGGTATTCAACCTTTAAAACGATTATAACTCTATCAAAAGGTTTGCCATTTTAATATTTTACAAAAGAAACTTATAAAATTTATTTATAATAAGATGCCCTTCTTGCTAGCTTGATTCTCAATATGCCTTGAGTATTCATTTATTAAACTATTAGGGTTTGAAATTGAGCATGTTAAGCCTTAAAGTATTTAACGGGCTTGACATTGGAATTCTAAGGATTTAATAACAATAATTGGACAATATCTTCCAAGTAAGTTATGTATAGAGGAACTTAGTTCATCCACACTAACTTAGTCTAATTGATAGCAGTATGTAATGAGGATATAATTCCTTTAAAACTTCAAAGCTTTGGAATATGGAATAATAGTACAAAAACTCATTAACTATTGCACATTACTTTCTTATCACAAGAAGTAACTAAAATTTGTTATGACGTAAATGGTTTTGTCCACATTGTAAGATAGACCCTTAACGTAAAACCCCGCCACCTTTAGTCTCTGTGTAAGAAAAGATTTAAGGCGTTTATACACGACGACATTGGTAAACATTGACAAACATCGAAGAGGTTAGTTCGTATTAAAAACTATAAATTACAACTAGAAAAAAGAGCAACTGTCACCAATACTGTTAAGACAAAAATCTCTTTTCTATGACGTCTTGAAAAAGAATAACATTCTAATTGTTTTACCTCATAAAATCATTTGAAAATTGAAGCAGCATATACATTCTTTTACTGAGCTATTTTTGCAACGAACGTATATCTGTATGCTTTATGATTATTAACAAGCAGCACCGGATCTTTCTTACTTGTAAATCTGTAAGAGCAGGTAAACTTTCTACGTTAGCTCAAAAGCTAAGTAAGCCCTAGAATACCAAGACAGTTCCACCTTGTGGTCGCAAAGAAAAATAAGTCATTAAACTGAAAAAGAATTATTCTTTAAGATAAACATAATCAAGTAGATAATTCAGATCATGAAATCATTAACATATAACTAATTAAAACAATTAGCTGACTGCATTATTGAATATTATCTGTATTTTCAAAATTTTAAAAATTTTCGAAAATTCTAGGATTTTGACATGTGGTATCGGAGTACAAGGTTCAAACACTAGGCCTTGATACAGCCCAACTAGCTTTCATAGAACAGTAAATCAAAATAATATGCTAACATATATTTTGTTTTATGTTAAGAACAGAAAAATTTCCTTTTTCTGAAGTTTAACAGGCAGGTATGGAAAGGTTGGGAGAGTATGCACAGGAGGAGTCTCTAGATACAGAAACAAGCAATTTACCTAGAGAACCTATATTAGAAGAGGTGACTGCCAACTTCTCAGAGTTGTTACAGACTGTAAAAGATTTAAAAACTGAAATGGAGTCTGTAAAGAAGGAGAATGAAAGGATCCTAAAGGCTCAGGAAGAATTGAACCAAATTTTAATAGAAAAATTCCAAACTAAAGGAAGGAGTAGAAGGTCAGAATCTGAGGATGTCAGTCATAAAAAAAAAATCCAAAATGATGAAGCTTTCAAAAACTGAAAGTAGTTCATCATATGAAGGGTTTGGTGAACGACAAAGTTACCATACTACTAGTGACAGTAGTGAAGATGATTTGTATGAAAAGAAGAAGAAATACAAACCATATGAGGAAATTTTAGGGGAGTTCAAAAAGATAAAGCCACCAACTTTTAATGGAGAGACTGAGAAGGGGGAGGAAGCAGAGTCCTGGTTGTCTAGGATGAAGAAGTACTTTCATATATATAATTACTCTAATCAGTTAAAGGAAAGGATGGCTATATATAACCTCTCAGGAAAAGCTGAAATATGGTGGCAAGACTTGAAGAGAGTCAAGGGTATAAGAGAGAAAGAATTTTATTGGAATACCTTTAAAAGGTATTTCAAAAAGAAATTTCTGTATGAGCAGTATTACGAGGAAAGAGATAAAGAGTTTTATGAATTGAAGTTAGGTTCAATGACAATGAAGGATCTGAATAGCAAATTCTTAAGTTTAGTTAGGTATGTACCCTACCTAGTAGACGAGAAACCAAAAGTACAACGATTTCTTATCTGTCTACCGTATCATATTAAAGATAGAATTGAATATGATAACCTGAAGACTTTGGAGGAAGCTATGAGGAAGGCTAACTTTTGTTTTGAGCAAAATCGGAAGAAAGAAGGCTTGGCCAATTTGAAGGCTAAGAAAAATAACAATCAGCGTGAATTTAAGAAGGAATTTGTACCTCACAGAAATTTCAAGAATAATAAGACCAAAAATTATTCTAACAACAAGAATTTCCGGGGAAATAGGAATAGTATTTCCAACAATTCGAATAATTTTAAGGGCAAGGAAACTGCAAATAACCATGGAAATTTTACCAAGAGTTTTGAACGTAAAGAGCCTGTTAAGTGCTGGGAATGTAATGGCCCACACTATGCCTTGGTCTGTCCAAACCGGAAAAAGACTGTTAGCAATATTCATACTGTACAGGAGGAGATGACTGTTGGGGAACTAGCAAGGAGCATGCTCAGAATTAACGCGGCTTTGGAGAACCGCCAAGCTGAATATCAGACTTCCATGGTGGAAGTAGAAGGTATGATTAATCAGACCCCTGTAACCATTTTAATCAATCCAGGAGCTAGTCTCAGTTATATTGCACATCAGATAGTGGAAACATGTAAGTTGTCTGTCGAAAAGTTTGAGAATTCTTGGTTAGTTCAATTAGCCACTGGGGCAAAAAGAAAAATAACTTGTTTTGTGAAAGAATGTGCTTTACTTATGGATGAATTTGAAATTGTAGTTAAACTTAATGTTTTGCTACTTGGCTCATATGATTTGCTGAATGGTATGGACTGGTTAAAACAACATAAAGTAATTTTAAACTGTTACGATAAAACTTTTACATGCTTAAATAGTGATGAACAACCAGTAAAGGTTAAGGGTATTCCTGGAAAAACTATAGTAAGGCATATTTCTGCTTTACAACTTAAAAGAGCTGTTAGAAAAGGATGTAAAGCCTATGCAGTGACCATTACAGATGAGGAAGGTAAAACTAAAACAGATAAGTTAAAAATAGAAAATATTCCTGTTCTAAAAGAATATACTGATGTATTCCCAAAAGAAATTCCAGGATTACCTCCAAAAAGAGAATTGGATTTCACCATTGAACTGGTACCAGGTGCGGTACTTAGTTCAAAGGCTCCTTATCGAATGAACATATTGGAACTTAATGAGTTAAAATCACAATTAAAAGAGTTAATTGATAAAAAATACATTCGACCTAGTGTGTCTCCTTGGGGGGCACTGGTCATCTTTGTTAAAAAGAAAGACGGAACTATGTGATTATGCATAGACTACCGTCAGCTAAACAATATGACTATCAAAAATAGATATCCGTTGCCCCGTATAGATGATCTGTTTGATCAACTACGTGGAGCCACGGTGTTTTCGAAGATAGATTTGAGGTCAGGATATCATCAAGTAAAGATTAAAGATGAAGATATCTTCAAGACAGCCTTTAGAACAAGATATAGACACTACGAGTTTGTCGTAATGCCATTCGGGCTTACTAATGCCCTAGCTGTCTTTATGTGTTTAATGAATATTATAATGCATAAGTATTTAGATAAGTTTGTGGTCGTGTTTATCGACGACATCCTAATCTACTCAAAAACGAAAGAGGAACATAAAGAACACCTAAAAATTGTTTTGCAAGAGTTGCGAGAACATCAACTCTTCGCAAAATTTAGTAAGTGTGACTTCTTTAAGGATAAAATTCAGAATTTAGGTCACGTAGTGACCAAAGAAGGAATTTCTGTAGATCCTGAAAAGATACGGGAAATCGAAGATTGGCCGGTTCCTAAAGATGTGACGGATGTTAGGTCATTCATGGGGATTACCGGTTATTACCGGAGGTTCATTGAATGCTTTTCAAGGATAGAAAATCCGATAACTTCCTTGCAAAAGAAAATAAATAAATTTGACTGGAGCCAGAAATGTGAAGAAAGCTTTAAGAAGTTAAAAACTCTTTTGACTAGTGCACCTATTCTAAGAATAGCAGATCCTAATAAAGAATTCGTAGTGTGTACTGATGCCTGTAATGATGGCTTAGGCGGTGTTCTGACTCAAGAAGGGCATGTTATTGCCTATGAGTCTAGAAAGTTAAAAATTCACGAAAAGAATTATGCAACATATGATCTGGAACTAGCAGCTATAATACACGCCTTAAAAATGTGGCAACATCACCTAATCGGCAAAAAATTTATTTTAATGACTGATAATAAAGGATTGAAATATCTTCTAGATCAGCCTAATTTAAATGCGAGACAAGCTAGGTGGTTAGCTTTCTTAAGCGAGTATGATTTTGAAATCCAGCATATAAAGGGTAAGGAAAATAAGGTGGCTGATGCATTAAGTAGAAACGCAAAGCTGAACTTTACAACAACAATCAGCACTTACATTTCAGACTTAAATGAACAGCTTAAAGGAGTAAAACAAGATGAAATTTATCAGAAATTGCAAATTACAGCTAAGGAAGAACCTACAGAAAGCTTAATAAAAGGTTATAGTTTAAATGAAAATGAATTTTTACTATATAAAGATAAACTGTATGTCCCTAATGTACCTAAGGTTAAGCTGTTAATTCTGGATGAAGTCAATAAAACACCATATTCGGGTCACCCAGGTTATCAAAAGACTATAACCATGCTAAGAAAAGAGTATTTTTGGCCAAATATGAAAACTGAAGTAGCTGAATATATTGCAAGGTGTTTAGAATGTCAACAGGTAAAAACCAAACACCAACACCCAGCTGGTTTGCTACAGCCTTTACTTATTCCTAGCTGAAAATGGGAAGTGATTAGCATAGATTTTATTACTGGACTTCCTAGAAATCAAAATCAGAATGACTCTATTATAGTAGTGGTTGATAAGTTAAGTAAGGTAGCTCATTTTATACCTGTTAAAACTACTTATAAGGTTGCCAATATAGCTGATATATTTCTAAAGAAGATTTTTCGATTACATGGAGTACCGAAAGTTATAATCTCAGACAGAGATCCTAAGTTTACAGGAAACTTTTGGAAGTCCTTGTTTAAAGGATTAAATACAACATTGAATTCCAGTACTTCCTTCCATCCTCAAACAGATGGACAAACTGAAAGAGTAAACCAGGTAATGGAAGATTTATTGAGAATGTATGTGAAAGATCAACCGGGTAAGTGGGAGGACTATTTACATCTAGTAGAGTTTGCGTATAATAATTATTAGTCATCAACTAAATTTAGTCCATTTGAAATTTTATATGGACGAAAATGTAACACTCCTATCTCTTGGAATAATCCAGTAAATAGATTGGTGTTAGGTCTAGAATTGTTGAAAGAAATGGAGGAAATTGTGAAGCAAGTGCAGGGAAATTTGAAAGTGGCATAGGATCGACAGAAAAGTCAAGCAGACTTGAAAAGAACTCCAAAGGAGTTCCAGGTAGGTGAACATGTGTTCATCAAGGTAAGGCCTAAGAAGAGCTCTCTCAGACTGGGGAGTTGCGCAAAGTTGGCACCTTGTTACTATGGTCCATTTGAAAATTTTGTCTAGGATTGGTCAAGTAGCTTACCAACTAGCATTACCACCTAACTTGAGAGTACATAATGTTTTTCACATTTCTGTTTTAAATAAATATGTTCATGATGCTACTCACGTGGTTAATTGGAATGTTGTATAGGTGGAACAAGAAGGAGAATTTCTGGTGGAATCGGATTGTATCCTTGGGAGGAGGAAAATTACACTTCGGAACCGCACCATTGGACAGGTGAAGGTGCAATGGAAGCACCTTAGTTTTGAAGAATCCACCTGAGAATTGAAAAGTAAGATGCGAGAAGCATATCCAATTCTGTTCCAGGGGACTTCGGAGGATGAAGAATAAATAACATCGAGGACAATGTTATATTTTAAGGGGGTGTGTATGTCACATACCCCAATTTTGTAAAATAATGTTATTTGTTTTAAATTGATTCCTAAGACATTATGTTAAATTTAATGCTAAGTTGAAACTGATGACTCAGCAGAGTCAAAAGATGTGGAATGCAATTCTGAATATTTTAATTTTAATAAATAAAAAGTGGAGACAACAGCTTGGGAGAGCTGTTAATAAGAGTGTTAGTGGTCAAACTGGTGGAAGGAACTAGGTGCAGAGCAAAAGGACAAGTGGCAACATCCTCAAACACTTCCTATGTTGCAGGTGGCAACTTCCCTACATTTGGGGTCATGATCCCCCAAGAAAGTGGGATCAGAGCAGGTGGCTCAATTAATGATAACTAACCCAAAAAGACCTAGGCAATCTTTTAAAAATGCCCAATGTAGAGAGCTGAGGCTGCTTAGATATTTTCCAAGAGAAGAATCATTCAGGAGGAATGCACTTCAAGGAACTCATTGGGAAAAAGGGAAACTGTAAAGAAGGTGTTTGAGGGATAAACTACAGGAACTTGATCTGATACAGCTTTCTAGCTGAGAGATTTGACTGACGAGTTCAGGATTGGTATTGAGTCTCAGGACTAGTACTTGATTATTTGCTTCACCTAGTTCCAGCCAGGGAGACCAGAGCAGGCTTGGGGGTCCTGAGGAGTCGTTGTTTGAGCGCGCTCCAGGAGTTGGTAGGGAGGAACGGCCTCCCATTGCTGTTGTCAACCAGCTTTAAGAACAGGTTCTGCTATTTACTAATTTCCGTGTTAATATCTGTGTGTGAGTGAATGATGCATTTTCAGGTTATGATGTAAACTTAGATGATATAATATCTTAGTTTGTTTAGTAATGAAATTATTCTTGATGAAAAATAAATTCCACCTGTGTTTTTCCCCATCTGGAGTAAACCAGATCGTACTCTAGCACAGGTGGTGTATTTAAATGAAGAAAGTATGATGTAAATATAAAATAAGATGTTAGCTTGATTATTAGAATGTTTTCTTTTATTTGTTATCAGAAGAAATATTATTCTGTACATAGAGTAGTGTTAGACCTAGACTTTGAATGCCAGATTATTAGAAAATGAAAGGAAGCTATATCATTATACTAACAGTAGTATGTTTTGGTAGATGAAACAGTTCTCTATACAGTATTCACTTCCGTAATCTTTACATCTATTTTGAAACAAAAGGAAAAGAAGATAATAGTTAAAATGTGTAGTGTTAAGTTAAATAAAATGATTTTCAGCTCTACAGTTTATTTCTTTTCTTGTTTAGGATAAATAACTACTGTAATTATAGCAACCAAACTGTGAGTAAGGATAGATAAACCTGGAATTAATTTTAAAGATAAAACTAGTTGGTTTCAGATTTTATTTATGGCTGGTAATGTAAATAATTCATTCTTTTTTATCTAGCTGAACTTAAACAAGTTCTACAGCTACTAACCTGTCTTTTATAGAATTTAAACAAACACTACAATATATTTTAGAGGAAAGAACATAGTTAGTTTGTTATTTTTCTTATTTTATAAATACTAATGTTATAATATAAATAGGGTAATATAGAATACAAAACGAACTTCTTTATAAACTATTTAGTATAGAGAGCATAAGAATATAACAATAAAATATTTTCCCATCTATATACTTCAGAAATAGACTAAATATAAAGATAATATATATAATTATAGAAGCAATATTTACTTGTAGGTAAAATAACAAATCTTATAACATTATAATAAGTATCAAGTAAACATGAACTTTGTACTTAAAGATGTAACTATATAGTTACATAAGTACAACTCAAAAACATTAAATTACTTGTTTTCTTTCTGAGAGCTAACCAATATAAAATATTATTTACAACCTTATTAGAACAGAGAGAATTAAGGTAAGTTAATATAAAAACAATATACAGTTATCCTAAACAAGTAACATTAAAATAATTTACAAGGTAAATTCAAATGTAATAACTTGCAGGAAATAAACTAACAGAACATAGACATGCTCGATTCACCGAACTCAATAACCCATTATACAATATAAGTAATAACAAAATAAATTACAGTATTATTATTGTAAATAAAAGATAATTTAAGAAAACAGTAAATACATCTTCATATCACCAAGTTAGGGTAAAACCCTATTATATCAAAATTTACAACGGAGGTATCAAACAAAAGAGTTTAAGCTCCTTTCTAAATGTCTCTCGGCTTCTAAAAGTTAACAGAGTATGGCTTTACCAGCCTTCCCTCATTTATACATTTTATACACAAAAATTAGAACAAAATCAAAATTTACAGGTCACGGCCTAAGCCGGAAGCCCCGCATAAAGCAAGGGTTTATCATTAACAGAAGCTACAAACCAAGTTAACCCAGGTAAACCAAAACCATAAGGGTTTTGCAGGCCACGACGACCAACCATCAAATGCCCCATAAGGAACTGAACAAGGACGAACTGCCATGGGATATCCAAGGCTTACCCGTGAGCAAGTGGCTGTCCTAACCTTGCACCAACCACGCCGAAGGACAAGCCGTCACCTGTGTAACATCAAACATGATATCGTTAAGATCTTGCATTTATTTAAGCAGACAGGTAACGAAACAGATATGTAAAGAAAATGAAGATTTAAATATCAGTTCTTACCTAAAACTTTATTGAAACGTAACCACCCACAAACAGTAATTCCACTACCAATGCAAGGAGGAACAAATCCTTCATCTGTCACAGGAAGAAGGGAGAATTACCAACACAACAATGACCAGCGACGAACAAGAGATGGAGCGACAAGCCAAGCAAGTATATACGCTTGGGCCATAACTGTTTCCCAACTAAAAGTATACAATACTGCGAAACCCTAAGACCCAACAACTCTCGAGATGCAAAACCACGATTCTCACTACTGGGCCACAGATGAGTGAAAATTTTACAGTTTGGTGACTACTGAAATGAGCTAGCCACGAAGGTGAAACCCCGGAGGAAAACAACCAACCCAGCCCAAGCAACAAACAAAATTGTTACAGCTCTTCTTTATCGAGCGTTCAGGGCGAGCTCACGAGGTGCAGAAGCAAGTTGGGAGACTACCAGCAATGAGTTGCAGAGCAACAGTGCAGTCATAAACACATTAGTAGAGCGACCGGAGGCCGAAGACAATGGAGGGAATAATAAGTTTAGGGTTCATGAGTGCCTTTTTAACTTCATAACACTTGGCTGTGATGGGTCCACGTACTCAATCGAAATTATTTGCATGCAGTGGGTAATCCTTATAGTCCCAGCGTGCAATCAACGAGAAGATTATTACTCCAATCATATGGTGATTCGAAAGTTCCACCATGATCTATACTCTCGGAGTCAACCAAGCCTCCATGCTGAAATGTTAAACAAACAAAACTTTAGATCAAGGTTAAACCATAAACTCATCAAGGGCGCGGTCTATTCTATGACCCCTTCATTTATGCAAGCAAGGTATTCAACCTTTAAAACGATTATAACTCTATCAAAAGGTTTGCCATTTTAATATTTTACAAAAGAAACTTATAAAATTTATTTATAATAAGATGCCCTTCTTGCTAGCTTGATTCTCAATATGCCTTGAGTATTCATTTATTAAACTATTAGGGTTTGAAATTGAGCATGTTAAGCCTTAAAGTATTTAATGGGCTTGACATTGGAATTGTAAGGATTTAATAACAATAATTGGACAATATCTTTCAAGTAAGTTATGTATAGAGGAACTTAGTTCATCCACACTAACTTAGTAGATTGATAGCAGTATGTAATGAGGATATAATTCCTTTAAAACTTCAAAGCTTTGGAAAATGGAATAATAGCACGAAAACTCATTAACTATTGCACATTACTTTCTTATCACAAGAAGTAACTAAAATTTGTTATGACTTAAATGGTTTATGTCCACATTGTAAGATAGACCCTTAACGTAAAACCTTGCCACCTTTAGTTTGTGTGTAAGAAAATATTTAAGGCGTTTATACACGACGACATTGGTAAACATTGATAAACATCGAAGAGGTTAGTTCATATTAAAAACTATAAATTACAACTAGAAAGAAAGAGCAACTGTCACCAATACTGTTAAGACAAAAATCTGTTTTCTATGGCGTCTTGAAAAAGAATAACAATCTAATTGTTTTACCTCATAAAAGCATTTGAAAATTGAAATCGCATATACATTCTTTTACTGAGCTATTTTTGCAACAAACGTATATTTCTATTCTTTATGATTATTAACAAGCAACACCGGATCTTTCTTACCTGTAAATCTGTAACAGCAGGTAAACTTTCTGCGTTAGCTCAAAAGCTAAGTAAGCCCCAAAATACCAAGACAGTTCCACCTTGTGGTCGCAAAGAAAAATAAGTCATTAAACTGAAAAAGAATTATTCT
This sequence comes from Pseudotsuga menziesii, assembly GCA_001517045.1. Taxonomy (NCBI): domain Eukaryota; kingdom Viridiplantae; phylum Streptophyta; class Pinopsida; order Pinales; family Pinaceae; genus Pseudotsuga; species Pseudotsuga menziesii. The sequence continues at coordinate 188,420 of LPNX011161886.1, forward strand.
ATAAGATAAACATAATCAAGTAGATAATTCAGATCATGAAATCATTAACATATAACTAATTAAAACAATTAGCTGACTACATTATTGAATATTATCTGTATTATCAAAATTTTAAAAATTTCAGAAATTCTGGGATTTTGACATGCTTCCTCCTCTTCTTCTTCTTCTTTAGATATAAGCCGATATTCCTCCTCTTAGTCACATGATTCTCTGTCGATATGTGGTGCTAACTCGCAGTCCCTTCTTTTGGTCGCACTTCAACTTACTCTTCTGGTCATAATCCTTCTTCTCTTTCTCAACTGATATCTTCTTCCATTCCTTAGGTGTCCATCTTCTAGCTCAATTTCGCTATCGATAGAAAACATCTCAGCTTACTTTGGTCCATTTTATTCAGATCTTTCTTGCGACATTACCAAGAATCTCCACCCACAAGGATTTAGCAGTTAAAATCCATCCTTAGAATCCCTTTTTCACATACCAACATCTTTATCCACAATTTCAAGGATTTCAAATAGTGATCTCGAGGTCGCTGGAAGAATTCTCTTTCTGTTTCACTATATGACCTTATAGTATCGATTGAAATTTCAGTGATATATCCCACCAGAATACTATCAACCCAGAAGTCGATAGCCCTAGATATAGGATTGCTAACTCTTTTCAACCGTTGGATCAACTGAGGACTCCATTCTCCACCTTGAAATTTTTTCTTCTGAGTCGCTACATTCGAAAACCATTCATGTAATACAATGGGAAATTCACTAAAGAAAATATCATGAATGTTTGTGTAAAGGTATTGTTCCAAGCATTCTGTTGGGTTCAGTCGCGATCCTTTACTTTCTTCCTGTGCAAAATCATGTGCTTTATAGTCAACCCAATATTGAATTTCTAGTTTTGTCGGGTGCCATAACATATCCCCGTCACAATGATTCAGGTCTCGACAATGGAAGCATTTGTTGGCGTATTTTCTATCGACCGAGGTTCATAATTCTCAATCTGTCAACAAAGACCAAGATATCATCCTGACAAAGTGTCACTCTATCTGCAACACCTGCAACGCAAGTTAAGTCTCACCCGAGATATCTATGGGGAGTACTGAAACTAGGTTTCTGCAGTTATGGAAGGGTATAACACTAGGATCCCTAATAGGACCTTGGATAGATGATGTAATACACATTGAAACATTTGGCATGCCAAACGTAAAAGGGTTGGAACTAAAGGGAATGAACTGAGCCATAATGTTCAACCCACCCGAGGAAAAAATTGGGACAGTCCGTAAAATCAAAAGGGTTTGTTCGTACTGGCTGAGAGGAACAAGTCATAGAAGGGCCGGTGTAGGACGAATTCCCAAGGACCCATAAATTAGACAAAGGAGGAGCCTCGTGGAATCCTCCTCCCATGGCTAACGAGGGTGACAGAGGGAACTCCAACGTCTATGAAGTAGTACTAATAAAAAACAGGTCGAATGATCCCTCTATGAGAAAGAGACCAATATCACGTCTCTGCCTCTTAGAAAGAGGTTGAGTATGGTCAAATGTAGGTAAACTGGCTAAAAAATGAGACCAATGGAGAGTCAGATCTCGATCCATTATTAATCTACCAAAAGAGACTCAAATAATTGAGATCCCTAAATTCAACTAGCAAACACAGAGCGCGCCCTAAGTAAGCTAGGATAAATGTACACAAACAAATATGAGGATCAAATATGCTGACGAATGTAGTAGGTATACCTCACCTAGGAGAGTCCTGAGACTCCCATATACTACTAGCTAAGGTGTGTAACCAATTATAGTGGCCCTCAACTTCAACGCATAAAGCGGCTATGTCCTCCGACCCCTACTTGGTCGGGACACCCACAAAATAACCTCTGCAAGAACCCCTTGCGATATCTAGGAAAAACAACTAAGGTCACCTCAATATAACCAATGCTTAGAAATACAGTTGCAGGAGAGATTCACTGTATGAGCAAGGTACTAAGCTCAAAGATCGAAAGCACCAAAGGTACCTCAAGATCCCCCAGATACGAATAAGATCCTAAAAATATCTTTGTTGCTCACTGAAGGTAGTGTGTAACAGATCAGAGTATTTACTTGTTGCAATTTTTAAATTAAATTTCTGCCAATACTCTTGCAAACATTCAGTAAATTGCTGTCTCGAAAATTAAGGTATTTCACTGGGATAAATTGCAGACAAAGGGAGAGGGAAGTGGGAAGAAATTTTTTTTTAGATAGATAATTTTCTCTTCCCTAAAACATTTATATATATTTCCATTTAGGTTTCAGAATCGGCTATGCGGAAGCCTACTTCCACGCTTCTGGGAAGCCAAACCGTGAAACTAGGAAGAGTAGTTCAGTATTTTTCAACCACAGGCTTGGGTAAACTGAATATGGCTCCGATAAAAATTTATATTATAGTATACAAAGGTTTATGCAAGTAAATATCATATTTTGGAAGTTTAGGACATTGGATTGGAAAACTAGTCTCTTGGACTGCACTTTAGGCTCGCGTTTTGGGACTTCCAAACACATGGAGAAGGTTAATAAAACTCAGTTTCAGACATGGAATGTGTTCAATATGAAGTTAATGAATTCTCAAAAGTGAAATAAATAAAATTGGAAAGGTTTAAGTTCTTCAACTCATTCAAAATCTAAAACTAGTCATTTTCAATGCATTTCTAGCTAGGGTGTGGAAATGCTTCTCCAAAGTAAATCATATCTTTAAAAACTTTGTAATACTTTAAAAAAGGTAAGAATACATTATTTCAGATCATTAATGACTAAGTTCAATCTCACAGTAGTTTCATATCTTTACTCATTAATTTTGTCTTCATTACAAGGCTAGAAAAGTAGAATTTGAGGTAGACATTGTAATGGAAAACTATTAGAACATTAAATAAAATTTAGCACTGTTAGGATAATTATTTAGGGACTTATAATAACCTCAATTAATTTCAGAGATCCATATATATCTATTCGTCACTTCAGATCATCAATCTCTCATAAAAGGAGGAAATCTTGAAGACGACTCTGAGATTCAAATGGAGGAGTGTCCCAATCACTCTAATGTGTTGCACTAAAATGGAAATGGCTTAAGAACCTACAATAATACTCCATTAATGGATGAGATCTGCTTCATAGCTCTAATACAACCTGCAATGAGAAGGGAAGAAGAGGGGAGAAGGGGAACAAGGGACTTGGGGCACATCACCCAAGAGACTAAGGATTACCACTAAAAAATGAAGCTTAAGCTTTAATCAATTACAAAACATACATTAACCAAATTGAATAATGGAGTTGGAAATTCCCTTAATTAGACCTTGGGTGACTTGTTGACGAAGTCCTTCACCCATTGAACAAGTAACCCACTTGCCAATCTTGTTTCAAATCCATGAGTGGCCCTCCTTGATGGGATTAGCAATTTTGGTTTGCAAATGATGTTTCCTTTTTTGTATAACTTAACCCAAAGTGGAAATTCGACCTTCTTGAGAAATATAGCAAGTATGAAGATTAGTAAATGTTTCCATGTTTGTATCCTTCAGTCCAAAATAGAAACTGCACCCTCCTCGAGTAATTAGCAAGTTTGTGCATAAGGTAATCTTTTCTTGCTTTTCATCCTTGCACCAAATTGGAAACTAATTTGGATAGTTTCTATCTTTTCTATAACATGTTTCTTTTTCCTTCTTTTGCATTATTTTCATTTTCCCATCCTTGGAAAGTTTTCTAATGCACCCTCCTTCTTTGACAACTCATTTCTATCATTAATTATTTTTCATAATAATTAACTAATTACAAATAACATGAATTTAGAAATTACATACCTCCATAGTTTTAAATAATCAAAATTCCTAGGCATCGTTAATAATGCAATGTTTAACCCCTGGACACTTGACGAGGTCAACACTTTCAAGTTCCCTTCAAGGGAGGGACATGAAAGTCCTCCCCTCCCAAGTATGCTTTTCCTCGAGCAGAAGCACTCCAGAGTGCTGCAAAATTTGTCATCCATGCTTCTATTGCACCACTCTGATTATAGTAATTTCTGCAATGACCACTTCTTTCAACAAAATTGTGAAACCAGTTAAGGTAAATGAGTATAATTCCTGGATCCCACTTCCTCCTCTGCAAGGATCCAAAAGTTTCTGCCCCTTTTGGAAATATTTCATTCCAAAGAATGCCAGGGTCCTATGGTATTATTTGTCCCCTTCCAAACATCGGTAACAACTCAAAAATTCTATCATTGTAGAAGATGAAAATGAGGATGCGAAAATCATACCACCACACTGACAATTGATCACTTCCTATGCCAAAATGGATATCTTTGAGACTCTCCCACCAAGCATGGAACTTCTTAACGTGGGACCAAATCATCTTGAGCCTCTCTAAAGTATGAAAATCCATGTGTAAGGTAGCACTGGAACTCATGTCACTGTTGTTATGAATGCACAGGTGGTTATCCCATGCCCCTCCATGTATACTGAAAGAATCATACAGCATCCGTACATGCTCATGCCACTGCTCATACAATTTCTTTGATGTGTCCAATGTCTCTCCATTGATGCAAGCAAGATGTTCACCCTCTAGTGCACACATCTGAATCATGTGTCTAGCCACCCAATCAATGGATGTACAAAATTTCATGCTGAATGATTCAGGTGGGAATAAATCTTCTACTACTAATGCACTTATCAAACCAGATGGATTGATCATCAATCCCTCCACTGGAAGAGTGGAAGTATCATGCTCCTCTTGTGGCATCGACAGAAAAAATGCTTTCACCCAATTTTCATCCACACATGATGTGGGTGAAATAGAAGTGTGGGGTGAATAATTGTGATCCAAATCTCTACAATTCTCATCCATCAAGATAATGGATCCACAACTTCCTCCATTAGTTTTCTCAGTTACAGTGTGATCATGTTCCTCCTCCAAAATTGTACAACATTTTCCTAGAGGCAACTCAAATTCTCTTAGGAACCATACAAGTGCTTGGTCTTCATATTGCTTGACCTCAAACTCCTCAAGCACATGCAAATAAGAATGCACCTCATGTGCATGTGTATGGGAGGTCTCTAATAGCTTCAAAATAAGTCTTTGTTGTTTTTCACTTGTCAAGACAATGTCAGTCACAACAAAAAATTTATTGCAGAAATAAAATTCTTTACCTCCCAAGGTCCTCATTCCCAAGGTGCCTCTATCCACCCAATAAATGGATGAAAAAGAAATTTTATTTGCTGATCCACATTGAATGTGATCAACCATCTTTCTGAAGGAGAAGAACACTTCATCCTTCCTCTTAATCACAATGAGTGCTTGGCCTCGATTTTCTTCTCATAGATTTTCACAAGCACCTGCAAATCTGTTCCTCCCGCATGGTTGTCCTCCAGGGATAATTTTAGGGGCGAATTTTAGCCTAGTGGGCTATTTTTCCATGTTTTTTTCCCAAAAAAGATTCGCCATTTTGCATTTTTTGAAGCCCTGCTTCGCCCAATTTTGATGGGGTAAAATTTTTTCACCATAAAAATCGCCAAATTATTATATAAACGATATAAAATCCTTGGAAATTAAAATATTTTTTGAAAAATATCGCCAATCATTTTATAGTTGGCGTTTTAAGAATTGGTAATATTCGCCAACATTTATACACTTTTAAATAAGTATGGTTCCTTAAAATCATCCCTGTTGTCCTCCACATGAGGTTCCTCCATTATACCCAAAACATTTCCTTCCATGCAGCATGAAAGGCCTGACACCTTCAACTCCTTCTGAAGTTGAAAGATCTGCAACTTTGACTCTTGAAGGGATATTTGTGTTCTCTTCAATAAGTTACTGGTGATCTCCAACCTATTAGTCAGATTATCTGATTTTTCTTCTTGCTTCTTGAGTGCACTATGGTACATTTCAGCCACCATGAGGAGATATTCTCTATGAGATATTAAGTTCATATAGATCTCCTTCATCTTGGCCATTCCTTCTTTCAGTTCTATGCACTCCTCCAGAAAGGCTTCTCCTTCCATATCTTCACTAGAAGCTTTCCAACAACATCTTGCCACCAAGGCATTGATGTCAACAAAGTTTTTCAAGGTTTCCCTTAGCTTCTTTCTGTCCTCCTTTAGTGATCCACTCAAATGATGTGGCTCACCAAGAATATCCTTCAGCAAGGTTTCTTATTCTAATAGCTGACATATATGACCATTTTTCTTGTGGCATGGATCCACCACACAAAACTCATCCTCAACATCCATGTTAGCCTTTGAATTTTTTGCACACTCACTTCCATGATGTGAAGTGGAGGTTATATATGAAGGTTGGAATGACATGTGATCAGAGATCACTTCATGCCTTGTCATTAAAGCTTCATCATGCTGCAATAAAGTCCAAAATTCTGAACCGTGCTCCTCCCTTTGCATCAGATTTCTCTACTTCTAATTTTCTAGTTTAGACCTAGCTAGTGGGGGCTTGTATCCCACTTCATTAGGAAGATAAATTGATGATTTAAGATCTGATACATTTTCTTCGTTTGGATATGATCCAAAAGGTCCCTTATCACCATTAAAAACATTAGCTTTCTTTGCACTGATTTTGGTATCACCAACAGATAAACTAGGAGTGAATTCCTCTCCTTCACAATGGGCCTTCATTTTGCGGTCCTCATCTGCACATGAAGTATTTAATCCCATGGATAATATGGTTGCAAGTGAACATGGCTACTGAAAAATTCATAACCTTTATCATCCATGTTCTTCATCTTACCATCTTCCTGTACAGATACTTTGATGGCCTGCTCCTCCACCAAATTTTCTGGTTCACACCCAAGCAGTGTGGCCTTGTTTTATTCTTCCTTATGTGGCTCCAGAGGCGACTGTAACTCTTATTTATAATATTCTTTTGGATCTGATCCAAAATATGTATCTTCACCCATACATGATCCAACATCCTTATTAGCGATCTGCATATCACCCCCAAATATTTTGGAAGTGCATTCACCTTCCTTTTCTTCTTCCATGCAGTCACCTTGCAGTGACTTGCACTCCACTTCATGGATATATGCCTCTACCTCATTTCCATTCTCCTCTAAAAAATTTGATACTTTTTCATATTTACTGGTACTCATTTCACAATATTTAGAAGCTATGTTGAAAGAAAAACCAAACAAACTCTTAAATATTGAACATGTTGATGGCTTGGAGGAATCTTCACCTTTTTTTCTGTCTTCTTCTTCTTTTATCAGAGAGTTGGAACAACTTGGTTCCTCTCTGGATAGCTTGCTGCTCTTGAAAGAATGATCATAATCATTCTTGGGCTAGAATCCATACTTGAAATAAATATAATCTCCAAAAGAAAGGTTTGCACAAATATTCCTACACAAAGCTAGATAGTCCTCGTAGCAGTGAGACATGTTCTCACATGCTTCAATAATCTTTGTCAAGTTTTTCTTAACCATTGGAGAATCATATCTGATCTCTTCCCCATCTGATATCTAATAGTTTTCATCATATTCATGCTTTGGTAGGCCTCCATCAACATAGAGGATTTCTTCTTCTTCATATCTTCTGTAGTATTCTTCATACTGCTCATCATAGTCATCCCCATTGTATGACATGGCTGCAAATTTATTCTCTGAGAGATTTCTTTCCACAGGATGATCCGAGGAAATACCTCTGATACCACTGTAATATCCCTAATCTGATGTACATATCAGAATATTAACTTGCTGCAATTTCTAAATTAAATTTTTGCCAATACTCTTGCAAACATTCAGTAAATTGCTGTTTGGGAAATTAAGGTATTTCACTGGGATAAATTGTAGACAAAGAGAGAGGGAAGTGGGAAGAAAATAAATATATTTTAGACAGAGAATTTCCTCTTCCCTAACACATTTATGTATGGTTCCATTTAGGTTTCAGAATCCGCTATGCATCAACCTACTTCCACGCTTCTGGGCAGCAAAATCGTGAAACTAGGAAGAGTAGTTTGGTATTTTTCAACCAGGGGATTGGGGAAACTGAATATGGATCTGATATAATTTGTATTACAATATACAAAGGTTTATGCAGGTAAATATCATATTTGGGAAGTTTAGGACATTGGATCAGAAAACTAGTCACTTGGACTGCACTCTAGGCTCGAGTTGTAGGACTTCCAAACACATGGAGAAGGTTAATAAAATTTTTTTTCAGACATGAAAGGTGTTCAATATGAAGTTAATGAATTCTCATAAGTGAAATAAATAAAATTCGAAAATCTTTAAGTCCTTAAACTCATTCAAAATCTAAAACTAGTCATTTTTCAATGCATTTCTAGCTAGGGTGTGGAAATGCTTCTCCAAAGTAAATTAGATATGTTCAAAACTATGTAATAATTTTAGAAAGGTAATAATACATTATTTCATAGCATTAATGATTGAATTAGATCTCACAGGATCTTCATATATGTACTCATTAATTTAGTCTTCATTACAAGGCTAGAAAAATAGAATTTGAGGTAGACATTGTAATGGAAAACTATTAGAACATTACATAAACTTTGGTACTGTTAGGAGACTGATGTTAGGGAATGATAATAACCTCAATTAATGGCACATATCCATCAATCGCTTTTCATCACTTCAGATCATCAATCTCTCATAAAAGGAGGAAATCTTGAAGATAGCTCTGAGATTCGAATGGAGGAGTGTCCCAATCACTCTAATGTGCTGCACTAAAATGGAAATGGCTTATGAACCTGCAATAACACTCCATTAATGGATGAGATCTGCTCGATAGCTCCAATACAACCTACAATGAGAAGGGAAGAAGAGGGGAGAAGGGGAACAAGGGACTTGGGGCACATCACCCAAGAGAGCGAGGATCACCACTCAGAAATGAAACTTAAGCTTCAATTAATTACAAAACATACATTAACCAAACTGAATAATGGAGTTTCAAATTCCCTTAAGTAGACCTTGGGAGACTTGTTGAGCAAGTCCTTCACCTGTTGAACAAGTAACCCACTTTCCAATCTTGTTCCAAAGCCATGAGTGACCCTCCTTGATGGGATTAGCAATTTTGGTTTGCAAATGATGTTTCCTTGTTTGTATAACTTAACCCAAAGTGGAAATTCGACATCCTTGAGAAAAATAGCAAGTATGAATCTTAGTAAATGTTTCCGTGTTTGTATCCTTCAGTCCAAAATAGAAATTGCACCCTCCTTGAGTAATTAGCAAGTTTGTGCATAAGGTAATGTTTCCTTGCACCATATTGGAAACTAATTTGGATAGTTTCTATATTTTCTATGTCATGTTTCTTTTTCCTTCTTTTCCATTGTTTCCATTTCCCATCCTTGGAAAGTTTCCTAATGCACCCTCCTTCCTTCACAACTCATTTCCACCATTAGATATTTTTCATAATAATTAACTAATTACAAATAACATTAATCTAGAAATTACATGGCTCCATAGTTTTAAATAATCAAAATTCTTATGCATCATTAATTAATGCAATTTTTGACCCCTGGACACTTGACAAGGTCAACACTTTCAAGTTCCCTTCAAGGGGAGGACATGACAGTCCTCCCCTCCCAAGTCTGGTCATGTCCTCCCCTCCCAAGTCTGCTTGTCCTCAAGCAGAAGCACTCCAGAGTGCTGCAAAATTTGTCATCCATGCTTCTGTTGCACCACTCTAATTATAGTCATTTTTGCAGTGACCACTTATTTCAACAAAATTGTGAAACCAGTTAAGGTAACTAAGTATAATTCCTGGATCCCGCTTCCTCCTCTGCAAGGATCCAAAATTTTATGCCCCTTTTGGAAATATTTCATTCCAAAGAATGCCAGGGTCCCATGCTATTATTTATCCCCTTCCAAACATCAGTAACAACAACAAAATTCTATCATCGTAGAAGATGAAAATAAGGATGTGAAAATAATACCACCACATTGACAATTGATCACTTCCCATGCCAAACTAGATATCTTTGAGACTCTCCCACCAAGCATGGAAATTCTTAATGTGGGACCAAATCATCTTGAGCCTCTCTACAATATAAAAATTCATGTGCAACGTAGCATTGGAACTCACGTCACTGTTGTTATGAATGCACAGGTGGTTATCCCATGCCCCTCCATGTATACTGAAAGCATCATATAAAATCCATACATTCTCATGCCGCTGCTCATACAATTTCTCTAATGTGTCCAATGTCTCTCCATTGATGCAAGCAAGATGTTCACCCTCTAGTGCACACATCTCAATCATGTGTCTAGCCACCAAATTAATGGACCTACAAAATTTCATGCTGAATGATTCAGGTGGGAATAATTCATCTACTACTAATGCACTTATCAATCCACATAGCTTGACCATCAATCCCTCAACTGGAAGAGTGGAAGTATCATGCTCCTCTTGTGGCATCAACAGAAAAAATCCTTTCACCCAATTTTCATCCCCACATGATGTGGGTGAAACAAAAGTGTGGGGTGAAGAATTGTGAGCGAAATCCCTACAATTCTCATCCATCAAGATAATGGATCCACAACTTCCTCCATTAGTTTTCTCAGTGACAGTGTGATCATGTGCCTCCAAAATTGTACAACATTTCCTAGAGGCAACTCATAATCTCTTAGGAACCATACAGGTGCTTGTTCTTCATATTGCTTGACCCCAAACTCCTCAAGCAAATGCAAATCAGAATGCACCTCATGTGCATGTGTATGGGAGGTCTCTAATAACTATAAAATAAGCCTTTGTTGTTGTTCACATGTCAAGACAATGTCAGTTACAACAAAAAATTTATTGCATAAATGAAATTATTTACCTCCCAAGGTCTTTATTCCAAAGGTGCCTCTATCCACCCAATAAATGGATGAACAAGGAATTTTATTTGCTGATCCATATTGAATGTGATCAGCCATCTTTCTGAAGGAGAAGAAAACTTCATCCTTCCTCTCAATATCAATGAGTACTTGGCCCGGATTTCCTTCCTCATATATTTTCACAAGCACCTGCAAATCTCCTCCTCCCTCATGGTTGTCCTCCACATGAGATTCCTCCATTATACCCAAAACATTTCCTTCCATGCAGCATGAGAGGTGTGACACCTTCAACTCCTTCTAAAGTTGAAATATCTGCAACTTTGACTCTTGAAGGGATCTTTGTGTTCTCTTCAATAAGTTATTGGTGATCTCCAACTTATTAGTCAGATTATCTGATTTGTCTTCTTCCTTCTTGAGTGCACTATGGTACATTTCAGCCACCATGAGTAGATATTCTCTATCAGATAATAAGTTTATATAGCTCTCCTTCATCTTGGCCATTCCTTCTTTCAGTGGTATGCACTCCTCTAGAAAGGCTTCTCCTTCCATATCTCCACTAGAAGCTTTCCAACAACATCTTGCCACCAAGGCATTGATGTCAACAAAGTTTTTCATGGCTGCCCTAAGCTTCTTTCTGTCCTCCTTTAGTGATCCACTCAAATGATGTGTCTCACTAAGAATATCATCCATCAAGGTTTCTTCTTCTAATAGCTGACATATATGACCATTTTTCTTGTGGCATGGATCCACCACACAAAACTCATCATCAACATACATTCCAACCTTTGAATTTTCTACACACTCACTTCCATGATGTGAAGTGGAGGGTATATCTGAAGGTTGGAATGACATGTCATCAAAAACCATTTCATTCCTTGTCATTAAAGCTTCATCATGCTGCAATAAAGTCCAAAATTCTGAACTGTGTTCCTCCATTTGCATCAGATTTCTCTCATTCGAATTTTCTAGTTTACACCCAGTTGGTGGGGGTTTGTCTCCCACTTCATTAGGAAGATCAATTGATGATTTAAGATCTGATATAGTTTCTTCTTTGGATCTGATCCAAAAGGTCCCTTATCACCATTGACAACATCAACCTGCTTTGCATTGATTTGGGGGTCACCAACAAAGAAACTAGGAGTGAATTCCTCTCCTTCACAATGGGCCTTCATTTTGCAGTCCTCATCTACACATGAAGTATTTTCATCCTCCCATGGATAAGATGGTTTCAAGTGAACTTGGCTTCTACAAAATTTAGAACCTTTATCATCCAAGCCACCAAGACTCAATGACTCATGCACTAAAAGCAAAACAAAGAGGAGAAAATGACAGAAACAACTTTCTAAAAAAGATCCATGAAATGAGGTTTCTATCCACAACCGTAGTAGTCAAAAGACAACATAGGAACCCTAGAAGACCCAACAACACTCACAATCCACCCAACAATATTTCACATTGATATACCACTCAAAATGGGAGATATACACGACTGTTCATAGAACAACAACATAAGTACGCGACCTGACAGAGTGCAAACCCTGTATATATGCGTCTGTGATTACTATAACCCACGTAAATAAGGAAAAATGAGGTAAGAAAGCAATTCTAGGGCCAAACCACTCCAAGGAATTATCAATGGATAAAAAGACTACAAACTGCGACATAGAAACATAAAGATCCAAGAGCAATTCAAACAAAAAGGTACCAAAAAACCCCAACAAAAACGAGAGATCCCCAGTCAAGTATCAAGTTCTGTTATAGAGAAAATATTTCGATGTCTTGGGGTGGACCACAACAGACGAGATGACACCAAAAATCACATCCATTTTCAAATATGCTATATAAAGTAAAGAAGCTAACAACTAAGAGAAAGAATCCATACCTCAATCGTGTGTTTGAAGAATATCACCGTTGAGCTCACGATCAAAAGCTTGTCTCTACAATTTTCCCTCAACAACAAGTATATATCTAAGCATAAAATATATCTAGTGTTAGCATTTAAACTAGCATAATCCATCTAAACATATATAAAACAATTACACCCATGGATACAAATATAAACAATTGCACATTAAATTTGGATGAGAAATGGATATTTATATTAATATAAAGCAGAGATACAATATGACAACCTCTATCGGCACCTTGTCGAAACCAAAAAACCAAATTCCTCCAACCGGGCCTTAACAAGGCCAAAGGGATGCAGACTCAAGAATATGGCAATGGGGAATTTTTTTTTATAGTTCCTTTCCTCTCCAAGTTTCCTCCTCCTCAATGATTCACAATGGCTCAATATATAGCCCTTAAATGGGAAATGGAGGCTCGAATCAGAGAGTTTCCAGGCATATGGAAGGCCAAGTATCAATCTATTCGTTACTTTATGAGGAAAAATCCAAATATTTTTTGTTTTTAAGCATAAAACTTGATGTATGCGAGCTGCAATGGTGCAAGAAGAGTATACGTGATTTGTTCAACTAGTGACCCACGTGTATCTTCAAAAATGTCTTTTTAAGGGTTGAACTAAAGCATCAGGGCTATACTGAGTAAAGTGGGTATAGTGAGTCTGCAAATTAATAGGGTAATGCCATTAAAGTATGATGCATAAGGCGTGGAAAATCACGCTATAAGACACCAGTGCGTATAAGCCAATGATATGCACCGGTGCAAAAAACAAATGAAAACACACTATTGACTTAGCGTGGAAAGTGGAAATCCTTATTTTAAAATTTAATTGTGAGTTTAATTTACATAGTCACACCGGTGCGTATAAGTCATGTAGACACACCAGTGCAACTAATTCAAGTAGACACACTAGTGCGTCATTGATTATCAAAAGCACCACATACAATTCTTCCAACAATGGTTGATGACATTGCAGCTAAATATATCAATTTTAATGATTGTGTTTATGAGTTTTATTAGTGGTTGGGAAGATGCAGCAGGGAGAAATTAATTATCAAAATCACTGCATACGATTCTTTGAACAACGACTACTAACATTGTACTGAAAGATATATATTATATTTTTTATTTTTTTAATTACATTATTTTTTGAAATTGAAATATTTTTTTACAGTACTATTTATTTTAATTTTAATGATTGGGTTTGTTTGGATTATTTTCTTATATCATAGATGCAAACATCTATTGTAATGTTTAATCATCCATACATTTAATTACCAATGTACCGTTTCAAATGTAACATTTGACAATAACATTGAATAATACAATTGAATAAAAACAATTGTTTTATTATACATCAATAATAGTGCCTTTGCCATACAAAATATGACAACATAGAGATAACAATAATCAAAATGTCAACATGCATGTAATTGTTACACTTATTGGTAACCACTGTTTTTCAATTCTGATAGTATGTCCAGTACATTATTATATGAAATGTATGATTTTCACAGACAGTTATTTCAAAATATACAACAAGTTACAAGAGCTTGCATTGACATCAAAATTAAATGTGGATCATCATTCTTTGCTGGAAATCGTATCGGTACTCGAGCCACTTGCATCAATTGGGTTATTTGGTCGAATGTTCTTTTCATAAGCGCAATTGTTTTCCTCTTCTTCATCTTCCATCTGCAAACATAAAAATCAAGTGCATTAAGTGTATCTACATTGTCAGGAATGATGAAAAATAAAATAGATAGTATACATGAATGTAAATTGAAAAGTGACATACCTGCATTGTAATAATTGAGTAATAAATGATACACATTCTTTCAAAACCATATCCCATGCCTTCCATCAATAAGTCTTCTATTGGCTCCACTACATACTTTGTTTCCTGCAATCGTTATGCCCCGCTACAAATCATAAATTTAATATAAAATATTTTTGTTGTTTTATGAATTCGAATTATTTGATTGGTTTCTGTATTGTAAGTGAAGAGTGTGTCTGTTTGTTCTTTCCAATATACCTCTCATAGTATTATAAAATCTTTTTCCCTTTCTATTGACTTCCAACACCACTCCAGATGAGCTAAGGACCAATTGATCATCATTTGCATCTTCCATAATTTTTTTTCTTATGATGACATTGACTTCTGTTGTTGCCAGTCCCTACATAACATTGAACATATGTGTTTTAGATTATTTGAAACATATTAGTGAATAATCATAGCTACGTCATTACTCAAATTTGAAGGAATACTTCATATTGACTTCTATTTTATTCACCAGATTCATCCCTCTGCAACCTTTCCCTCAATGTTTTATGCTCTTCTAGAATTAGATTGGTAAGAATATTATCGATCTTCCTCATTTTTTGGCTCTACATTTCACACATTAATGAATATGTATTAGTGAAATTTACAATTAGAAACACTTGCCTTCTTTGTAATCCTGGATGTGCTTCCATAAGGTTGACTAAAGTTTTTGTTCATTGAACTTATACCATGCATTTTTATCAATATATAGCCTGGACTATTAAATACATATGTTATCAATATATTATCCAAATAAATTACATACCTTCAAAATAGAAAAAAAAGTATGAAATTGGTGTGTTTTAAAAAATCAAAACCATTGGTTCATACATACACATAGATGCACCTGTGCATTACAACAACAAAGACACCTCGATGCGTTATACCAACACAAGTGCACCGTGAACAACCAAAAAGTATTTATCATTTTATGGAAATACAAAATGGGAAGTTCCTGCCACTATTAGTGTTATTTTCCTATAAACATACTAATAACGGACAACTAAGAAATGAAAAACCGAGAAAACTTTATGCGCCACATGTCATTACTAGTGCACCATAAAGATACATGCACAAATGCGTTTTGGAAAAAGAAACACATTGATTTTGATGCATTCATTTTTTTCAAAAAACTAAATAAAAATTAAAAAAAATGGAGGGTTGACATGGTTACTGATCCAAATAATGGAACCATATCGCCCTAAGATTTATATATATATTCACAAATTCAACAAATCTAAAATTCATAAAAGCTGAAATCCTAATTTTGGGAAATAATAGAGCGATTTAAACTCTAATGTAAAATTTTGCAACCACAACAAATGAAAAGATGGCATAGAGAAGAGAAGGGTTGCAACATTAGAGGTATGCATGGAGTTTTTTTTATAAATTTGCTTACTTTCTAAATAGGATAATAAGATCAACAATAATATTTACATGAATTTTTTACTATGCAAAGTTTTGTTTTATTCACCATACCTCACAATTTTTTATCTTCAGAAAATGGGGTTGCTCCAAACACCTTTTGCGTAAGTCTTTGTTCCAAATCTCTCCCCTAAAATTTTCTGCAAGGGAATGAATTAATGCTTAGTTTTTTTTTTTTTTTTTCTTTTACAATTTAGAATTACTTTTTCGAACTTAAAAATGTCGTCATTTTTTAAATTTAGGAAAAAATAAATTTTAATTTTATTATTATTTTTATTATTTTTGAACTTTTGACAGTTTGGTGTGCCCATTTTCTCTGCAATGAAGCATTAGAATATTTGAGATACTCTATGTCCTTTTTTAGTATCGTTTTTCCCTCATGAAGAGTCTCTATTGGCTTATCCAACCAATTTAAGTTGTTAAGAAGTTTTCTGTGCAACGACATCAAATAGAATTTTTTCTGCATTATCTCCCACGTACAAAAAACATGATAAACAATAATTTGAATTCTTCTTATTGAAGAATTATTTTGTCAACGTTGTCTTTCCTAAGCCACCTGAACCCCAGATCCCCAATTGGGGTTCCCCAATATTTGAGGTCTCCTGCTCTGTTGTTGCTGCAAATTGCAATAGGACTGTATCTTCAAATATTTAGCTTCTCACCCAAACCTTTTGGAAATTTGACTAAGTACAAGGACTCTGGCATTTTAACCATTTCCAACAGACAATTAACCACCTTATTTAGCAGCTACAACTGCAATTCCTGGCTATTTATTTAGAAGAAAATAAATAGAGATAGTGAGAAACAAATGTCTATGTCCATCTATCAATTAGAAAATACAAACATATGGAGAGAAAAGGTTGAGTTCTCACCATTGCGCGTCTCCAACTTGAAACCGCTATAACTTTCAACTTGAAAAAGTGCATCTCTTTATTTTTGAATGGTCTTAGAGTCATACCGCATTCTTCTTTCATGAGTTCTCTTATTTTCCATGTATTGTAGGGCTTGATCATAATATCCACCCTTGCCCTGCGCCCTCCGAACCTGAGCAGGCATGACACGGTAAAATACTAGAATAATTGGAGTCTTTGTCTCCAATATCAATAAGAGTTCATTTATTCACCAATCTGATTCCACACATCGAGGAGAGAATATTGCCACATGAACAATGGTAGTTCTAACAACGTGTTCTATTTGGTATGTAATATTGTATCCCGCTTGCATATCCTCCTTGTAGAGAAAAGTCGTTACTCTATTTTCTGCAAGGCAAATGTAGAGAGACCTAGCAAAGGTTTCCTTCACATCAACCTCATGATCGTTAATGAAAACAATGTTGGATTGATTAATGGAATTAGTAGTTCTGGAGGATGAGGATGATGTCGCCATTTCCAATTGGAAAAAGATTGACCTATTTAACCGATCATTTGCACCGGACGACGGGCAACGTCGGATGTGACCGCTCACGCGAGCCAGGTCGTCCGATCGGTGCAAATGGTCGGTTAAGTAGTTTACTCCATTGGAAAACAGGCATAAAAATGGTAGCGATGGACACAATTCACAATGGAATGGAATGGGTGTTAGGGTTTCAAAGCGTAGAATCCAAAATGGTTGTGCAAAGGTATATTAAACCCTATTTTATGGTTAACAATATTTGACATGCCATACTTATTTAATGCTCAAGCGGCAACATTGTCAGCCATTGGATCTCAACCTGTTTGAAAACTAATGGCTGACAATGCTACGGCCACAACATTAAATAACATATAGCATGGAAAATATTTTTCACCCTATTTTATGTCTTTGTGCATAGGTCTTATTATTTTTATTTTATTAAAACCCTCTCCCACATCGACGACTCAATTTTCACCGTGTTGTTTAAGAGACACCGCATTGTTCGACAGATAGGATGACAATCATCCATGTCAAGTCTACCAATTTGTCATACACATAATCTTATGACCTGGTATACACATTTGGCGTACACAGTTTCTTATGAGCGATCAATATGAACCCAGGTGTTGGCAGTGATCGTATAATCATTTAGGATAGTAATCATATAATTTTTTTATCTTGGGGAGTCTCAAGCTAAAACATCACCACCATACGAGGAGAGGGATGCCAATAGTGGTGCAACATTTTTGCCTATTTTGTGTAACCTAATTTTTTAGGTTTTGTATTTCTTATTTTCTTTAAATTTTAATCACATATATTCTAGTATGTTTTTTAGCTAACCATATTGGTCTTGACATCCAAAATGATTCCATGTCAGTTCCAAGTTGTCTAGTCTATTTTACTCCCATATCTACTAGTGGTTCTCTGTTCACATACTGGCATTTGTTCCCTAAAATTCACTTTCACATCTCATAGAAATTTTTATAGAGACTTGTTTTCTGAAATTACAAACTCATAGAATCCTTCACTCTTCATAATTTAGCTACAAGAATTCAACATTAACGCCAAAGGTTTGAGAAGGTGGGTTCCTCTCTTTTATATATAATTAACTACACAAATTACATTCTTTTATATCGATTTATAATTTTAGATTAGATTATCTTATCTATTTAACAATTTCAATTTACATTTTTATAATAATAATAATAATCTATTTTTAAATAGTCAAGCTAAACACCAATTTGTTATATCCCAATTTAACTACTAAAGTCTACAAGGTGCGCATATTTGACCCCTACATATTTGGACCTATAACTTCCTAAGAAGAAACACATGTTCTTAATTGTTATAGCTCACATAAACTATAAATTGATGTTATAATTTTGAGTTAAATTATCTTATCTATTGAACAATTTCAAAATAATAATTTAATTTAAAGCAAGATTAAAATTAATTAATATATTAAAAACTTTATATTTATAAATTATTAAACTTTTATTTTGAAGTAAAATAACATTTAAAAAAATTAAAATATAATAAATTGATTAATATTAAAAATTATATATTTAAAAATATTTAAATAAATAAATTAATTAATATTGAAAACTACATATTTTTAAATTATTAAACTTATACTTTGAAAAAAAAATCCAATTTGTAAAATAATGAAATGTATATAAATTATTAAAATTATACTTTAAAACAAAATACAATTTGTAAAATACTCAAAACATTTGTTATCCTTTCCTAAAGTTAGTATCATAGTTTTATCAAATTTTGTTTCCATTGTTTTTTGGTTTTATCATACAACCACATTCAATAATTTAATGAAATTTAAATTATAATGGCATTGTGGTAAATAAATTCATGCCTCACATTAATACACTACATATTTATTTAATTTTTAATTTCTTATAAGTAAATTTATAAACTATAAGGTCATGGTTTTAATTAGTAAATTTATAAATTATAAGGTCATGGTTTTAATTTGAAGTTTGGTTAAATGTAAGTTGTGGTTAAGAATCTTATCCCATCTCATCATATATATTACTAGCAATTGCCTAAAAAAAATGGAAATAATACTTGGATAGTTTGTTGCTGAGAGTAAACTGATTTGAAAAGAAAAACTAAAACCAAGAAAGTGTACCACAAAAATTTACCATTGTTTAGTGTAGATGTGACATTTTACTTTTTTTATTATTCAAATCATTATCTTAAAAATTTTAGTTATAAGTTGAATAAATAATCTATAAATCTTGCTCCAAAGTAATTTTTTTTAGGTTTCAAAATCATTATCTTGAATATTTTACTTATAATATTTTTATATTAGGTTTTAGTCTTATTTTCTATATATTTTTTTAGACTAAACTAAAACTCTACATTTATCCAACTCATGATATAAGAGCTGAACCAAAAATTTGTTTTTATACATTTTGTTCAAAAACATTAGTTTTATGTCAAATCCATTCTTTATATTTCCTTGAAAGTCAACCATGCATTGAAATTGTTGAAAAGCTAGCACGAAAGAGTTTGGGGTTTTCAGCTAGAAATTATATGCATCTTTTATAAGAGGCAGCTTACTATTGGAGAAAATGGTTGCGGTGAAGTTTAAAAAGTGCTAGTACAATCTATGGTGAGCTTAGAAAGTATGGTGATGTTGATAATAAGTCTAGAAATTATATGCATATTTTAGAAGAGGCAACTTACTATTGGAGAAAATGATTATGGTGAAGTTAAAAAAGTGCCAGAACAATCTATAGTGATGTTGATAATAAGTCTCTATAGATAGTGCCTTGAAGAGATGGAAAGAATTCTTTGCCATTGGTGACTATGCATGGTTTGTTGGAAGTATTGTAAAACCTCCATTTCTAGCTTTGGCTCATATAATTCCAAATGAGGCATCCTCTAAAAAAATGAAAATAGTTTATGATTATGATAATAGGAATTCTTCCAATTTCCCATTTCTATGAATCTTCTTCAAGAATGTGGCATTTGGTTAAAAGAAAAAAGAACAGAAAAGAAAAAACGATGGAAGGTTTAATTTTGAAAAAGATAGAATGAAATATAAATTAATATGTATTTTTATGAATTGTATATTAGATGTAGGGAATATTATCTTCCTAACTTTATGAAATGCCCTTCCAAGTTTAATATGTTTTCTTTATTATAATTAAGAAATTACAAACTTTTAATTCCAAAAATAAATTAAACTTATGTAATTTAAAATTTGTTCAATTAAAATCAAACTTGAGTGTGAATATTTTACACAATCAACATTGAACAGTATATAAAATATATCTATTATAAGGGCTGATGCACAATCATGGACTCCTTTAAAGGCACTTTAAATGCCACATAACACTGAAACAACATGGAACCTCTGACTTTAGGTGATAATTAGAGGTACTTCTTTAACTGATTTGAATATGAAGTAAAAAGGCAAAAGTTAGGTAATTGAATAATCTTTCATAATATATAACTTTTATCTATATAAAATTTGTGAAAATGCTTATAAAATTAGTTTCCCTTAAATTGGGTTTTCAAATTTTTAGCACATCATAACATATATGTTTGTGCGGGTGCAACACTATATGAGGTAAATGATGTCATTTTTGGATAAAATCTTGCAGACCTATAAATGACATATGGTACTAGTGCAACACTATTTTTTCAAAAATGTTCATGAATTAATTTTTTTATTATTAATTATTGAAGTCTGAAAACCTTGAAACAAAAACGTTATGTGCGGGTGCAACACTTTAGGGGCTAAACGTAATGAAATTCTTTATTTCTATATATAAGATTGTAGAGCTTGCTCTCCTCTAGTGCATCATATAGATTTCTTGTGAAATGGTGAAGGCAATCAAAGTTATATAAAAAATAATGGATGTATCTATTTTCAAAAACTGACGTGTATCATTTAGAATAATAATAATAAATAGATAAAACATACATATGTAGGAAAAAATTACATATTCAAAATCGTAAGATTGTATTATACAATATTCTATATTTTCATAAAAACATATTGTGTTTGTCATAGAAAAAAATGCCATCGAAACTGAGCATATTCATAGAGTTCTGAAATACAGGCAATAGCCCTGGTTTATTTGTCCTAGCCAATATGTTCGGTAGTTTGAAGCTATTTTCGAACATGATGTTAAGCCTTATTCTCGCCGAAATTTTAAATTTTACAAACCGCACTTGCGTTAAAAAACACATATCCGATACAAAATGCATATGTGTTATAACACATATGCGATATAAAACACATATGCGTTAAAATCACATATACATTAAAAAATGTAGGTCGGGTAAAACAATGTATCAACCCTTAAGGGAATGTTATTGAAATGGATACATAAATGACGTAGGAGTCCTTGTCTAAATTTCCTTCCAATAGGATGAAGAGGAGTTATGAATCATATAATTTAGACTAAGAAAACCCCTTTGCTTAAACTAGACAATGCACTTCAATTAACATTGTTTGAGTCTCTACCAACCTAAAATCAATTGGTAGTAGGATAGAGATAAGAAGGGAAAAGTGGGGAAAGGGTATCTTGTAGCTTACCATATCTACTAGGTAATTTAGAATGAGTTTTTCCTTTTGCCAATGTGTCAAAGTAGCTATGCTTGAATATGGATTTAGAATACAAAGAATGTAAATATATATTGATAATTTCATAAAGAGTTAAAAGTTGAATATTTGTGGATTTGAGCTTCTATAAATTTGTAACCACTTAACATACCTATTATACATTGTATTGTATATATGTGGAAAATTATTGCCAGTCGGTCATCTCGTATCGATATCCAATCATTGTAAGCCAATCATAATTAGGTTTGGATACTGGAATTGAATCTTTTTCTTGGATCCCGGGATGCTGGGCTACTTGGATGGGATAATCTAATCCAATGGAAGGGTTACATATTGTTTGGTCTATGCGAGAATATGACAAACTTTAATACACCCTTGGTAGAATAATGGTGCATGGTACCTTTATATGATGATATATTTTTATGTTTAAATGAACTAATATGTGTATGGAATGTATATTGATCTTAATCTTTGACTCTTCCTTCAAATGTTTATTCAAAGAGCACATAGCACTAGAAACCTATGTAGAATGGGAGGGACAATTCTCAAAAGACACAACATTCCTAGAATTCCAAAGATTCCAGTTAATCAGGAAAGCAATTGCTCTATATTTGTTTAGATATTCTCATGAAGACAATATTTTTAGGCCTACCTCCATAGACTCGTACTACCAAATATCCTTCTTTTCTAATCAACATTCTATCTTATTACAAAATTGAAGAGAAAAGGGACATTTCATGAAGATGTTTGATATGTCTTCTCCACCTTGCCAACAAATATAACATATTCCAGGACCTTTGTTATTTTTCTTTTGATAGAGATCTTCGGTCAAGACTTTTGAGGTGGGAGCAAGCCAGATGATAATTTTAGACCTTTTGGATATTTAATTCTCCAAATCATTTTCCACCACCATCTATCTTCCAAATCCTCCACATTCACAATCTTTTAATAGTTTGACTACAATGTATAACCTCCTCCATTCTTATTTAGAGTCCTGATCAAAACATCTAGATCTTAGTTTAACTAACCTTGTTTGAATTTTAGTTCTAAAAGAAGGAAATTCAATTGCTATTTCAATCTCCCTATCAAGTGAAGTTGGTTTCCTATCCCCATTTCCAAGTTAAAGAGGCATCTTCGTCACACACATCCACACACTGTAACTCCTCGGTTTTGACCTTGTTTGCATTAAATGTATATGATGTATATATTGTAATTAATCATGGTGTGGAGCTAAAGGAAAAAGCCCCACCATCGATTTAACGTTCTATGTTCCGACGATTAAAAATCGTTAGCGATAGTATATCGTGCTATCCGACACATTATAATTTTGGCATCATGTAAATATGAATTTTAATTAAAATACCCACAACCAGCTATGTCAATGCAACCATAATGAAAAGGGCATGATTTCCTAAGGATAAGGAGGGGGAAATATTTCACCTTTGGGGCCAATGGGGAAAAGCAAAATGTCAAAGGGAAAACCCATGAAACAGTCAACTACCTGTCTTATCTCATTCACCCAATCATTTAATTCTGCCAAAAACTGGTTGAAGTAGTTATTGCATGGGGATGGGAAGAGTACGGGCAAGAAATTCGAATTTGGGGAAAATCAATTTTGACTTTTGGGGCAAATAAACACCCAAAATGCACGCCCATTTGGCCATACATCCACGTTCTTCATTTTTTTTCCTCATGCAAGAAAGCTTGGGAGATGTTTTACCTCCACGAATTTTCCTGTGGTATGTTCTCCTTCACGATTTGGACTCCTGGTCGTATTCCTCATCATCATTCACCGACATTGGGGGCTCTCTCAAGCGGCTGAGAATTTTTTGTGTGTGGAATTCATTTTTGGTCTGCTATGTGTGTGTTTTTTCCTCACGTGGGCAGTCATTTATTCATTCTCCTGGGCCGTGGAATCGTTTTTTTGTAATGATATGTGGTTGGGTTTCTTCCCCCAATGTTTTTGTCGCATTTTCCCCCAATGATTGCCAAGCTAAAAATCGTTTTTGAATTGCCCAACGATTTGGAGGAGAGACCACGTTCTCTTGGGTGCGGTTGAATTCAATTTTTGGCCACGTTAGGGCCAAAATGTCCCTGGGATACGATTTGTTGTTATTGGGTTGTTTTCACCCACCTTGGCAATTAATTTTGTGGCCAAACTATTTTCCTCAACCCAGAAATCATGTATATTTCCGTGTATGCAATTGGTCTTTGGACTGTGTAGGAGTGGAAAGGAGTCTGCTTGACAAACCTAGTGTTTTGCAGGAGCCTCATAGACAGAGCTAGAGGGATGGCTCTCTTCTCTACACCCCCCTGAATAGCACTGGAAGGGAAGTCATGGCCTGAGGGTTTGTGCAGCAGAGAAGGGAATGATTCCTTGTGTTGGGTGTGTGTGGATGTCTTAGGAGTCAAGCTAGTTCTGGTGTAGGCATTCTTAGCTCTTCAGTGAGCCCACTATATTAGCAAACAATGCTTCCATCTCCTCATAACCTGATAAACCCAACTTGTTGTCTTGGTTATGTGTTGTTGTGTACTCTTGGCCTGATAAACCCAACCATGTTAGCTTAACTGAGTTTTGACACGTCTTTGGCTATGGGTGAGCCTTCTTAGTTCATTATTCCTTGTGGGAATCATGCCCAACTCAAGGGTGGCAGTGTTGCTGGGAGATTAAGGAGCACACTGGCCTATGGTTGGGTGGAACGTTGCAGCGACATAGCTGGTTGCAGACGAGCTTCTTCATAAGATAAGTATTCTTGTCTATTTCATCTCTGCAATTGTATTTGATGTTTAATGAAAATGATGAACATGCTAAATGCTTGAATGTAGTTTGCTTTCGCTGTATGATAAATAATTATGCATCTATGCATGTTTTAGTTCAAAGCATTTCAATTTTTATCATGTGTATGTTCATGGGGCTAGTTTTTCGGGTAGATAGTATTACGGTAGCGTCGTCTTCGCCGGTCGGAGGGTTCGGGACGTTACACACACCCTCTCTCCATCCCTCTCTATCTAACCATCGTTATTTCTCTCCTTCACTATCCCTCTACATCTACAACCACCCCTCAACCCTCTCTCTCACCCCTTTCCCTCCCTCTCTTCCTCTCTCCCCACTCCTTCCTTATCTCACCACTCCCCCCTCAAACAAACTTACATACCTCTTGGTATTGGAACACCACACCCCCTCTCCCTCTATAACCAACCTCCCTCCTTTTTCTCTCTCAAACACATCCACACACCCTCTCTCTATCTCTATCTATATTTCCTTCTCTCTATCTCTCTCTATATCTCTCTCTCACACACACAATCCCTCATCTATATCCCTTGGTGTAACCATCCTTGAACATCCTTCATTTCCCTAAATCCCTCCTCTCTCACTATTATTATCCAACTCTCTCACCCTCTAACCATCCCTATTCTATCATTCTCTCTCTCTCTCTGACTCTCCCCCCTCTCACTCTTTAACCACCCCCCATTTGTATTTCTCACTCACTCACTCTCTCTATACCTATCTCTATACAACTACTATATCCATATCTCTCCTCCCTCTCACTCTTTAACCAACCCCTCGCCCCCCCCACCCCAATTTTTTCCTCCATCCATTATGCTATATCTTTCCTCCATCAATTATCCTATATATTTGTTGCACCCAATCATCCCTCCCTCCTATATATCTCCCTCTCCCATCCCCCCTATATCTCTCCACCTCCCATCCCTCCCTACCACTTATATTTATTCCCCTCACATCAATCCCTTCCCTTTATATTTATCCTCCCTTGAGTCCCCCCTCATATATCTCCCCTACCCATCCCTCCCTTCCCCTTATATTTCTCCTCCCTTCATCCCCCCCATATCTCTCCCCTACCCATTTGCCCCTCCCATGATTCCCTCTACACCTTTCTCTCCCTCCTTTGACTACCCCACCCCTCTTTTAGCTTAATCAATGTAATGTTAATTTCTCATATGTCATATGAACTACATCACATATGCGATATATCACATATCTGTTATATCGGATGTGTGCTATATCGCATGTGCGATATGGAAATCATGTTTTATGTAGAGAACGTTAGGGGTAAACCATTGTAGCCATAAAACATATGCGATATAATGCATATGTGTTAAAACAAACATGTTCTATATCACATATGCGATATAATGCATATGCGTTAAAACAAACATGTTCTATATCACATATGCGATACATGTTTTATAAAAAACATTGGGTTGCGCCGTGGGCCATTTTTATTGTAGCAAAAGATAGAATTCCTTTGAACTCGCACACAAAGAACTGTTCAACTTGTCATTTCACCATTTATTATACAAATCCATAGGTATTTTACAATTTTGGGTGGATTTCAATGGGGAATGTACGTAATAGAGGTCGGAAATCAGCGAGGAAGGTGCTTACACCAGAAGAAGATGTAAGAATCATGAAATCATCAACATTCAATCGATGAGCAAATACTTCCCATTCCCACTCAACTAGAAAATACAATTTTGGATACCCCAGAGGAAGAGTCAAACCAAAGGAATTTGATAGTGGACAATACCATTCATTCTCTAGTGAACCACATTTCAGTGTCGATTTCATTGGATTGAACACTACACTTTGCATCAAATACTTGTGCTTCAACATCTCGTGGAAAATCACAAATACCTGACGTAGAGGTTGAGGAGGATAATGCAACATTAATGGAAGCTGGTTATGGGGAAGATGAAAATACTGGTGCATTATTAAGCGGACAATTTTGTGAAGAGTTCAATCATTATGTTCCTGACGATGAAAATGTGGCTCCGTAACAACCATGCGAGGTGGTTCAATCTCCTAATCGAATTTGTCAGCCTGTAGTGGATGTAAATGTCACTCCATCATTTCAAGCCACAAAAAAGATTGCATCAATGCGAAAGAGAACTCCTAAACACATACAAGTGGATGGGAGTGAATTGATTTCCATGGAAGGTAAGGTGCCTAAACGCACTATCCTTCGTCATTGTTCTCAAATAATAAACAATATTTTGATAAAAAAAATTGAAGGTGGTAAATATCAATTGTTTTTAGCTTTGATTAAATCTAGGAGCATGGAAAATGTTAGAAGAAATTTAGGCATAATAACATTGAAGAATATCGAATCAAATAATCACATTGTGAAATCTCTTTCTTTTGCATTTACATCGATTGATAAAAAAATGCGTTCACAAGAGTGTAATGTGGCTCGCCATGTCTTGGATGAATCAATTGTAAGTAGATCCACAAGACAACGTCGTTTACTTAAATGCACATCACAATTTGTGCCTTTACATCCAAAGACACTTAAAAAATATTTAGTAAGAAGAGACAACCTTGATGTAGTGGGACAGTTGGAAACATTATGGGAATTTAGCGGTAGGTTTCCCCATAAATGATTCGGTTCGGTTCCTTGTTCAGGAAGTTAACTGCATATGTTTTGGTGGCGTCCGTGCTACAAGTATTAGTCAATGTGAGTGTTGATGCTCAAAATTGTGGGTGTGCCAACAGACTGTGTTGCAGCGAGTGTGGTTACTCTAGGACGACCGCTGCTTACTGATTCTAAGGCTGCAAGCGCGGTCGAATACTACAATTCATGAGGAGGTTCTCCAAGTGGCAGAGGTGGGAGTGTGTATAGATATTGGAGAAGACCATACCCCTGTCTAGAAGTTGGCCAAGGCTTCTAGCTCTCACTCCCCGAAAATATAGAAAAGACAGATACTTTTCAGAGATTCGAACTCGAATCTCTCATTGCACAATCAATTACAACAAAGATAGATACTTTTTTAGAGATTCGAACCCAAATCTCTCTGCACAATCACTACTGAAATCACAATTATGTTCTCTCAAAATTGGCTCTCATAGTTCATACAAACAAACGATCATGTAACAATGGAGTGAGTGTGAGCTATTATTAGCTTCCAATATTGGGATTAACATTGAAATGGGGTTTATTACCCTGTCACTCCTTAAGCATGTATCGGGTTTTAGTAGTGTACATAGTTTCAACAACTATTTGTTATCGACTGCTTTCAGTTATAAGAGCTTCTAAGTATTGAAACGTTGGGATATTTGGAGGAGTTGTGTGTAGACATATGTGTGAAGCTGAAGAGCATCAGGGGCTGGTGCAGGTTGGCACAATGAACAAAGCTTCAAATATTTTTGGGTGCTCTCAGTTAAAACAAATTCCAAGTTATGAAACATTGGGATCTTTGAAGGCGTTTAGTGCAAATGAATGCGTGAAGCTAAAGAGAAAATGAGGGTTGATGCAGCATACAAAGCTTCAACATATAGACGCTAGCAGGTGCAATAGCATATGAGATTTGTCACGGGGATCAAAACTTTGAGTACTACATGTTTGCGGGTGATTTGAGTTAAAAGAGATCCCAAGTATGGCCCAATATGGAAGCATTAGTATATTTGGAGGTGTTGTGCACAAATGAATTTGTGGGTTGAAGAGAAATCAGGGGTTGGGGTAGGCCACACAAATTCAATTCGTAAAACTTAGTGGCTACTTTAAGTTAGAAGAGCCGCCAAGTATAGAAAAATTGTGATTTATGGAAGAGTTGTGTGAAAATGAATGTGTGAAGTTGAAGAGCATTAGGGGGTTGGCGTAGTGTACAAAGCTTCGCCGATTAATTGTTTCATGTTCTCTTAGAAGAGTTTGCAAGTATGTCAAAATTGGGATATTTGAAGGTGTTGAAGGAAGGTGGATGTATGAAGCTGAAGACCATACAGGGGGTTTACACAGTTTACCAAGCTTCAACTCTTAAATGCTAACCCTGACATTTTTCCTTTCTTGCTTATCAAACATCTCCTCCTCAAAATATGGGGTAATTCTATTGGAACATGCACCGACTTAGAGTGCTTTCCCTATCAATATCAATTTTGACATATGGAAAACATATTTACCAGGTAAGGGAGAATTGCTTTTTGTCCCCTTGCTACAGGCGGGACTGTGCATTCATGATTATAGGCTTTGTATATGGATTTGAGATGTTTGTATTATTTACAAAGTTCTTTTCTTTTTATCTTTTGACCAAATCCTTGAGTGCTTTGGTGTGCTCGAGTAATTTGTGGCCATGGTTTCCTGGACTATAATTTTTTTTCGTAAAGAATGGACTTTACATTTAATAGTCTATATAACAATTAATATGTAAGTTGTTGCTATGATTTCGGGTTATCACTTTTTGGAGCAACTTGATTGCAAACAGGTGGCAGAATTGTATGGGCAAGAGTAATAGTGAACTAAATGAACACGCATAAGATATTTGGTTATAGGTTCTCCAAGTGGGAGACGTGGAAACGTGGGGTCCATAATTTCCTAGAGTTTCTTCAATGGCCTTGCAGGAAAAGCTGGTAGCTCCTATAAAAGCAAGGGATTCTACACTTACAATGCTTTTATCGCAATGGCCAATGCCTTTTCTGGATTTGGAACCATCGGATCCTAGCTAAACTTTGTCCTTCTCTAAAAGCTCATACAACTACATAAAATAGTCTTTTCCAGTGATCAAAGTGTCTCAGTAGATTACATATAAATTGTTCAAGAAAACAATCCCTACTATAATGTTTTCAACACTACATAAATGCCAACAATAGGTTGGAAACAAGACTTCATAGAATCAAGACCTTTGGAAATATCTGCACTCTCAGCTGAAGGGATGCATAATCAATAGACTAATTTGATGTGTTCAACTACTTGTCTATCCTTAGATTCCAACACCAACCAAACTCCAGCAACAAGCTCTACACATTGTTTGGAAAGGCTATCGACAGTAGCATTAAGCTCTCATGTTTGAGAGAAGTAGGGAAAGTAAAGGTCATCTTTGATGGAATCCTTGTATTCTATTGAGGGATTATCGTGACACATTGATTAAAGCCTCTCTAGAATGCTTGTCCCTTGCTTTCCATCTTATGATATGAACCTTTGGTTGCTAATGTCATCTTAGGCTTCTTCACCTACCACAACATTGTAGAGTTGAGTGATCTAGGAGATACACTATTTAAGGAACATATATTGTTCTTGGTAGTTTTTTATTGGAACGTTGTGGGGATATGAGTAGATGTGCTTATTGCATTTACTTGTTTTGACTATTAATTGGAATGCATTAGAGGAAATTTCAACTCAAAATGGACCTTTTAACTTTAACTCAAATTCCGTGTCATCATGTGTTAGCCAATGAAATTGCTTTAAATTTGAAATACCTTATAGGTCTTAAACACTATTTTAATATAAATTTGGGGATATGTATCATAAAAAAAACTACTTTTTTTGTTTGTATTTTCGACATATCTCCCCGTGTTTTTACTCAAATTTCAATCGGGAGAGCTCGTTGGATGCAGAATTAAATTTCGCATCCAACGAGCTCTCCTGATCGAAATTTGAGTAAAAACATGGGGAGATATGTCGAAAATACAAACAAAAAAAGTAGTTTTTTACTTTTCTTCCTCCAAAATTAATAAAAATTATTTTATTATTTTAACTATTATTTTATTAAATTTTTTTTAGGAGACCAATTTTGAGTTGAAATTTCCTCTAATGAAATTGCCCAAATGTCTGAGATAATAAAATCTATGTAGAATTCTCCCTATAAATATGGAAGTTCTTGATCCCATGTATTGGGATAGATTTTATGGTATCACATATTGGTAACTATGCATTTTGTTAGAGTTCATTCCTAGGGACATGGGATATAATATGTTGGCACCACGATATGTTGTAACGTGTATGCTCTTTGGAACACAACACTAATTTCATTAATCATGGTCTTTTAACTATCTACAACATATACTTTTCTTTGTGTGCTAGGACATTAACGAGTAAGCTAAAGTCTAGATCATTTGCACCTAAAATCCGACTAGTTTCTAGCCAAAATCCGAAGAAAATTGTTTAAAGGGTAGTTTCAGTTATTAGAATTGCATAATCTAGGTGCCTCAGTGGGTAATCGAGGATCTTGAATCCATTTCTACAATAAATATTGCAATTTTAACATTGAAAATCTCATTTCCAACAACAAATTGTGTTACCGGATTCCGACCAACTTGCCTGGAAAGGTGCAAATGGTGTAGAGATTAGCCAACTCCCTATATTAGTACTGAAATTTCATTGCATCAAGAAGAAGAAAAATGTTTGTTAGTCAACTAAACAAAATATTGTGAAGGATAAAATTTCATTGCTTTCTCATATGTGTATATGTGTAGTGCTTGCAATTTTTTCTTCATATTTTCTTATTTTATCATGAATTGGGTAAACTTAGAGTTTCAGTTTGGCCTAAGAAAAAATGGAGAAAATATGGTTAAAACCCAACATAGTTTTTTGACAAAAATTATAGCTAAATCTTCAAGGTAATACTTTTAAAAGAAAAAAATCAAACAAAGATTAATAGATCATTTATACCTTATAAATAAAATAATTTAAATAATACTTTTGAACAAAAATAGAAATTTATTATACATTATGTTTAAATAGATTTCTTACAGGTTGCTCATCTGTTGGGTGTTAAAGAAGTTTAGTGTTCCGTGAGTTACTACATTTGGCAATGGATTGTCTTGCGAGTTGTCTAACTAGGGAAGATGTTTCCCTTATTTCGAGCTGCTTTTTACTTGTTTCTAGTCATAAATTTTCATGGAATTTTCAAAACTTACAAAAACATTGCTAAATCTTACAGAATATGAGAGTGTAGGTGTTTGAGAGTTTTAGTGCCATCTGATTTCATTTTTGCACTTAACATCGCCCAACAAACCACAAAAATTACAAAACTTTTTGAATTAAATTCACAAAATTCATGCTGAAAATCAACCCAAAAATCAAAATCATCCTTGTTAGACAGCTGCATTGTCTTGAGATGGAGACAGATAATCGACCTCAATATGTATTACTACGCAGAATTTTTAATTTGAAGTCATTTCCTCGGTCTGTTCTCCTTTAGTTGCTCATTTCTTGGGTGTATTCTCCTTCCATTGAACATCCCCCTTGGGTGGAAGGGACCCATGAACGAAATCATTTGGATTTGAAAAGCACAAAAATGGCTTCGTCAAGTGAGATATGACCTGTTTAGCGTTGACTAATTTTTCAACCTACCGTAGAAGCTCTCCTCAGATTTGGCGATGGCTACCTCTAGCCGACTGCTTTGAAAATAAATACGAAAAAACAAAAACGGACAAAAAACGATAACCGATAGCAGGTACGTTGGAGACCCCATCTCCCTCAAATGGCAGTTCCACTGTTACCGCCATTATGACATGCCACCCAACAACCGAACTTACCCTTCAGCGACGGTGGCCTTTTACGAGCACTGCGACTTTTCTATCGTTCCCTACTTAAATCCCTCCTCTGCTCGATTCCTTTCACGTCAGAGCCGACGGATTCTTCTCTCAGGTGCAAGTTCATCATCATACACAAAATTTGCAGCGTCTATGTTCTTACTGTGATCGTCAATTTTCATCTTTTGGTTGCCATTTTATTTGTTTGCTGCAGGTTCAACAATGACGATCAATCTGTATTATGTTTACGTGTTCTTATGGCTCTGCATTGCAAGTTTCAGCAATGGAGAAGAGACTGTAGTTGATATTGTAACTCGAGAGTCAATTAAGGTAGTTTTTGCAAAGAGTTAGCTTGGCGACAATGTTGCTATTACATATGTAATTACACTTGATTATAGAAGTCATTCCTGAGAATTGACTTCATTTCAAAAGCATTTCATCCAGTAATGATACTTTGGAGAAATTACTTCCAAAGCATGGCGTGGGGCTGAGTGAATTCGAAATAGGGTCTAGGAAAACAGATCCAATAAAATCTTAAAATAATCCGTTAATGTCAAGAAAACAATTACTCTCAATACCATAAGCATTTTAAAATTTATGGCTCCCATTGTCATTCTCCCATCTTCTACTTGTTGGAGACAAAAAGTCGGTGCTTTTCTATCTCTATCTATTTCTCACTGGAAAAGATCATGGAAACAACATCTCCCTCAACTTGTATTTATAATAAAGTTAATGCAGAACTCATCAATTACTTGATGCAGGCAAACAAATCCTGCCACTTAAATAATCAATCCCATTTTCATTTTTTGTTCTCTGTTCTCTTTCTGTTTATAGTGTTCTTGCTATTTTAATCCTATAATCACGGTACATCTCAGTTGTTTGAGAAGTTTTGCTGAGAAGTTGTTTCAGTCTCCACAGTAATTGTGATTGGTGTGCATAATCATACATCGTATGTTATGTTCATACCTTCCCCGTTGCCAAATCTCGAGCCGCTCGCTATGCTCAACGGATTCGGAGGTTTTTTCGCTTTTTTTTCTTGCGGCTTTTTTCCTCATTCAAGACAGTGCTTATGGTGGCCAATGGCATTTGCCTTGGCAAATAATGTTCTTAAATTTGCCAAACTTAAGTCGATTGCATATTCGCGCACCCTCCCATCGTGGTAGTTGGGACCCACGCTGACAATCAACCTGTTTTCGTTGGAGTAAGCAATATACTCCATCATTTGCACCCTCACCTGATGCCGTCGGTGACAGACCCAAACCTACCCAATTTTGAACAAGTATTACTTTATGTATATTTTGGAGAAAACTCAAACCCATGGAAATTTTGTTTTCTCCAACTGGCCTGCTGAAGTTCATTTTGTTTCTGAACAAACCTTAAATCATACTTCCCAAAATATTGAAGAAACCCTAATTAACAATCCATTCAAGAGTACTGCAATATATTTTTATATACAAAATTTATTTAATCTTATTGCAAACAAAATAGATGAAAATATACAAAATATATTTACTCTTATGGCAAACAAAACAAATGAAAATATACAAAATATATTTACTCTTATTGGAAACAAAAAAGCGTGAAAATATACAAAATATATTTGCTCCTACTCCAAACAAACCGAAAAGAGTAAATATATTGTATTTTCATGGATATTTTAGTTATTAGTACAAAGTACTAATAACTAAAGAATATTGCATTTATAATATTTTTTTTCAATATATTTTTTTTCTCAATGATGTTTCAATGGAAAACTGATTTTTATTAATGATGTTACATTCAATGGAGGAAAAGCTTTCTCCTTGAGTTTGAGTTTTCTCCAAATATGAATCATGTAATACTTGTTCAAAATGGGGTGGATTTCGGTCTCAGTAACAGAGTAAGTTATCACTTGATGACATCATGTGGGCCCCGGTGCAAATCGTCGGGTAGATGACTTACTCCGTGTTAGTTAATTTAGTTTTTAACTTAGTATGTATCTATCATGGTTTCAGTAAATCTATATAAACTATTGCAATATTTCGGAGTAGTCTGTGTAATGGATAATATCACCTTAGGGACCAAAACCGTTCAAAGTTATAGTTTCATACAACAGCTCACTTTATTTATTGTAAAAGATCCTCATGCCTAAAATCTCACCGAAATAATTTCAGATTTGTACATGAAACGTGTTTGCCACATTATTAGATCCTACTTTGATATTAATGACAAAAACATAATCCATCCTTTTTGGGGACTAGGGGGCCTGCACAACGAACAATAAAGCACATTGCAGACACTTTATAGGCATAGCACTTGCCGAAAGGGCAAAAAAAAAGCAGGAATGGACTATGGTGGAGAGATGACTCTATTACATGTGGACTTTACAGTCTTTAGTTTAGTGTTATAATAAGGGTTTCGTCCCACTCAGGTTGTTTTCCATTGATAGTTAGGTTTTAATTAAAACGACCATTTGCACATTAAGAAGGGAAGAATGTCCCAAATCTTTTAAAGGCAAATTGGATTGTCTCTATTGGCAAAGCACTTTATCGAATACTTTAAAAACTTTGAACCAGGGGAAAATGGATGCCTAGTGGACTCTATTACAATTGAAATTTGTCTATGGCGTAGATGAAATAAGCAACACAAAATATTTTTCATATTTTGTTGCTCTTTTGAACTAATAAAAGTATCTACACATTATTAAACTTTTAAAATCCAATAGAAATATATACACATTATCATATAAGTATTATTGCAAACTAAATTTATTAAAATGTATCATTGCTTTAATAATTGAACTTATAAAATCCAATAGAAACGTATACACATTATCATATAATTACTATTGTTAACTAAATTTATCCAACCTTATCATTGCTTTAGTAATTGAAATTGGTGCATTGTTATCATTTTAATTGTCTATGAAATGAAGGCTAAACAAAACAAATCTATAATTTTCTTCTTGTTATATAAACAACCAATTGCAATGTATATATTTTGACAACAAAATATATACTAGCAATTGCCTCAAGGAGGTGTGATAATAGGCCGATAAGGTGGTTGTTACAGGGTAAAAGAAGATAGAAAAATGTAACATTAAATGAGGTAGTGCCAGATTGCAATTAATACCACAAAAAAATGGAACACTTTAATTGATCAAAAGTTAGAGAATAGTCCAACTCAGAATAGATAACAAGTTTAATGAACTTAACATTTTTACACAATAAAAAATAGGGATTTCCAATTAACATCACATTATACAACGAACATGCAATGGCATGGGATAAATTTATCTGATGAAAAAAGACGCCAATTTGTTGTTATAAATATAAAGAAGGAAAAACATGTTTGATAAGAACGCATGTATTCAAACATGGTGTTGCAAACATATTGGGGCAGTTGCAATCTTGGATGAATTGCAGTAACTTCTAATCCATTCAAATGGCCCTCTCCATTACAACCAATTTCCTCTCAACAAAGACACTTTCCTCTTAGCAGATATCCGATGTGAAAGGGGGATTCTAGAAGTATTTTAATAGCTCAAAGATCATAGAAAATAACTAATAGAATTTACAGCCTCTTAAATCGATACCTGACTTCTTGAGATAATTATAGACATGAATGATCAGTTTATAATGAGATGAAAAGCATTTCAAAATGGATGCAATAGAGCTAGGCATTCACCTAGGATGTAATAGCAACATGATTTGAAACATTTCGATATTATTTGAAACATTTCAACATGTCTTGATCGGTACATGACTTATTGAAATGATTATAGACATCAATGATCAATTTATAATGAGAAGAAAATCATTTCAAGAATCATCTCAGATTTTTTAATAAATACCTTCAACACTATAACAACTATGTGAAACGATAGTTGACAACTATGTGTAACAATGGTTGCTAACTTTTTTTTCTATAATGTGCATACCTTCAACATTATAATATATATATTGACTCAAAAAACATTTGCTTCACCTTAATTAACAAAGCATGGTATGATATTTATCAAATTTAATAACAACTATGATGGGTTGTAACAATTATGAGTAGTTGTATGAAATAACATGAAATAGGACAAATTCCACATAATCTCATCAAATATACTTTTGAAAATCATATAAATGAAGTTCAGAATCAAACAAGGTAGATCGTTACGCGATATTGATATAAATTCATTGATATGCATGAGTGATATAAAATATGCTAACACTTCAAGGTAAGTGAGTGAGAGTAGCAAGTAAATGCAATGCAACCATCATAAGCATATAGTTATTAGTTTGACAACACACAATGCAACTGTGATAAACATATAGCTATTAGTTTGACAAAATACAACATAACATAGTCCATAAAATTGAACCATAATGTTATTTGCAATGTCATGTATAGAAAATTGCCTTTCCAAATAGATTAGAGTACTGAATAGTCCCACTCTACTAAAACCTCCAACCTTGAACAACATCTAACAACATTTTTTTAAACAATGCATGGAATACGATAGAATCCAAACCGTTTAGGATGGAAATAGAAGTAGCAGTCAAAGGATCCATGCACATCCCCTTCTAATATAGAAGCAGAAGTTCGAGAAAACAATAGAAAATGAAGACATAACAGACATAATACATGTATTTCTACAGATTTCCCAATTTTTTAGAATCTTTAGATCCAAATTGTTTCCATGTACTTTTCCATGAGCTTCCATAGTTGTGGCTTCAAGTGGCTACCTTCTCAGTTATGGCAAGACACGTATCCTAGATTTGAAGTTTTGGGGCTATAGATAATGATGATTCCCCCGGAATCATCATTATCTATATCTTTGGGTTTCCATTTCTAAGTTGGGTGCCAAACATTAACATCATGTTTCACGTGCAATGACCTGGTAGTTCAGCAACAATGCA
The DNA here is from genome assembly GCA_001517045.1 of Pseudotsuga menziesii. Lineage (NCBI taxonomy): Eukaryota > Viridiplantae > Streptophyta > Pinopsida > Pinales > Pinaceae > Pseudotsuga > Pseudotsuga menziesii. The sequence goes on from LPNX011161886.1 coordinate 225,496, forward strand.
GTGCAATGACATATTCAATTTCTAAAATCAAGTATTTCCCAAGTCAATTTCTAAACTGATGTTCCTTCTGTGAAAACTAAAACTTACGTTCTCAATTAACAAGATCTCCCATATACACTAACCTGAAAGGAATTCATTTCTATTTGATGTTCTAAATACATTGTAAGAATGTTCTGAATATAATCCATGTGACACCCTCATAGATGTTTCATTCTAGTCTCTCTAAATACTCAACTAAGAATGTACACAATTTCAGAGATAAATATTCCGAGATAAAAGGAAAAGTTGTTTAATTACCTCATATTAGGGTGCTAGATATCCAAAAGTGCCAACTAATTTGGTCTCCACAGAGTTCTTTTCCTCTTCCTTGTATCCCAATCTAATGCAGGCTTTCCATGAATGGTATATGCAAGTTTATAATATTCAATTAGTTTGTTTTACTTGAGACTCAATTATGTCCTTCATGTAATACAGATCAAAATAAAACAAACTTATATGAAAAAGTTATATAGTTTGAAAAGTAGGTAATGCCCAATCCAATGTAGGATTTACATGAATGGTATCTGCAAGTTTACTTAAGACCCAATAATGTCCTATCTATAATACATACCAATTCAGACAAACTTATATGCAAAAGGTATATAGTTTAGATAGTAGGAAACTTGTATTTTACTTGCTCTACCCTAATATTTCAAGAAACATGCACCAAGGGCAAAAGAAGTAATTACTCCTTAGAGGAGATGCAACACTTCCATTCAACATGTATGGATAAACCAATAGTATTTATGTGGATGCCGTGCAAAATCCACATAATCTCAAATGTCTATGCACGAGCAAGCGGATAATCTCCACTATTGTCTGAAATTGGACTTCTCCCCCTGCGGCTTTAACATCTTTCAATAACCTTGCAGCTAGAAGAGTGCCATCTTGTAGGCATCCCTTGTAAACATTCCCAAAACCTCCTGAACCTAGAATATTCTTGCTACTAAAATTATTAGTGGAAACCTGAAGCTCTTTGAAATCGAATCTTTTGGACCACGCTTCTCTGCAAGTGATGAATCATATAACTCATAAATGAAATAAGAAAGTTGCTCAGATTTCACACAGAAAACCAAAATAGTTGATAAACAAAATTGTGTAACACCGATAACAAGATTAGTAAGATTAGTGAATTTGCAAACAACAAGGATGTCCAAGTCTGGAAAGAGACGTGGAAGAGAGGTGGCTAAAGTGGAGATTTCTTGTGGGAAACTAATAGTATGGATGGATTATTTGTATTGGCCACCATGTGCATATGTAACTTGAAGTATTGGATTGAAATGGGAAATTAGCATTTCTTCTATTTGAGTCAGGTGTGCAAGTTCACATGGTTGGTTTCCAAGATCCATGTTGTTATCTATGGAGAAGCGATGCCCATGTCGCTCTTTAGTACATCAAGAGCATGTATAGATCCCATCTAAAAAATTTGTTTTCATGTTTGGATATGATTCCTTGAATATCAAGCAAACATGCAATGGGTGGAGGTGAGCAAGTCCGTTAAGAAAGCAAAAGTGACCATCTGGTAAGGGGGTGGTTGGAGGGGGGGGGGAGGTGTATTGGATGTGTGCATTGGGGTAGGGTTTATTGAAGCATTGATGTTTGCATGTTTGGATTGATAAAGAAGACGTCTCTGTGCATTTTAGCGGTCCTTTGTTTGGCTATAAAGAAGCCTTCCACATGCATTTCTTTGTTCACGTGCACTATCAGATGACATAGGTTGTTGAAGAGAAGGAGTTTTCCTTGAACCTAGAAGATACATTGATGGGATTTTCAAATGTTATAAATGTGTGCTTGTAAGAAAAAGTTGAGGCATGTATATTAAAAGCAAGAATTGCAAACTATAAATAAAAATGTATGTTTGCAAGCATATAGAAATAAAGGCATTATGAAAGTGTTGCAATAAAGAAGGTATAAAGCATTTGTGGATGTATGCGGAGCATATATGTATGTGCAAAGTAAGAAAGGAGCAGCATAGTAGAATAAAAAAAACCACATAGATGACATATTAAAAACGTGAAAGGTTGGATGGACACATGTAGATAAATATAGGGTATGTGAACTAATGTAAGCCGTGCTTCAAAAAAAACCACATAATGTATAGGATAACACATATAGTCATGTGAGCACAAAATTAATAGTAGCTAAATACATTGTAGAGATTTGTAAAATGACAGGAAATTACGGTAAAAGTCTATATACAAGCAATGAAGGAAGGCAAGGGGGGGGATATAGCGATCGTGATGAAGTGGAAGAAACATAATTGGGTGGATATGAGGTGGAATGCATTTGGAGACATGGGATGGTCTATTGTGGGGTATGATGTCTCAAATATATGGAGGTAGAATAAATTAGTGAGGGAAGAGTTAGATGTGGGAGGGTGACTTAAAGGGGTGGTTGGAATAAACAGAGGGTGGAGTGTACAAAGGGGAGGTTAGAGATGACGTGAAATAGGATGGATTTGAGTAGTGAGTGCATGCATTTATTCTAGGAACTTGGTTGATGTAGCGGCATAAGGAATCTCTTCAGAATTGATAATGGTTGTCTTCAATCTTGTAGTGGAGTTGAAAGTATCGGTCTTCATGGACAAGGTGAAAAGGTATTGTCGTGAAGTTAATGGTAGAGAGATATTCTTTATGGTTGAGGGTTCAGTGGCGAGGAGGCATAAATATTTTGCAGAGACATCGAGTAGTTGGTTGGATGGATCATCAAAAGTTGTGGCCCCGTTGATATGGCCGGTGTGGTCTTGCAAGGAAAGCTTTAAAATGTACCTCTAGCCACATTCTGTGAATTCATCGTCACATTTGTTGCAATGCCAAGTGTTGTAATCTCTATGTAATTTTTTTTTCATGCATTGAATGTCATCAACAAAGAGAGGGCATGCAAGGAAGTGGAATTCATCCATGTTAATGTCAACGATGGAAGTGTGTACAGAGAACCAAAGGACCTTATCAGAGGGCTGCATGCTTTGCAAGTCGAAGATTGTTTTAGTTGGGTGTTTTAGAGACATAAAGCGTATGTACTTGCGACTCAAGGATGGCGATGCAGTGCGAAATCCATGATCAGTGAACCATTTTTGAAGGAGATGGGTTGCATCAATATCTGGATTAATAAGCAAGGTACTACTGGGAACACTTCGAACTATTTTACCATTGTAATCATTAAGACGACCACCCTTGACTACAAGGACAAGTGGTGGATCAAAGGAGTATAATGAAGCAATATGAGAACCCTCATTGTGGCAATGATGACCCCAAAGTGTGACATCAATGCTAAAACATGATGTGTCGTTAAGGCAAACGGTTTGCCTACTTGTTTGTAAACCGTCTTTTTTCCAAATCGTATGTGCAGGGAAGACAAAGATGATCAAGCTAATAAGGCCAAACATGGAATTTGAAGGTAAACTTTGAAGTTCATTGATTGTTTTAAAGTGGAAGGAATGTAAAGGAATTGAGGGAAATTCATCAAGTCAAGGGTGGATGGTTGATGTAGACGAAAGGATAGTCTCAAGATGGTTGTTCAAATGGTTTATCGAATTTAATTAATTTAAAAAAATAATAACCAAATTGTTATTAAGTATGCAAAATCATAAAAAGTAATTTCAAAGTACGTAGAGTATTTACATGGAATTCATCGTCTAGGTTTGTCTTATCCAAATAGGAAGAAACCCCGAAATAGACTACATGCAACCTTTATTAGTTCAAGCCAAGGTCAAGAAATGTGGAAAGGAGTGAAGCACAACTTATGAATGATCTAACCTCACTAGACTGGACAGTGGTTGTGTATGCCCTCGAGGGATGGGGCGTGGAATGACCTAGCTCAACAAGTTAAAAATCAAATTCAAACAGGCCAAGAAGGTCATGTTTCAAGTCTGGAAATCGTCAAGAGGTAACAACTCTGTATGGGAAGCTAAAGGAGGGAACGACCTTAGCCCAAGGCTAGCAAAAGGAGGTCACATCAGCCATGTATCGACCCATGGATGGATCACATAGTTCGGGGCCCAGACCTATCTTCTGCATGTCGAGAATTGTCTATTGGTATTCATGTGTTCCCTTTATCTATTCCCTCTTGCCACTAGTTTTCGAACAGTCATATACACACAAACACTGTCTTGTAAGAGATGAACCAGGTCTTGGATACATACAAGGATGAGGAGTATATCAACATCACCACAACTGGCCACAACCTTGGTGTCACCCTTATCACGCTCTTTTCCACCAACATCGTCATAAATGACTTCAATAAACCTTGTGACAAAGCGGCACTAATTCACGTGACAACCATCATCTTCGCCAACCCCCTGGTGGGAAACGATGCATTATTTGGATACTTGTGTATTCATCAAATTGATTGAATTCACATTCAATCTTCAGGATGGGGGATTGCTTAGTTAGCTTCTTTCTTTATCTCCCTGCCATGTGAGCTTCAATAATCTCTACAACGATGTATTATGGCTCACAATTAATGTATATGGCTTATCACATTTACAATGTCACAGGTAAATTGATAACATGACTTGTTGAGGGGCGTTTTGAAGTGGGGTATGCAAACATGTTGATGTGGAACCTATCATGTAACGCATTACTTGTTTCCATGTAGTTGATGTAGTAACTATCACATGCCAACTTCTAGAACCAACAAGGCATGACTTTCATGTCATTAGGATTTTGATTAATTGACGTCCTTCATACCATATTTAAAAAAAAGGGTGGAGAGTCACATCGATTTGATATTTTAACATTGCACAGACATTGATTAACTAACATCTAAGACTACTAGTCTGCAACAAAAATTGGATGCTATAGTTGAGTGAATGTAGGACAAATATAGTTCAAAATGGAAAATGTTTGATATTAAATACCCAATGTTTGATGTTGATGTTCATTTAACACATGTTCCGATGTGAAAATGATATCTGTAATATTGATTTCACATCAAAAAATGACAGTCAAATACAAAATTATCATCAAATAGTATTTCATTTCTTTGTTACCTTGTTATTAAATTTATTTCATTGCTATACTACCTTGTTACCAACTTCTCATGTTGTGGACTATTTCACTTCTCAATTATAAATATAATTCAATTATGGAATATCCATTAAAAAAGACAATGGGTCAAAATCCATTAAGGACAAATATATGTAAATTGTATATTGAATAAGAAAAATATGAGATGATGATACGATGACCACATGAGGGTGTACTTATAGCATTGACTAGTCACAATGGTTGGTAAGTCATGTCATTTCAATAGGTCATGTCTTTTAAATATGATGTGTCATTTCATTAAGTATTATTATTATTATATATTTTGAAAACTGTATATTTATACACTTATATTCGTTACATTTTCTAATTGTAACATGTAATGTTTCTAATGCATATTTTTCTTAACGATAATGCTAATACAATGAAGATGCTCAAAGATTTTACATATGTATTTTTTCTTGTCTATTTTATGGATGATGTTCTCAATCAAGATGGATGCCCTTTAAAGGTGTCACCATAAATGTATAAAGAGAAAACTACTTCCTATAGAAGATTAGAAATGTATGGCATCTTAGATTGCAATGCACACATAGTGTAAAACATACCATCATACATGTATATTTCATAGATGATGTTTTCTATCATGATGAATGTCCTTTTTAGGTACCATCAAACATATATGGAGAGAGACATAATTCCTCTACGCATTTGAAAATGTCTAACATCTTAAAGTACAATGTACACCTATAAAAGGTACTATCATATATCTATAGAAATAAGTACTTCCTCTAGAAGATTGAAAATGTTTGATATTTTAAAGTACAATGAACATTTATATACATTGAGGTCTCAAATCAAGGTAACATTGTCTATATAATAAAATTGTCCTCAAATCAAGGTAACATTGTCTATATAATAAAATTGTTGATAAGAATGTTATTAGGATCTTAAATAGAGGCATTATGGAGAGAGACCTACTTCCTCTACGCATTTGAAAATGCCTAACATCTTAAACTACAATGTACACCAATAAAAGGTACTATCATATATTTATATAGAGATCTACTTCCACGAGAAGATTGAAAATGTTTGGTATTTTAAAGTACAATGAACACTTATATACACTTAGGTCTCAAATCAAGATAACATTGTCTATAAAATAAAGTTGTCAATAAGAATCTCAAATCAAGATAACATTGTCTATAAAATAAAGTTGTCAATAAGAATGTTATGAGGATCTTAAATAAAGGCAACATCCTCCATTTAAACCTGTACAGGCTTAGATATTAAATGAAGGTAACATTGACCATTTAAGAGTGAACACCTATCTAGAAATAGGTCTTAAATCAATATAATATTATCCATTTAATAAAATTGTTGATAACTATGTTAAATAATATGTTACATTGATCTTAAATCAAAGCAACATTGTCTATTCAAAATATAAGTTATTAATAACTTGCTAATATAATACACGGAAACAAATCTATTTTTTACTATATTATTGTAATTGTAATGACAAAATACAATGATTAATCATAAATCTTTGAATTAGAATAACTAACTATAACTATTAAGAAAATAGACTTATTAGCTTTCTCATTATGTAAATTAGTAATGATTTCACTCCCTATTAACTTTTAGTTAAAAATAACATCAAAATTATTTGTGTGATGATTTCCTTCTCTATTAACTCTTAGTTAATAAAAACATCAAAATTGTTTGTGGGTGATGATTGCCCTCATTTACTTTTTCTTAAAAAGAACATCAAAATTATATATAAACCATATTTATTAAAAAATAATAATTTATATTAAATAATTTATTAAAAAATAATACCTATCCACTTTGGAATTATCCCCATGTGCCTTCTTTTTGGAACCATCGCTCTGTATAACTTCGCTGGAACTATCACTATTTATAGCTTCAAATAGCAAGTGTTATGTGTTAGTATTTGTTAATTGTCTCAACTATTTTTTTAATTATATTTATCGTATCTTCGAGTTGAGGTTGGTCTAATTAAATGGTTCGGTTCTTTTCTCTTGGTTCTTAATCCAAGGCTCTTCCACTAAGCTATGATCGCTTTTATCTGCTCAATTGCAACAAGATCTTCAGGTTTTTAGTAAAAAGTTAAATGTATACCAAATATTAATTTTTAATAAAAAGTCAAATACATTCCAAATATGTTTTTAATGTTTATGGAGTTACCTTTCCACCTTACTAGTTGCACTGATTGGATGATTTGGCTCGCGTGAGTTTTCACATCTCACATCACGCATTGCTGATTGTCCGATCGATGCAAATGGTCGGTGGAAAGCTAACCCAATTTATAGTTGAACTGAGAAGACGTCGGCAAACAATACTTAGTATGCTGCTGCAGATTCGGGACTTTCGGGACTGACAGTAAGAAAAGTAAGAAGAGGTGTCAGACGACTCTTTAATGTCTTGTGCAAGACGACGCAACATTTTCCAGGTTGGGTTTTTTCTAGTTTCAAACGTCCGTTTGAACCAACGAAGACGCATGGAACCAGAGGTGACACGTCTTTTATCTTTTCAGAATCTGCAATCGAAAACAATGGAAATAGCAGATCCTATAGCTTCGGAAGAATTATATACAGGACAAATTATATACTGGCTATTCTTTATTTTCAGAGGAAATAGAACTGACTCATGCTTTTCCAATGAATTATATACACGCTATCCTTTATTTTCAGAGCAAATAGAATTAACTCAACAAGGATGAGATGGTTCCTACCTAAACCAAGTCAATAGATACCACAAATATCAAGAAAAAGTGTATATTTTGTTGACGTTTAATGGATATAGCGCCACTAAGAACTGTGCTTCGTCAGTTAACTATCTGGAATCTGGTAAAACTTATGCGAAGGAGTTCGATATTCCATGTCTTTTTTGAAACTTATGGTTTTGATTTTTTATTGCTTATATTTTGTGAATTATAACTCTTGTGTGGGAAATTAGCTACTGAATTTTGTATAGGTTACATTGTAGAAACCATAGAACAAACACTTATTATTCACTTGTGATTAAAACACTTATTATTAAATCATGAAGAAATACAAATAAGTAAAAATAGGATTGTACTCAAATAGAATAACAATAAGAACAATGACGCATAGTCTAAAAATTCTACGAATTATCAAATTTTCAAACATCTCCTCTAAAAGTGAATCATCGATATAGAAGCTACCAGAAGCTACCTTTCAAATCCTGCATTCTGTAGTCAATATTAAGAATGATATTCTCTTCCACCTTAAACCTAATTGGTGGAAGGATGATTCTGACATTATCATCGAAATATCTTAAAAATAATGTTTAAAAATAACTATCGGCTTCCTATTGAAATCTGCAAGCTTATTGTTGTAGCTTAGAATTCATATTGAAGAATCAACTCACCTGTTGTTGTAGCTTAGAATTCATATTGAAGAATCAATTCAATTACATTTTTAGTTTTGATCAAGAATATCTGTAATCTTATCAGTGTCAAGGTACTCCCGGAGACAAAAAGCCCCAACAAGTCGTGAATGCATGCTTACCAATAAAGATAGAAGTCGTGAATGCTTCTGCTTACCAATAAGGGAGGAGAAATCTTGATTGGATTTGGCATTCAACTTCTAAAATAGTCTAGTCTTATGCTCAGTGAAATGCCAACTTCCCATTAATCCCATAAACCTGGAACTCAAGAGAATTGAAATAGATGGTCGTGGATACAATTATGGAACCTTAGCCATTGCGCTGATATCTAGTTCCTTACACCGGTCTATCTAGTTCAAGGTTTAGTGCTATGCGATCTAGCGAGCCTGGATTGCTCCACTCGTTAAATTGTCGAATATAATTTCCCTCTTACCAAGATACCAACCAAATGATTCATTTGAGCCGCCTGAAATTGGATCAAAAGGATGTTGCAGTAATCATTTTTAAACAGGAAATCCTGTCGAAGGTTTGGCTAAAGCTGTGTCGGGCATGGTGTTTTTTTTCTGCACTGAAAACAACAGGATAATTGTCTTGCACTTCATTAGCTCGTGCGAGGGTCAGGTGGGAGTGGCCCTCAGGCTTCAAATTTGAAGCCTCAAGAGCCCTTCAAAGGCCATTTTAAACGTCATAGAAGGTCACAAGGAACTTTACCATGCAAAAAAATTTAGTTTCATTTTCAGCACTTCAATAATGAAATTGAGTAAGCCTCCGTAAATTTGCAACAGAAGGAAAGTTACAAAATTTTCAAATCCAGGGATTCAGTGGACTATGGGAGAGTGGGGACGAGTCTTCACAAGTGCCCTTGAATAGTCAGATCATGGATGAGCATCTCAGTCCCACTCGACACGGACCACGGTGGGCCACTAGGCTGCCTAGTCCCAAGTTCAAGTTGGTGAGTCAGGATTGTGACTCATGATTCGATGTTCACTTTCAAAGCATTTAATGGCATTAGCATGCATTACTGATTCACCAACTTCATTAAATATTGGTATGAGATGATGCCACCTGCCAACTCGATTTTTGATCTGTCATCTTATTGTTCACTGAGTCACTTGATCTCACAACTTACAAATCACTTGAGTCTTTGAGTATATGATGTGAAATTAAATACTCATATGATTCATATCTATGGATGGTGAAATTATTTGATAACCCTCCATTGTAAGGCTCTGTAAGGAAAAATTAATGGTGTTATTTTTTGGGTTACAAATTACAAGTTGCAATTTACAATGCATTGATCAATCTTTTCTATATTTGAACCTAACCTGGTCCAATGCAGGGTATGTAAGTTTCCAGACCAGGGTTTCACCCAGTGCTAGACATTTCTATTATGAACACCACAAGACTGGGATGACAGATATTTGGTAGCAGGCTAACAGCACACCGCCTTTTGTTTGTGCTCGTGAATCATATCCTATACTAGTTAGTCTAGGATACTAGGATTTATTCCAATTTCTATTCATTTATTGGGGTCAGAATCATTTGAATTAGCACTCCCAGTCTCCCACGGTCCACCTAGGCGGCTTAGTCTACCTGTCTCATCGAAGGAAGGGGGTTAGGAATTAGAGACAAAGGAAACTAGAATGGAGGGCCAGCCAGAGAAAATGTTTGTACAATATGCATATAGTAATCTCTAAAAGAAATGAAAGAATTTGTCATATACCTAACTGAATATTATCATTACTTAATTTGTCGGGATGCTTACATGGTAACTTTTGCACCCGAGCTGTTTATGAGGGTTTCCTATGTCTACAGTGGCTATGATTTAGAGAGGCTCATTTCCATCATTATAGCACCAGTGGGTTTCTCTTGCAAATATCGCTATTATGTCTCCCCTCCTCACTCACCTCACATTTTGACTTGATTCCTCTTCTTCTTCTTCTTCTTCCTCCTGTGGGCTCTCTGATCTACGCCCTGAGTGCCCTCATAACGAAGAATGATCTCTGAAAGTCTCTGGAAACCTCAGGAAAAAAATATCCATTTTTCCCTCACCTGCACAGATATATCTATGTTATGTAGAAGTAATTATAAAATGATTTTTTTTGTAATCATGTGAAATACACAAACATGCATTCGCCTACCTCGGGAAAGGTAAACCAACTCAAGAGCGCCAAGATATTGTGGAATTGAGATGGCGTTGCCTCCAATCGTCTTTCTGTAAAGGAAACGGTTGCACACTCTAATTCCTCGTTGTCTTCTGCGGGTGAAAACTTGAAGGTTCCACCTTTTTCACAGGTAGGATTAAGAGAAGCAAAGGTAGAACGTTGGGTAGGCTGTATTTAGCTTCCCCAAACCTAAAGAGATTGGTGAAGTTTGTGAAAAAAAACATTATTTTGGGTTTACTATTATAGGACAGTCAGAGGTCGGGACTCAAACTCTCAACTCTCCAATTCTATGCTTCAGTGTCTCCCTAATTTTTATTTCCTCCAGAAGATTATGCAGAGCTAAGATGTCGACTTGGTTGTCGTGAATTTACGGGTATGTAACATTGGGGCAGAATGTTCCCATGCTGAGACTCAGGAGTATAGCGATCTGTTCAAAGAATTTTGTGAGGTCTTTGCTTGGTCATACGAGGAAATGCCAGGTATCGACCCTCGTATTGTTGAACATGAAATTAAGACCTATCCAAATGGGAAGCCTATTCGATAACGTTGCGTCCAGTGAATCCTAGAAAAGCACCCGCAATTAAGGCTGAGATAGAAAAGCTGTTAAAATCCGGTTTTATCTATCCTATTCCCTTGACGAAGTGGGTTTCAAACCTTGTTCTGGTTGATAAGAAGCAGGGAACGATCCGTATATGCACTGATTTTCGCGATTTAAACCGTGCTTGTCCTAAGGATAATTTTCCCACACCATTTATTGATCATATTTTGGATGAGTGTGCAGGAAGTGAGGTATTTTCCTTTATGGATGGTTTTTCCGGATATAATCATATTCAGATCAAACCCGGAGATCAACACAAAACTGCATTTATTTGTCCTTGGGGTACGTTTGCATATTGGAAGATGCCTTTCGGTCTTAAAAATGTAGGAGCCACATTTCAGCGGGCTATGACCTTGATTTTTCATGATCTCAAATCAATTATTGAAGTCTTTTTGGATGACCTTGCTGCTCATTCTTGGCTGAGAGTGCGTCATTCCTACCATTTGAGATTAGTATTCGAAAGATGCCGCCACTACCAGGTTAGGTTAAATCCACACAAGTGCATCTTTTGCGTGAAGTCTAGTCATTTACTAGGGTTCATTGTGTCCAAGGAGGGTATACGAGTCGATCCCTTAAAGGTTGAGGCAATACTTCAATTGTCTCCCCTGAGAAATATTAGACATCTTCAATGTTTGCAAGGCATGGAAAACTTCTTACAGAGATCCGTGGTTAACTTTGCCATTGACTAAAGGCTTTATGCGTCTTTTAAAGAAGGACACTACCTTTTGCTGGGATGAGCAAGCCCAGGAGTCCTTTGATGCTCTTAAGCGAGCCTTAGCATCGGCCCTCGTGCTTAGTCCACCCGACTATAGCCGTGACCTTTTGATTTATGTGGTTGTGTCCATGGAGACAACTGGTATGGTTTTGGTTCAGTAGGATGAGGAGCTCCATGAGCATGTCATATATTATTTGATCCATAACCTTATAGATGCGGAAATCCGTTATTTCCATGTGGAGAAACTTGCTTTAGCTACCGTTCATGCGGTTCAGAGATTTAGACACTACATTCTTCTTCGCCAGACCTTGGTGGTAGCTCATGTCAATCCATTTCAGTTCGTCATCACTAGAAGGATGATCGAGGGAAGGTATAATAAATGGATTTTTATTTTGCAAGAATTCGATCTTGAGTTCGTTTCGACGAAATCGAAGAAATCGTTAATTTTTGCGGAGCTCATTTTTTATTTCCCAAGTGAGGAGGAGGAGGAGATTTATGAAGATAAGTTTGTCGATGAGCATATTTTCATTATCTCAACTTTGGATCCATGGTATGGGGATATTATCATATATTTACAAACGTTGAAGGTCCCTAGTCACCTTTCACGGGACGAGCGACGACGATTATGTCACATATCTAAAAGCTAACTTATAGTGGATAACACTTTGTACCGTCGTGGGGTAGATTCCATTTTACATCGTTGTTTAACCCATGAAGAGGCTGAGGTTGTGTTGAATGATTGCCATGGAGGGGCATGTGATGGTCATTTATATGGGCTTTCTACAGCCCAAAAAAATAATGAGACCAAGATATTTTTGGTCGTCGATCTTTAAAGATTGTGTCAATGCGGTCAATAAGTGTCTTCCTTACCATGTGTTTGCATGCAATATGCACTCACATCCTGCCCCGTTACATCCGATTATCACCACTAGTCCCTTCACCAAGTGGGGGCTTGACTTCATGGATTGCAACCCAGCTTCGGCTGGGGGGCATCATCATATTATAGTGGCTGTTGATTACTTCATGGAATGGGCTGAGGCTATGCCCACGATTAAATCCGACGGTGAGACAGCCACACATTTCGTATTCAACCAAATTATTACTCGTTTCGGTATTCCGAAAGAGCTTGTCACTGACCATGGTAGGCACTTTCAGAATCGAATGATGAAAGAGTTGGCCTCAAAGTTAGGGTATAAGCAGGAGCACTCCTCTTCTTATTACCCTTAGGCGAATGGATAGGTTGAAGCAGTGAACAAATCACTTAAATCCATTCTCCAACGAACCATCGCAAAAATCAAAACAAATTGGCATATCATGTTATATCCTGCTTTGTGGGCCTATAGGACCGCGGTTAAGACTGCCACCAGTTTTTCTCCATACCAGCTCATACATGAAGTGGAGTCTGTATTGCCGGTTGAATGCAAAATCCCTTCATTGAAGCTAGCCATCGAGCTTTTACTAGACACTTTCACATTGGAGGAACGTTTGGTCCACTTAGAGCAGCTTGATGAGCAGCGCTGAGATGCGTTAGTGGCTCTAGAAGTAAATAAGCGCTGTGTTAAGGTCCAATATGATAAGTCTGTCCGTCCGAGGAGGTTTAGTGAAGGATATTTGGTCTTTTTTTGGGACCAAGCTAAAGAACCCTTGGGGGCGGGGAAGTTTAATCCCATGTGGCATGGTCCTACGTGGTCAAACGTGTGTTAGAGAAGGGCACCTATGAGCTGGTGGATTATGAAGGGACAACCTTGGTGGAACCTATAAATGGGCTCTATCTTAAAAAGTACTATGCATGATGTTCAGCCAGGGCTGATTATTTTATACAACTTTTTGCATATAGTAGGTTTTCTTATGGTGATTGGGTTTGTTGATTAGCTTTCGTTTCTTATGGCAGATGTCAATAGAGTTTTCCACCTACATAGAATTTGCTGATGGTGCTAGCCACCACACTCAACACTCAGCCTCTGCTGCTTGGGTGATTTTGTAATGCCCCGGTTTTGACCCCATTACATTAGATGTATATGATGTATATATTGTAATGATCATGGTGTGGAGCTAAAGGCCAAGGCCCCGCCATTGATCGGTTATGCTATGTTTGGGATTTAAATTGTCACCGATAGTATATCGGGGCATGCGGCACATATTAAGTCTTAGCATCATGTAAATATGCATCTATAATAAAAATATACACAACCAGCTACGGTTGCGGCAACCAAATCGAATGGGGCATGATTTTCTAAGGATAAGGGGGGGGTGAAATATTTAACCTATGGGCTAATGGGGAAAAGCCAAATGTCTATGAGAAAACCCACCAAACTGTCAACTACCTTTCTTGTCTTTTTCCCCAATCATTTATTTTTGCCAGAATGTGGTTGAGTTAGTTATTACATGGAATGGGAAGAGTATGGGCAAAAATTTGAATTGGGCAGAGACCCATTTTTGAAAAACGTGTTCTGACTTCCTTGGCAAGGAAAATGCCCAAAAACGTATGCCATTCTGCTATGCATCCACGTTTTTCAGTTTTCCTCACGTTTTGGGAGCAGCTGGAGTTTTTCCTGTGTCTTTCATTCCACGTTTTTGGTTGCTGGCTTCATTTTTCCCATGGATGGGAGGTCGTTTTTGTAGTGCTGGGGATTAGGTTGTTTTCCTCGCGTTTTTAGAGCTGCTGGTGCATTTTCCATTCACGTTTTTGGAAGTTTCATGTGTTTTACCATGGCTGGGAAGAGCCATTCACGTTTTTGGTTGTCACACTGACTGTTGGTCTCACGCACAGACTATTTGGGGGCGTTTTCCCCTGCTGTGAGTTGTGCTCACTGATAAGCTTCAGGACTGTGTGTTTTCCCCCATGTTGTGAGTCGTTTTTGTTGTTACGTTTGGGGATTTACTGTATGATTGCTTGGGAGCTGTTTTTCCCTGTCTTAAGCTGTGATAGTTAATTAGTTGCCTGAGTGCAATGGTTGGTCTTTGGACTGTGAGAGGAGCAGAGATGTTGGCTTAGATTTGCTTGATAAACCTAGTGGATGGAAACCACACAGACAGAGCTAGAGGGATGGCCTTCTTCTCCATCACCCCTGAATAGCACTGGAAGGGAATGCAGGGCCTGAGGGACTGTGTAGCAGAGAAGGGACTGATTCCTTGTGTTGGGTGTGGATGGGTGTCTTAGAGGTCAGGCTAGTTCTAGTGTAGGTGTTCTTGGCTCTATAATGAGCTCACCAGCTTAGCAAATTTCCTTCATCAGCTCCTTAATGGCCCGATAAACCCAACTTTGTTGGCTTGGCTATGTGTTTTGTGTATCCTGGCTATGTGTAAGCCTGCTAGTTCCCTTATTCCTTGGAGAATCATGCCCATCTCGGGGGTGGAAGTGCTGCTGAGAGATTAAGGAGCACGCTGGCCTATGGTTGGGTGGAACGTTGCAGCGACGTAGCTGGTTGCGGAGCAAAGCTTTCATAAGATAAGTAATCTTGTGCATTTTACCTCTGCAAATCTATATTTACTGTTAATTAAATAGAAATGAACATGTTTAGTGAATGCTTGCTTGAATATATGATGTTTCCGCTGTGTATGTTAAATGAATGCATCCGTGTGTGTTAAACAATGGCATTTGTGCATGGTTTACCATAATGCATTCCTGGCAGCATTCTGTTTATGTAATTTTTATGCCTGTACATGTTCATGGGCGGTTAGCCCGGTCTGTTAAAGCTAGTAGATCGCGCCTCTTTGCCGGTCGGAGGCTTGGGGACGTGACATATTTATACTCCTACGGGTCAGGTATTGTCTTTAGGAGGCGTATGTTTATGGCCTTCTTCGAACGATGTTGCTGAGTATAGTGTCATTATCGAGCTATTACGGGATGCCATTTCACATGGCGTTCTCTCTCTTGAGGTACGTCTTGATTTGCAGTTAGTAGTGTCACAGTTTAATGGCTTGTATCGTATTAGGGATCCAACATTATTCCGAAGATTCTTACGTGTGAGATTGTTAGAACGACAATTTGACAACATAACATACATACATGTTCCAAGAATTTTTAATCAAGTTACTGACTCATATGCTAACTATGTGTTAGATTGGCATTTGTTTCATAGACCATAAGCATATCACAAACATACATTTTTACACACATGTAAATAAATAAAATCGATCATCATAAAAGTTTTTCATTAAACATCCAAAATGTGACGTCATAATACATAAGTGTCATAATATAAAAATGGGGCTTCCGAGCCACCAAAATATAATACACGGTAGTACAAAAATGAATCACTCTCAGGTCTCTAAGACTGTGGTGGAGGAGGAGGGGGGTTCTGATCATGGTAGCACACCACGGCTCTAGATAGTCGTTGAATTAACTGAACCCATGCTCGTGGTACCCCAACCACCTGACGCTGCATGGCCTCAGGCAAGCCTCGACTTGCGCCATGGGTACCCAGTGTGTCAATCGTACAAAGTTTGTGTCGATGCTTTGGAGCGTCCGCTCTGCATCCACACCCATGATATGATCTCCTCTTCCCCTCCATCTATGACAAGGGAAGTTGTCAAGCTGCCGTGTTCCAACATCTGCATACATATGTGTCGTCACACCAAAACATGTCTTTTGAGTCTATATAAAAAACACAAAAAAAATTAATAATTCAAAAAAATTTAAAAAGAGGGTTTGGGATTCGTTACCAATGTCACCATATGATGCTCCTGGTGGTAGGGGCATGTCGGGACCCCCCCGGAAATCTATTCCCACACAGGGATAATCATCGATGGCAATAATCTGTCGCTGCCACCATGGAAAGAAATCAGCTGGGTAGGGGTTAGACACCCTACCTCCACCCAGTCTGCACATAGCATCTGCCCAACATCATTGGGCCAGATCTCGAACCCTGTGAGGAGGAACGTCAGCTTTAGGACTTAGCCCTGGAACACGCTCGAAGAAGAATGTGCTCAGTATACTGTCGAAACTGAAGTTTCGTACCCTTCCCATATTGTAGTCACTAAGCTGCTGCTTCATGTTACTCAATAGCGCAGTGCTCCAATCGTAAACTGTGGGTCTCATGCACTCCACTGCATAGAACATTAATGGTTATGAGGCCTGGTGGAGTGATGCTAGACCAACTATCTTGCCGATTGCAAATAGTATGGCCTTCAGTCCTAGCACCTAGATGGAGTTTGTCAGGATTTGACTCCCAACCTTTTTTGTGTCTGAAAAATAGTATATTGCAATGTACTCATCAATGGTGAGGCCACCTCCGGGCCCACGAGAGTGTAGGTTCACCACCTCTCCCCGTCGGGACAATCCTGTAACGAAGTATGTGTCCTCCACCTCTATAGTGAGGTACATCCCATTGATATGGAAAGACTCCGAGTCTGGATCCCAATAGTCTACTAGCATCTACAGGAGTCTTGTTTTGGCCCTTAGGCTGCCAAGACACCAAAACTTGTATAGCCCACATGCACGTAGAGCTTGTTGAGCCATCAAATCACCCCGAACAACCTCTTCTACATCTCCATGTGCCCTCTCCCTCCATTATAGAACCATCCTGTAGATTAAAAATATTTTTTGGTCATTAGATACCTTAAAAAATCATGTACGCAGCCGCATACGCGACTGTTTGCAAAACAGCCGCATATGTACGCGAGTTTGGGAGGTTTTTCCACGTATAGCCAGCCCTATACGCGAAAAAATCCTCGATTTCCGTGTGGGCCGAGAAGACCAATTTAGACTGGCCTAAAAGTGAAAAATTGACCATGGAAATTGAAAAAAATTACATGAAAATGTAAGAGGAGGACATGAGAAGTTACCTGGAACAATCAGTGTCGAATTTCGTTGGACGAAGCTCTCGGAATTCGCGTTTGAATTTCTGAGCTCAAATGGGTAAAGACTTCAAATGATATGTAATTTTTGAATCTTTTACTATTTATAGAAAAAATTTGAAATTTTGGAAATTTTTTACCCCCTTTCTATAGTTTTGGACCGTTTCTGACCATTTTGGACCATTTTGGATTAGTCTGATGATGTAGGAGTCCGTTTTGAGCGCCATTTCAACTATTATTTTGATCTGTTCGTGTCGCTCTCAAGTATTATGTCTAAACTGGCATATAGGTTAGATTTTACATCCATTTGCATTTTGCATGACCTTATGACCATTTCATCATAACCTTAGGTACGAACCCATTCTATCTTGTCACGGAACCTTCTTGTTGTTTTAGAAGTGAAATGATGTGAATGGTAGAGCTTGACCATACATGGGTGACCTAGTTAGCTCCTTTGTTGCATTTGGTGCCCATGCCGACATTTTTCCCTTTAGGGTGTGGGAGTCCTTTGTATAGTATCGCCATGTCTTTGCGCAAGAGCCTCATACTCCTCTTGATATTTTGTTGGCCTTTGTCCCTAGGAATCCCTTATGTCGAGTTGTAATTGCATTATCATGAGTTTTTCCTACCTCATTGAGCCTTATGCCGGCTTCCCTGACTTTGATGATCATCCATATAGCCCCAAGCTTGTCTCATGTCTAGCCACGCAGAGCCATTTTATATATCCTTTGCAACTTGATTCCCTATCTTTACCGGGAGGGGACTTTCCCCTGAGTGTCGTTATCCTACACGTGTCCTTGCATTGAGAATAGGTATGTTGTGCTGCTTGGAACTAGTTTGTTTTCCCATTGACACTCGTCTCCTCCTAGTCTGTAACTATAAAGCACTTTTATTCTTTTTCAAGCTTTTCAAAATATTTGAAAAAGTCCAAAAAATCAAAAAACCAAAAAGCTAGACAAGAAAATATGTTATCTTTGGCAGCAGTCGAGTCGTGTCGCCTTTGAACAGAGCATTGTATATCACATCCGTTGGTTGGGTTAATAGTTTGACTTTAGGAGTTGTTCTCGTTTCTCTGAGTTTATCTCCACTGACTGGCTAAGCTTCCAGTCCCTATGGAGGCTCTGTCGATGCCTCCTGTGTCGTAGAGATGTCCCAGTTTTGTATATTGAGTCTATGTTGCCTACATTTAGTCACCATTCTCCTTTATGCTCTTGTTCGAAGGAAGTTGAAACTTGAGTCAGCCATTCCTTAGTTCTCTTGACTTTGCATGTCGTCCATTCCCAGTACTAATACTGGTTCATGCACTTTATGATCGAGTCCTTCCACATTATACAGCCTTGTTGAGTACCTCGTGTTGGATGATGAGGGATGCATTAATGCCCTCCTTCCAGCATATTTCATCCCATCGACTTCAGATCATTTATTCTGGGATAGGAATCTAGAGTCATTTTTGAGTGCCTTGAGACTTGCAATCATCAGTGGCAGGTTCTCTCGCTATCGACAGTTTTGGGAATACATCAATGTCCCCTGATCGATGGATCCTTTCAAGTGTTCGACCTCAACACATTTATTCACACTTGTTAGTTTGCATTCTAGTACCTTGATTCCCATTTTCATTATCGGTGGGTGATCTCGCGTTTGTTAACGGTATACATCAATGACCGATAATCAGACGATGGACTACTATGTTCTACCTCGACACCTCTATTCACATAGCAAGACATGTACTCGTAGCGGATTGTGTAGAAGACCTTCCAGATTGGTGCCATTTCATATATACTACCTCCTTAATCGTGGCAGTGTTCACAAGATTTCAACTCTTGTGACTTGATTCCAGTATATGTCAGATGTTTCTAGCCATTATGGAGATCTTGATCCTTTGTATATCTTCATCATGGAGATTCTGATCTATCTATATTGTACGTGGCGATGACCACACATGTCATATTTTGTATCATGCATATTCATGGCCATTGTACTCTTACGTATCTGGGACTGCTATATCTACTTGCAGTTATGTGCAGATTTTGATTATTGTATTGTACTATTGGATGGCTGGTTCTTCCACCCGGTTCTTCATCACTCCACTTCTGGGATGGACTTATAATGTATTTCAGCCATCGTATGACCCCTCTGACCTCACACATTAGGGGGCATCTGTTATAGCTGATTTTACCACACATGGTGGATCACACCTTTATGGCCTTACCTGTCCCTCTGCAGACTCTTTAGACCCCATGGACCATTTTTGTACCTTTGATGTTTCCAAGATCATCCCTAAAAACATGCATTATTTGCTATACGCGACTTTTAAACCTATTCTCGCGCATATATGCGGATTTGACCCTTAAACCCGCGTACATCGGGATGTGTGCAAAAGGCCAAATAGTTTTGGAGTTTTCCTTGATGTGGATCCGAGTCACTTATCTCTTGGCCTTCCATATGCCTTGATATCACTCGGATTTGACCTTCCATTACCCCATTGAAGCACTATATAAGGAACCCTTTGGATACATTGAAGAAGGAGGAATTGAAGAGCAAGAAAACTATAGTCCATTGTTGTCAGAGCTTATACTTGAGTCTGCATCCCTTTGTCCCTTGGAGAAATTTGTGTTCTTCCCAAGCTTTCCTTTGCTTGTGAGATTGCTATCGAGAGATGGAGGATTGAAGTGGTGGAGGCCTAGGTGGAGGACTCAGTTTCTTCGATTTGCAGACGTGTCGACAGAGGTTGTCACTATTGTAATCTCTAATTTATATTAATAAAAATATATTTTCTTGTCCAATAATGTGTATTTAAATGAGTATTGAATCCATGGATGCTTTTAAATGCTTATATGTTATTTATTATATATGCTAGAGTAGGTCTAACACAACTATATATAGCATGCTTGTCTTGTTTGTTGAATGTTGAGAGAGCAAATTATCAATACAAGCGAGAGTGGAAAAAGCTCAACGGGGATCTACATCAACCGTTCGGAATAATGTATGTATTGAGATCCTTTAGTGTTAGATGTTTGGTTTCTCTTGCATATAGGAAAGGATTGATTTCTGTGGTTACTCTATCTGTTATGGTACCCCAAGCCATAGGAAGTTTTCTCTGTAACACCTCCCAAACGTGTGTTTATGATTCATCTTTCTTGTTGACTTGGTAGAAACTAGACACCCAACCTGTAGTGATATTTGTTGGAGAATTTAAAGTTCTTCCTTATAGTGGACTAATAAATACTTAACCTTTTCGATAGGGCTGATAAAATCGATATAGATTGGAGGGACTATCCATAATCTACCTAAAATTGGGGATTTTGTTTGATCACTTCGAATTGGGGTATAAACTCGATATACATTGGAGGGACTATCCATAATCCACCTAAAATTGGGGCCTTTGTTTGATCACTTTGATTTGAGCATGTGGGGAGGAAATGATTCAATTCTAAAAATAACTATTGGATTTAGGGTTAATAAAAAAGTTTCTTTGTGAAATCATTAGGGATTACATTCTGGGTTTTTTCTTTTAGGTAGGCCCAATCACACTTGACCAATAGAGCCACCATCAAGCTAAATCAATCCTCCATTCAAATTTCCTTCCAAATTCCAATGCCTTATTTTATCAACGACCTAACAACCGAGCATTTCACCGACCCAACAGAATTGTCCCTTATCTAAGTTCAATAAACTATATGCTCTAGGGACCGGGAGAGTACATGGTTTACCTCACTAATTCCATGTAAATGTTGAATCACTCGGGATTTCTTCTTATTGTCATTTTTTTCTATACATTGTTTTTAATAAATAATAAAATTTTGTTGTACACTTACAATTTCAAATGAAAAGAATGATTTATTTTTACATGTCAATATTGAAGGGTTCAATTTCTCACAACCCTTCAAAGTGAAATGGGACCCTACCCTTCAAATTTGATCCCTAGTGGCCCTGCCAAAAAGACAAACTTGAAACGACCAGTATGTCTGGACATGTGAGATTCACGGTCACAATAACTTCTTCAGAGTTTGGGATTTCCTAAATTTAGTCATTGGTCAAATCAGTGGTAGCAAGGTCCCGTCATCTGGTCAACAACCGTTTAAGCGAGGAAAACAGGTGGCTAGTTTTTATTGGTTTGATGGACGACGATATGAACAATGAATTTGAAACCAATCTCATATAGAAAAATGCCTACAACATAAAAATTACAGGCATAACAAAATAAATGCACAACCATGATGATAATGGAGAACATATGCTCTGCTCTACCCAACAAGCCAAGAGCAAGCAAGGAGGCAATGAATAACAACTAGCTTCCTACAACATGGACTATCTCGGATTTGCCCTACCAAACAAGCCATGATACGTATTGAGATTGCTAAGTTAGTATATATATATATATATATATATATATATATATATATATATATTACTTATAATGTTTATGGATTCTAATTAAACTAAAATATGGGAATTCAAAGAGATTTTTATATTGTTGCTTATCCTTCCCTATTCACATGCTTCGGGAGTTGCACACAATGAAAGGACATGTTGAGTCTCTCATTAGACTCAAGGGTATCGATATTGAAACCATAGGTTTTAACTTGTTTTAAACAAAATAACACAGCTCTGGGATGTTTGTCGAAGTGGTGGAGTTCATTAATGTCTGTTGAGAATGCAAGCAATTTTTTTCATGTAGTAAAGTTTTATGAGGATATTACCTATCTTTTTACCGTAATAAAATTTATGAGGTTATCAATAAGCTTCTATTTTTCAGGTCTATCTTCTCCTAAAAGTTCCTCTTAAAAACTATTTTGGTAAGTTGATCATGCACTCTATCAACTAAAATTTGTCATTTCTATTTACATTGTTACCTAATCCCTTCGGGAAAAAAATTGCATTTGTAAACCTAATCCCTCTGTGTAAAATTTGGAGTTTGTACACTTAATACATTACATATGCTCTCTTCTGTGATATAGATCTGATTTACATTACTGTGATATAGATTTGATATCATAGTTCCTAGTATTGGATCCATCAAGATTTTTATAAAGAGGTCTTGTAAATAGATACTAGTGATGAGAACTTCATTTAATTTGTCATGGCATTACATGCATGTATGAGACTGACCTTTGGAATTTACCTGATGCAGGTGTCATATCCTTATCAGATACCATTTTTCTTTTCGTTTTGGGCTTATGAGATACCACTCTTCTTTTTGTTTTCTCCCATTTGACAAAAATTTTGCAAGGACTAAATTCTTAGATATAATCACTCTCCAAAAAGGTTCCTTCATTCTTTGTTTCTCTTGTTCTTTTCTTCATTTTAAATTGCTCTCTTTGAAGTGCACTTTCTAATGCATAACATAATATTTTGCTTGACATGTATTATCATATCTTATATCTCTTATTTATATCCTTTTGCTCTAAATGTCACTTTTTGGGTACTCATGAGAAGCATTTACTCACACTTTATGAAAGAATTCCCAAGTCACTATTTTAGAGTCTTTGACTTACAACCTAATGTAAGAGTGCGAATAATAAATGAAACCCAAGCAGCATTGAAGTTTGTAAACTAGTGGAGACATGACCACCACAATGTAAGCACCAAGTGTTAAACTTGAGCATTCCAAGTGGCACTCCATTGCATGTGTGCTTTTCATTTTTTAATATCACATCTATATAGAAAATGATCAAATATCATGAGGCAAGGAGGCTCGTGAGAAATGTAGATATGCTTAGAGGAGCATTTGTAAAAGGAAACGGTTAAAGAGGAGTTATGCATGGTAACTTAATTGAATGTCAATATTGTTCCTTCCATGCCATTAGTAGAGTTTGTGTAGTAGTGTTGTGTCACCCTAAAAATGTAACAGTGTAGTTCTTCTGTTTACAATAGAGAATTAATGTTTTTAATGTGTTGTTTTTACACATTGGCAAGATCCTATGTATGCATCAAGGTGGTCTTTTACTTGTTGTGTAAAAATTATTGGATACCTACGTAAAACTTGTTTGTCTTTTATAAAGTTACGTGTTCTAGATAGCTAGAGTGCTATAGATTATTCCTTGCTCGCATCACCATGTGTAGGAGTTGTTTCCATATTGATGAGCTCATAAATATTTTGTCCCATCTCTCTTTCCTTTGCATTAAACTGGTATTAGAGAAAATAAATCCCTAGAGAAATCAAATATGAACCAGTAGTGCTAATGTGTTGCTTGCTTATGCAAGAAAAATGACAAAGAGAGATGGGCAACTAAGCCAAAAAAGAAAAAAAAGGGATAAGGAAAGAGATGCAATCTATCATAAAAAGTAATTAAAGAGTATGAAGAGGAATGATAGAGAGAGACAAATATCCAAGCCATAAGAAGAAGAATAAGGGAATTAGAGAAAGAAGAAAACCAGAGAAGTGAAAAAGAGGAAGATAACAACGGATGCCAAATTAGCAGATGTGCTTTGTGACTTAAAAGAGGGTCATGCATTTAATGATGAGTGAAAAATGGTGGAGGATGAGAATACAACAAAGTGTTTGCATGAATAAATTGCAAGGGAGGATGCAATGGTTCCATAACATATCATTGAGGTAAAGTGGAAAATTGCAACATAGATTGTTCCCATTAAGCATGAATATGAATATGTGCATAAGAGAGAAGATTCAACTGATTGCATATTTTTTTGCCATACCTTCCCTTAGTATTGGGATGGATAGCCACCAAATATTGTATTCAAATTACAACCCTTCCCAATATATTTATAATACCAATAGAGAGTCTTCAAGAGAGGACCATAATGAAGTAAAACGATTTCCCTGTGTGAATTAGAATGCAATAGAACTTAAACATGAATGCATTACTAAATTTCATGGAATCTAATTTACCATTTCCATTATTAAACATAGCATACACACAAATTGAAATTATATTAATTTCATAGCAGAAAAATAACATTATTTTGCATATTCACAAGAAAAAAACATAACACTTATATTTTGACCAAGTATAGTCCAAAAAATTGGCTGTGTACAAATAAATTTTTGTCCAACCATAGGAGTCTAGTGCAAATATCAGTCCTAAGACAAACTATGAGGTAAGTAAGATGAAGCAACCGAGCTACAAAATTCTATTTCACTCAATCCAACCCATTTTCTTTCATACTTCGTAAATATTCTTAGTATCAGGCATTCTAGACATCTCATTCAAACCATCAAATATCCATGGCACTCTCTTTCACTTCCCCACACAACATAGGGAAGATCTTGCTTTTCTTCCCCAGGGATATTCTTCCCTCTAGTGTTGTTTAGTGGGGAAAGAAAGAGTATAATCCATGTAATGCTTTATGGGAATCGCTTGCTAAAATAATACTTGGTTCTTAAGCATCCAAATAGAAATAATTACATAAGGGGTAAATAATTCTTATCTTTCCCATCCTATATTCTCTCCTATTTCTATCTATTTGTCATAAAGGGTCTACAATTTTCTATTCTCAATGCTAATTTGGTTAATTCTCAAATTGGTTGATTGTTAGCAATAGAGAATAAAACCTACGCCACATAGTGCATGAACATGAGAATGATAGTATCATGCCATAGAGTGGGTGGGAAATTAGAGAGAAAGTTGAGGGAATGGACATGAGGAATGAAGTAAACATATACTTTCCATGATGATTGTACTCAACCCACTCTCCCATATTGAAGGTTTGTATTACATTGCATTTTATGTTTTTTATTAGCTTAAAATTGTGCAACATATATGTTTTGAACTTGCAATCCATTTTGTATATTGGAATCCATCAACAAAAGATGTTAACATCACACTTTATTAAAAACTTGATTGAACCACCTTTAAACCACTCAAACAATGCCACATAACAAGTTTCTCATAATACTTGTTTCAGTATTCTCTATTTTGCTTCAGTGCACCTACTATGCTTCCCCTTTTTATCCTTTCGACGTATCTTATTAATATTTATAAGAAGGATGGATGGTTATTAAGGTTTATTGAAAATAATTTTGATTTATAAGATTTTAAGAGAAACTTTATGCATTATAAAATTATTTTTATTGAAATAATGTATAAATTGGAAAAGTTATAAAATAAGTTTTTCTCAATCAATATAGTTTTGATGA
Organism: Pseudotsuga menziesii; assembly: GCA_001517045.1. Lineage (NCBI taxonomy): Eukaryota > Viridiplantae > Streptophyta > Pinopsida > Pinales > Pinaceae > Pseudotsuga > Pseudotsuga menziesii. The sequence goes on from LPNX011161886.1 coordinate 251,330, forward strand.
GTTGAAAAATAATATAATTTATTATATAATTATTAATGTAAATGTGAGAGAGACATATTTCCCTAATAAGCTTGGAAGATGGGCGTATTTCCCTAAATGTGAGAGAGGTAAAAAATGGGCATCAAAACAAAAATTGTACCATTAAAATTCACTTTATAAGAACCAATAGGATTCAAGATGATGATGTCAACCATAAGGGTAAAATTTGTATAAAAAATGGAGGGAAAAATTAAAAAACTACTTTTTCTTATCGTATTTTTGGCATATCTCCTTATTCGTTCACCCAAATTTCGAGTTTGAGGGATTGTTGGACGTGGAATTAAATTATGCATCCAAACCATACCCACACTGCATACTTCTGATGTACCCACGACACCCAAAAATGAAAATTTCAATAAAAACGTATTTTAATATTAAAATACATTTTTTATTGAATTTTTCATTTTTGGGTGTTGCGGGCACCTCGGAAGTATGCAGTGTGGGTATGGTTTGGATTTCGAATTAAATTTTGCATCCAAGGAGTCCCCAAGCTCGAAATTTGGGTGAATAAAAATGCGATATGCCAAAATACGATAAGAAAAAACAATTTTTCTTTTTCCCTTCCAAAATTTAGAACTTTTATTTGATTATTATAACTCTTATTTTATTATTATACCTCTTATTTTATTATTTCCCTTACGAGGCCCATTTTAGACCTAAAAACTCCCCTAATGAAGATGATTTGGAGAAGGTGGACTATTTAACGGATGCACTAAAGGGACAGGAGATTTGGTCCAACTCGAAGGGCATAAAATTCATTACAAAGGGGAAGATATGAGTTTTGGTGGAGTGGGGGGTGCTAGTGAAAGTGCCCAGTGACAAACCCTTGTATAAGTCTCTTAGCGGTGACGACAATTTTTCACGCGAGTAAGAGAGAGGGAAGACGCCATATTGTTAGTGCCTACACTCTAGATCGGATCCAGGAGTTAAACCACCATTGGATACGTGTTTAGAATTAAAAAAAATATGGTAGGGAGGATTGTAATGTCCCTTTTTTGGAATTTTGGAGAAACTTACAAATTGGGAAAAATTCGAGCTTAACTAGTCATGACTCTAGAGGGTTCCAACTTTCACCAAATGGTCCTGAATTTGAAATACAATGGTATGGTGAGCCTTAAAACATACCAAGGTGGTTTATGGACACTTTGTATCTGAATTTATACCTCTACAACCTTGTTTGGGGCTGATGACAAAAAGGTCAAAATTACTAGGAAATTGTGATGAAATCCCCCCTAGGGTGTAGGCCAATTGGGGTTCCCAACTCATGTATGAACCTCCCAAATTTGTAAGAAGAGTATGGGTATTGATATAAGACCTCATGGAATTTCATTACACATGGTTATTAGTTCTGAAAATTGGTTATAGAGTTCCACATTCATTTGATAACTTTCAGTGAAATTGCTTATGGGGAAATTGCATAACTAGATAGATTTGGACATATGAAAGGTAGAGTTAAAGGATCACATAAGGATGTGAAATATAGAGACCGTACAAAGAATAAACATTTCTTCCCCAACAGTTCTAAACAATATAGAAATCCCCTCATACAATTATTGTATACAACTCATTTAATATAGGAGTCAAATACATGAAAACTAGTGAATTAGTAGCATGGAATTGCAAGAGTTTCAAATATGGATTTGTTGGATTTCGACTCACAGAGCATAGGGACATGAAATTATACAGTATCAAATCATGTATTTCTATCACAACATCATAAAACTCATAGAATATCCCTCATACAAATGTGGTATAAAACTACTTCGAGATTGAAGCCAAAATCCATGAAAACTAGTGATACAATGACATGAGAATGCAAGATTTTCACATAGGAGATTCTTGGATTTTGAGCTGAATAGAATATGGGAATGAAAGTACAGATTATTATGTAATATATTTCTTTCCTGACATCATCAAACTCAGATACAATTCCTCATACAAATTTGACATAAAACTACTTCAATATTGAAGCCAAATCCATGAAAATTAGTTATTCAAGAGCATGGGGAATGTGAGCCTTTCATACATGTATTTCTGATATTTAGACATATAGAGAATATTGAAATGATATTATAGATCCATACATCATACATAAAATCTTTTTCATCAACTATAATCAGCAAAGCGCAAGCACCACTCCAACAAGTGCATAATCAACATGACACTGTGGGGGAATGGATAAGAAGGCATGAGAGAATAGGGAGATAGATGAGAATTCAAATGTATGGACATTAAAAATGAAACTAAAACCCCTTCTTTAAGCTCCAATTATAGGTCTCAATGGACTCTCCATCAACCAACTTGGAAATGAATCCAACTCCCTCGAAATTGGTTCACAAGCATGGAGAGTGAACACTCATTGTGCAATGGACAAGCAAAAGCTCTCCAAAATGCAAAAGGCAAATTAAAAAATGATCAAATATTTTTATTCTCCTTCCTCATTAAATCCTTTTATTAACTTCATGAGGCCTCCTAATGTCTAATTTCTCTCCATGGGATTCCTCCAACTCATCTTAGTGGTTTAGTAACTCTCATGACACTTGTCTTCCTCTTCATGCTCCCATTCTTTCCCCAATTCAAATGGTTGCCTCTAAATCCAAAATTCTACCACTTGGTGGCTATTTTTAGCCTTGTAATTTCAGTGTTGTCATATGTCTGCAATAAGGTCTAAATTTTCCATACTTGTCATAGAATCTTTCATCATTTGTTGTCATAGAATGCATGGAATCTCCTTCCAAGTGGCACACCTTATCTTCTAGTATCTTCCTCTTCCATGGGAGTTACTCTCCTTTAACTATTATAATTCCTTGGATAATTATATGATATTTGACACCACATCACCCTCCAATAACGTTACATTATCTATCTATTCGAATTTGGATGAAGATGATTCCAAGTGTGTGGGGAATCTAGTCATCCAAAGGCTCCACAAGTTTCCAAGTGTCTTCATCAACCAATGCCACCTTATTTTCTTAGTATTTATCATTTATGTGACCCATTTAAATGTTAATATGGTAAACTAAAGTCCTTTTGGGTCCCATATACCCTTATTACAAAATTTATGTCTCCATCTTAACCTAGGGAACTAGTAGGTTGGTGGAACATTATTTGAAATTAGTATTATTTGGAAATTATTTAATTGGGGAAGTGAAATTCCTCCCCACTCAATATTTCTTGTCCTCGATCCAATTCAAGCATGGATTTTTATTAACATTCTTTCCTTCCAAAACTTTGCTTCAAACCTTAGCTGCAATTTGAGTAGTGGCACTCATGCACTACAATTGTGTGTTTCCAAAAGTAAATATATGTGGACCTTTGAATATTGATATATCCCGTGACATCACCACTAACACCAAAAGGATTAATAAAATCCATCAAAACAAAATTTTCATAAATAATCTTTACCTCCATCTTTTGGAAACCTTTTCTGAACTTTCAACCCCTTTTTTGCTTCTGTATAATTCTTCAAAGTTGGTATTGAGTTACCAAACTTGAATTTCCAAAATTCCAAGAAAGTTTCAAAGAGGAACCCCCATGCTTGTTTCTGCTCTACTCTAATTACAATCACCTTCTCAAGTGGTGACTCAATAACCGCTACTGCTTGTTTTCCCCAAAATTGGAACCAAGCAATACCAAGATCCCATTGCTTGTATTGGACCCTTCCAAACATCACGAGTACAAAATATGGATCACTAAAGTACATAACAACATCATATACATGTACATCAAGAAGGTACCTCATCAAAGAATCATGAAAGTGCTTGTACATTTGACTAAGTAGATCATTATGTGGCCCATACACACACGCATAAGGTATTTTATCGAATCTGCCCCACATACATAGGTGAGGATCCCATGTCCTATAATGCTGCTCCAAAAAAATATAAGGTGCATCAAGATAATCAGCCATGTATTCTTTCATCCAAGAAGTGAATGAAGAACCTCCACCAAAATCTTAAATAAATAAGGAGAAAAGAAAACATGAGGTCTTCAAGTGACTCAAATAAGTCTCATCAACAAACCCATGAATATGTATAACATCATGAAATAAAAAAGGATGTTGCTTCCAATAATAATGTTCTTCAATCATATATCTCTTCACCTAAGTGTGGGATGAAGTTTCTCCAACATCAAATGGACTATGCAAGGAGCAAGGAAAATCACGAGTCTCCAAGTGACTCAAGTGAACATCATAGGTGCATCCAAGTAGATGTGTATCATCATAATGTAACAAAGGATGCTGCTGAAAATTTAAATGATATGGCACTCTAGTCATTCCAAAATCAAAAGGAGAGATAGGAATCCCATACTCCTCAAGTGGCACCATAAAAAAGAAATCGTTCACCCATACTTTGTTAGGATGAATTCTGCAAAATGTGGAAGTGTAGGATGTAGGGAAAGAACCAACTCACACAAAGGATTAGAAAGTGAAAAATTTTCATTGTGTGAAGGATCCATAAGGGTAGGAACATGCACCTCCCTAAAAAATGCAAAACTTTCCTCATAGGTTGGTTCCAAGATAGTGGAATCATGCACTTTTCCAAAAAGTGAGTAACCATTTTCAAGAGGAAACTCAAGTTCCTCTTCCACCACAACAATTGATTGGATCTCATCGAGTTGATCTTGAAACACATCAAGAACGTACAATTTTCCATGTCTCTTGTGATCCCTCATGTCATGAGAATACTCCAAGCAATCTACCATATGACAATCTGAAACATAGGAGGAATAACAAGTATATTGCAACCTCTTAATAAGTTAATAATTTTGAGTTTTGATATTATGAATATCCTCATTATTATTAAAGTGTGCTTCATGTAACCATTCATTAAGCTCAACCAAATTGTTTCTATCAAAAAGAAAAGACATGAAATTACCTTCGATTTTGCACATTGCTCTTTGAATATTCTCCATGTCTTCCAGGAAGGATGGCTCCTCCAATGAACAAAATTTCCAACAAGAATTTGACACCAATGCTTTAGTTTCATGGAGTATGCTAAGGGCCTCATGGATATTCATTTCACTCATCTTCGAAGACCCTTCAATGAAGGATGTTCATGGGAGTGAACCTCCTTTTCTTCTTTCTTCTTGATTTGATCAACTTCTTGAAGCTCAAGTGGTGATGGGGAAGTTGACCTTGGTTCTTCATTAGCTAATACAAGGTCTTCATATTTATTCTAATGAGAAATTTGTCTTGCAACAACATTTTCAAATATGATCTCTATGTCATCAACATAGAGTTGTGAGAACCCATCAGTAGGTACTCCTTCATAGTTCAAGCATCCATCAGTAGATGTCCTTTGGTCCATGTCCATAGTATAATGTGTCTTAGAATGATATTCAATAGTTTCAAGGTACTCTTATTCATTATCATGTGATTTTTCCTCATATTTTTCAAAGTCACTTAGGAGTGACTTTCAATCCTCTTGATGTAATACTTTTTCTACTTCACGACACACAAAACTTGGTGGCTCCTTGGTCTCCTCCATACTTGTGGATTGTTGATTGTTCCTTAATGAGTTAAAATATTCCTTATTGTGCCTAAATCCATACAAAAAATCATAAAATTCTTCAAAAATAATTTTCTTATGTGTCTCTCCATGACAAAAACTAATACTACCCCCTGCTGCCAACTTACCCCTGAGTTGGCTAGCCATCAATTCGAACCCTTGCATAAGCTACTTGGTCGTATCATCAAAATATGACTTAATGAGTATCTTAAATTCATCTCTATAATCCATAAATTCAATAGGTTCCAATACCATGATCGGATACCACTGTAATGTCCTTTTTTGGAATTTTGAAGAAAATTACAGATTGGGCAAAATTCGAACCTAACTAGTCATGACTCTAGAGGGTTTCAGCTTTCACCAAATGGTCCTGAATTTGAAAGGAAATGGTATGGTGAGCCTAAAAAAATACCAAGTTTGTCTATGGACACTTTGTATCTGACTTTATACCTTTGCAACCTTGTTTGGGGTTGATGACAAAAAGGCCAAAATTACTAGGAAATTGTTATGAAATCCCCCCTAGGGTGTAGGCCAACTGGGCTTCCCAACTCATGTATGAACCTCCAAAAATTGTAAGAAAATTATGGGGACTGATATATTACCTCATTTAATTTCATTACACATGGTTATTAGTTCTTCAAACTGGCTATAGAGTTCCACATTCGTTTGATAACTTTCAGTGAAATTGCTTATGGGGAAATTGCATAACTAACTTGATTTTGACATATGAAAGGTAGAGTTAAAGGCTCAGATCAGGATGTGATATATAGATACCATATAAAGAATAAAAATTTATTCCCCAACATTATTAAACACCATATAAATTCCCTCATACAAGTATTGTATACAACTCATTCAATATGGGAGTCAAATACATGAAAACTAGTGACTTAGTAGCATGGAATTGCAAGAGTTTCACATATGGATTTATTGGATTTCGACCCACGGATCTAGGGAAATGAAATTAAAGAGTAACACATAATATATGGCTTTCAAAAAATCATGAAACTCATAGAATATCCCTCATACAAATCTGGTATAAAACTACTTCAAGATTGAAACCAAAATCCATGAAAACTATTGATACAATGGCATGAGAATGAAAGCTTTTCACACAGGATTTTCTTGGATTTTCAGATGAATAGCATATGGGAAATAAATTAAAGAGTATTACATAATATATGCTTTCCCAAGAGCCCCAAGAGTTAGCTCAAGCGGTCGAGCAACCGTAGTTAGGCCTCCCGGCAAGTGAGGTCGCGGGATCCATTCTCCTCGACGCTCTTGGGGTTAGGCATGAAGTGTGCCGAGAGTGAGGCCCCTTCGGGTGGGCCCTCTTGAAATTATTCCGTGGATGTAGTCCGTCAGTCAAGCCGGCGTGTGAACCACATTGAAAAAAAAAAAATGCTTTCCCAAACATCATAATACTCAGAGAAAAGTCCTCATACAAATATGATATAAAACTACTTCAATATTGAAGCCAAATCCATGAAAACTAGTTATTCAAGAGCATGGGGAATGCGAGCCTTTCATACATGTATTTCTGATATTTTGACTTAAAGAGAATATATAAATTATATTATAGAGCCATACATCATACATTAAATATTTGGCAACAACTATAATCAACAAAGCGTAAGAGCCACTCCAACAAGTGTGCCATTGACATGAGACTATGGGGGAATGGAGAAGAAGGAATGAAAGAACAGGGAGATAGATGAGAATTAGATTGTATGGAACTTAAAATTGCAAATAAAATGTGTTCATTAATCTCCAATGAGAGGTCTGAATTTCCTCTCCATCAACCAACTTGGAAAGGAATCCAACTCCCTTGAAATTGGTTCACAAGCAGGGAGAGTGAACATTCGTCATGCAATGGACAAACAAAAGCTCTCCAAAGTGCCAAAGGCCAATTAAAAAATGATCAAAATTATATTCTACTTCCTCATTAAATCCTTTTATTAACTTCATGAAGCCTCCTAGGGTCTAATTTCCCTCCATGGCATTCCTCCAACTCATCTTAGTGGTTTAGTAACTCTCATGACACATGTCTTCCTCTTCATGCTCCCATTCTTTCCCCAATTCGAATGGCCGCCTCTAACTCCAAAATTAGACCTCTTGGTGGCTATTTTTAGACTTGTCATGTCATATTTTTCATATGTCTGCAATCAGGTCTGAATTTTCTATACTTGTCATAGAATCTTTCATCATTTGTTGTCATAGAATGCATGGAATCTCCTTCCAAGTGGCACACCTTGTCTTCTAGTCTCTTCCTCTTCCACGGGAGTTACTCTACTTTACCTATTCGAATTCTTTGGATCATAATATGATATTTGACACCACATAACCCTCCAATAATGTTACATTACCCATGTGTTCGAATTTGGGTGAAGAAGTGTTTGGGGAATCTAGTCATCCAAAGGATCCACAAGATTCCAAAAGAAGGAATGAGAGAATAGGGAGATAGATGAGAATTCGATTGTATGGAACTTAAAACTGTAAATAAAACTCCTTCATTAAGATCCAATGAGGGGTATGAATTTCCTCTCCATCAACCAACATGGAAAGGAATCCAACTCCCTCGAAATTGGTTCACAAGAAAGGAGAGTGAACATTCGTCGTGCAATGGACAAACAAAAGCTCTCTAAAGTGCCAAAGGCCAATTAAAAGATGATCAAAATTCTATTCTCCTTCCTCATTAAATCCTTTTATTAACTTCATGAGGCCTCCTAGGTTCTAATTTCCCTCCATGGCATTCCTCCAACTCATCTTAGTGGTTTAGTAACTCTCATGACACGTGTCTTCCTCTTCATCCTCCCATTCTTTCCCCAATTCGAATGGTTGCCTCTAACTCCCAAATTAGACCTGTTGGTGGCTATTTTTAGACCTGTCATGTCAGATTTTTCATATGTCTGCAATTAGGTTTGAATTTTCTATACTTGTCATAGAATCTTTCATCATTTGTTGTCATAGAATGCATGGAATCTCCTTCCAAGTGGCACACCTTGTCTTCTAGTCTCTTCATCTTCCACAAGAGTTACTCTCCTTTACCTATTCGAATTGCTTGGATCATAATATGATATTTGACACCACATAACCCTCCAATAATGTTACATTACCCATGTGTTCGAATTTGGATGAAAAAGTGTGTGGGGAATCTAGTCATCCAAAGGCTCCACAAGATTCCAAGTGTCTTCATGAACCCATGCCACCTTATTTTCTTAGCATTTATCATTTATGTGACCCATTTAAATGTGAAAATGGTGAACTAAAGTCCTTTTGGGCCCCATAGCCTTATTACAAAATTTATGTCTCCATCTCAACCAAGGGAACTAGTAGTCTGGTGGAACATTATTTGCAATTAGTGTTATTTGTGAATTATTTAATTGGGGACATGATAAAAATCTGCCTCACACTATTTTACGTAGGTGTTTTGTCCATGCCAACAAAATCATTCTCAATGGCATTTACTTCTGCCACTTTCGAAGTTATCCATCCATGATTAGTGTGCCTTCTTCCCTTTGGATGGAATTTTTCCTCTTTCGAGCCCTAGATAAAGTCTTCTTGAAAATATATCTCTTGAGGTTTGATACATCTAATATTTCTTGTGTACCAAATTTTTGGAGGTAGAAACTATGTAGTTTTGCAAATTCTATGTAATCAATACCAAATTTGGAAATCGTTCTTTGTTGTTGAGTGAATGGAGTTAAGTTGGAACCTTATAATTTATATTCTAATTTATATTTAAAGAGTGAAGAATCCTCCATTTAAGGTGCTTCCAGTTTTTTAACTAATGAGCTTGAACAATATTATTTGCAACTTAAATTAGCTACCTATTATCAAATTGTTGGGCATGGATTATATTGAAAATATTATGCACCTTATTTGCATGTCCATTGAGTCAAGGACTTAGATATACATACATCCCTTGTCATTTTTCACAACTCCACATAATTCTTCCTTCATTTCAAAACATAATTCTTCCTTCTTTTCAAAACACCTATTTCATTTTAGTTTCTCTTTTTCATCCATTTCACCCTCCAACATCAACCTAATGACGTATTATTAGGTACCTTCTTAGCTATTTTTATTTTTCATTATATTAAAATCATATGTAAAACCTAATAGTGCATTTTAAGTGGTAACTAAAATATTTATTATTTTATTATATTATAATTAGAGTAAATTTGTCAACTAATTTGTTTTTCATTAAGACCCACTATGTTAAAAGGCGAATAGGTAACTGACTTTACCAAGTCAAACACCATTTACATTAAAGCTTATATTTACTGCTCGTTGATGTGTATATCGTATTGAATAATTGGGTGCAGCTTCGTTTGGTTATTTATGATATTTTGTTAACCAATAAACACATCAAATTAACAAAATGGTGAGAACTCCAAAGCCTCTCAATCGTTTCATAAAGTTGTATTTAATTTGGCGAATTCAAATTTATAATTCTACCAGAGTGAATCAGAGTGAATGACCTAAAAGAATTTAGTAAGTATACAATTCAATTAAGAAAAATTCAGCTAAATTCAGCTAAGAAAATAATGAAAAAAGAAAATTCAAAATTCAAATTAAAATAATTTATTAATATTTATTTTTAATACAAGTTTTAATATGATAATTTTTAGCTTATTGATATTTTTTTAATTAAAATAATTTATTAAATTTTATTTTTAATATAATTTTTAATATGATATTTTTTAGTTTATTAATATTTAAAAAAAAAAATCTAAATAAATTTGAATTATATTTTTTTAAATTTAATTTAAAGTAGGGTTTTATTATCAAGATTTCATCATTAAAATAGAAATGTGATTTTTAAGATTTAAAAAAAAAAAATGTAACTCATTAGCTATTGACTTTCTCGCTTCAGACTAACAATTTAAAACAACGATTCTTGCACTGGCTGTGATTTTCATGTATCATATCATACCCAATCCCATTAAACCATAAACACAAAACTCTAGTTTTATATTTTTCAACTAAAGTTTTGACATATTTTTAAGCCAGAGCAATTGGTGGGGACCAAGGTTGGAATTTCATTTCATTTCTATCCTTCAAATTAAATTTTTTTGATGTTTTGAGCTTTTATCTTTCCAGTCACAAAATGTTTTATTAAAAGCGTTACCCTTCAACCAACCATGAGGATAGAACTTTTTCTATTAATAAATTTTTATTACAGAATTTAAGTAAAACCTTAAAAATTGCAGAGTGTTGCTTGTCATAGATTTCTTTTATTACGCTATTTTGGGAGGGGCATTTAAGTGGGAAATGGAGACCTTAAAGTACAATGTTTCATTTTTAGGTTATTTCTCCTCGGGCTTTTTACTCTTAAATGCAGAGCTTGAAGTGAATTGCCATAAGCTTCATTACAATGTTTTAATTTTTGTATCCAGAATAATTAAATAAATACAAAAAATGTATATATATATATTATATGAAATTTGATTGTTTTAAATATATACTGAAATTAACTTTATTAAAAAATATACTAAAAAAATTTAATATCTAAAAAACTACCTTTTTGGGCTTGACCATCAAAATTTAAAATGAATCTATGTTTCTCTTCATGGGATGGTCTTTGAAGTGAAATTTAAAATTTTAGTACTAACCAGTCTAACATTACTTTAATATGGACTAAAATTTTATTAAATTCCGTTTTGCCGCTTTGTTCATGTGACAAATAATACGGATTGTTAAACAATGCAAGAACATACTTTGTCAATCTCCAGTTCTGACTATTTACTTACGTTTGAATCTGGATTGGATTCAAGCCTGACAATTTACCAAATATCAGATTACCCGAGCATTTAATTCAATGCACTCTTACCAAATCTTAGATTACTATGACATTTAATTCAATTTAGTAGTTAACAGGAGTCTTGGGCCATTGCAATGGGAGCCTGGGAGGGACATAAAGACGTTTTTATAAAAAATTAAACCTTTAAGATGACGTTTTTGCAAAAACTTCAACCGTTTAACAAAACGGTTTTGGCTAAATTTTAGGGAAAAATGTGCAAAAACGAACATATGCCCATCAAATTCTACCTCTGGTGGGGACCCTCGCTAAACTTAGCACTTCATTCGCAACAAAATTCCTTGCAAAATTGATGTTCATCGAATTAAGAAATGAAAACATCACTTCACTCGCAGTACCGGGCTTCCATCTATGGACGAAGGGGAAACAATCTCTGGATGGGAATTAATAGTTTGTTCCAATTCTTCAAGTCTAAAGCATGTATACGAAATAGGAGTAAGATAATAGAGCTTTCCCTGATTAAAGCACTAAGATGTGATATAGAGGACGACTGAAAAATATTAGCTCCCAAGCATTTCACACTGTCTGTGTTGAAAAAATACAATGTTGGGATACTTTTCAATGATCTTTCTAACTTAAACATGACGCTCAAATATCATAACCATACCATCTGAAATCATATTTATGGATATGCTTTCTATAAATATTTTGTGCAACTTCTTCACCATAATGCAGAGGCCACTTCCCATAAAAAAAAGGTTTGCTTTGCCCAACCAAGATAGATGGTTTGGTGGGAGTTGAATATGGATATCCATTAAAGGCTGGGGTGATTCAAATTTTCAAATTTGGATGGTATGGCGCCTGATTTGGTGATGGATCAAGAGGTTTCATTAAGCTCACCGTATCTCTAATTGGGTGCAGTCAGCCCTGGAATTTGATGTTCTGTAGAAAGTTTTTCTTATTTGAAAACGTATTTGACAGGTAAATATAAAAGAGAAACGTCAAGGGTGATGGTCATTAAAAATTTTAAAACATAAATTTGGCGTTTAGCTGTTTACATTTGACGTAAGAAAATTTATTACCTCTTTGTAACTATAGATCATGTACATGTACTTATTAATAATTACTGATTCCTACCCTCTACAGTGCTCTTTTCTGTTGTGTTTACGACCCAATTCTTATTAGTAATTATCCGGTCCTACCATCTGCAGTGCTCTCTTCTGTTTTTTTGGGTTAATCGAACAGTGAACTCCTCCTTATTAGTTAGAAAGGATGACCTTCCCCTACTAAATTAACAAGGCACACACCAAATCAAACTCCTCGTTATTTGAGGATGTTAAACATCAAAATATATGGAAAAGACACTAATCTATAAGAATACAGGTTAGAATCCCTAATAGTAAGGGCAATCTTTTTTATGATACAACAAATTTGACATTACATGAATTTGGAAAAATGTAAACTAACGGGCACAGTAAAAACTTGTAACCGTCACCGAATTTCCAATTGACAGGCACTTGTAATTTGAAATTCCAGGCTTGCGTGCAGTCTAATCCACTGCCTGGTGTACCTTGACTTGGGCGTGGCATACTTTTTTGGGAGCTTAAACTGCAAGGTAGTACGTCGGCAATGGGCAGGGGCAGCTGACGGTCACCTGCAAGGGACAGCGTTTCTGGGAGGGGGGAATTATAATGGGTGATGACCGAAAAAAAAAAATTGGACAAAATCATCTCGCCTACTTAGACAACTCCGATGGAAAACATCTTTCGGCATAAATATTCCTATTTCTTACTTCACGTGTGAAATCCCTAATCGCATCATGGATCAAACCCCTTAATGATTAATGCACGCATTATATCTTCTCAAGTGGCTATATACGTTCAACTTAGTTTGATAATGCCTTTTTAATTAATATGTTATGTTAGTCTAAGCGGTCAAAAAGTCTTTTCAAAATGCCAAATCACTTCTTACAACCAAATCATTGCAAACCAAACTTATAAGTAGGCCATGTGTAACACACATGGCCTTTCTTGGACTCGAGATAGGCTACGACTTTCTATTTACACAAACAACCTGGGTTCGTTGGGAATGGTGATTTCGCTGCTGGTAGGGTTCTTGGGCCGCCATGGCACTTGTTGTATGCTTCCCTTTTAACCAGGCGGTCTGTATCCCTTCCTGTGCTTCTCTTGTCGGATTATTGACCCTGGTTGTCATGGGTTATTTCACCTTTCTCTCGGTCCGGTGCTCTGGGGGTTTCTAGTTTACTCTTTGCTCCTGTCAACTTACAGTTGGTGGCTTATTGGAGTCCCTCCCCTTACCAGGGGGACTAGTACCAACCAATTCAAAAAAGTGGGAAGGAGATCGCCTTTCTCAGCCACTGTGGTATTTTGACATCTTTGCCTGTTTTCTGGTTTTTTGGTCACCCGGTCCATCACCCTGCATGGGTTTATTTTGACGTAGGGGTTGACTTTGGGGGATCCTTGATTTCCTTCGGTTTTCTTGGGTTTTGTCAGCTCTGACCTTTGTGCACAGTTTTTGGTTTTTAGCTGTGGTTCTTTAGGGTTTCCTTTTGGACTTGTGGTAACCCTTACCCTAACCTTGGCTTGCCTGGTGGGCATATTCCTTATCTTTGTCTCCTCTTCTGCTATTTGTTGTATTCCATCCTGGTTTTATTAGTGGTTTCTTGTGCCCACTTTGACTCTAGGTTCGGTGTACCTGGCTTCCTGTTTTGGTCACTGACTGCCACACCTTGTCGGAGACTCTTGCGGTCTGTTTATGGGTCGATTCCCATGGCTATACTTTTGATTGACCCGGTTTACCCTCATGTGGGTATCATTGTTGCAACAGCTCACTACTCACTCGGGTATTTTTGTGACTGCTCCTTCTTAAACTATCTTCTCTTTAGGCTGTTTCCAGATACTGGGGGTCTGTGCATGGGACTCTGGTTTCCCTTTTGTTGTTATTGCTTGTGATTAGGGTTAGGGTTTCTGGTCCCCCATCTTACCCTTTTTCGGTGGTCGGTACACACTATTTGGGTTTCTCCCTTTTCCAGTTGTTTTATGTGTGTTGACCCACCATGGACAAAGGTGGTTCCTCATCCTTTGCCCATCACAAAAGACAAGCGAAGAATATTAAGACACATGAAGGGAAGTTCTGTTATGTGCTAGGTCACGACATTTACATGGACAGAGTCTCATCTCTGTGCTCTCGGGCACTTATTGGTCGTCTTGAATACTGTCAACTGGGAAAGTGGGTGTGGATTGATTGGGCTACTGATTTTTGGAAGCCTTTACTGACTTATACTCCGACCATCAGCCTCCTCTCCAATGGTTGGATAGTATTCGTCTTTTTGGAAGCAGACCACGCCTCCCTCATTCTGGAGAAGACCTGGTGTATTGGCTCAAGGTCTCTTGTCCTGAGCCATTGGTATACCCACTTTGATCCTCTCCGGGAGAGGGTGACGAAACGCCACCTCTGGGTTCTACTGTCGCACCTACCCTTCCTGCTCTGGAGTCTCCACACACTCGAGGGCATTGCAAACACTATCAGAAGATTCATGGCAGTTGATGAAGATTTCCACCTGTCATTTGATAAAAGGGTTGCTCGGGTCCTGGTCGAATTGGATATTTCCTTGGGTCTTCTTGCTGAAGTTGAAATTCTATGTAAGGACCTCCTTTTTATCCAGAAGTTAGACTATCTGCACGTCCCATTCTGGTGCAATTACTGCAGAGATTCAGGCCACCTTCGGAGAAGATGCCCTTCACTTAGGACCTCTCTCACCGACTCTAGACTAACTGAACCCCTATTGATCTATCCTGTTGTTGACTCCTCTTTGACAAAGGATGCAAAAAAAGGTATGTATTCACATTCCCTTTCCCTTTTCGAGGATGTCACTGATGCTATGATCGATGATATTAACATTTTGGTTGGGGCTGCCATTGCTGTTCATGAGACCGACCCTGTATTGGATGATACCCTCCATGCGGTATCCCTCATTTTATCCTTGGGTACTGGTTCAAGGGTTTCCCCGCACTCTTCTCCCATTTATCCCCTTGCCCCCACTGATGTCTCTGTTAATCCAGTTCTGGTTGAGCCCACACCTTTGTCACCGGTTACGGTTCTAGCTTCTGTAGACCTTTTTTATTCCACTCTTGTCTCACAGTCGAATTTATCACAGCCTCCCGTGGTTCCCATGCTCTCCTCCTTAGTCGACTTCCCTCCACTCCCCACTGCTCCCTCCTCTCCCCCTATACCCTTATCTCCCCGTAGTCCTATCTCTTCCCCTTCTTTCTCGAACCTTGCCCTGCATAAAATGCTACCGATTTTCTATGTTGTTACTTTGTCTTCCCCCAATACCCTTCATCTCAACTCGATTCGATTCGAGAATGTGACTATTAGAAAGAAGAAGAAGGATAGACAGGGCTTCACTGAACACCTTTCCTCAGCCTCTCCTCCATACATCCCCCTCTTTGTTCGCATTAAGGATGTTGCAAGAGGGCATATTTCTCGGGGACATAGAGCATCTTTTCCCCACTCCATTGTTCCCTAATGTTGATCCTTTCTCTCAATGTTAGGGGTCTGGGGAGCAAGACCAAATAGAGCAGCCTCCGCTCTCTCTTTCTTTCTTTACGCCTGGATATGATCCTTCTCTAAGAGACTATGTGTAGTACCTATCCAGCTTTGCATGCTTTCTCCAAGCTCCTACCAAACTGGGAATTTTGTGCCACTAGTGCCTCTAGTCTCTCGAGGGGACTCCTCACTGCTTGGAACCCTAGAATGGTGAGATGTCGAGCTTATGAGACCCTTCTTGGTATCCTTGTCAAGGCCAAATTTCGTGGCATGGCTGACATCCTTGATATTATCAACTGCTATGGTCCCTACAAGGACAAGGAAATCTTCTGGGAGAGGATTCACAAGGGGGGACTACTTTATTCTCCTCACCTGATACTGGGTGGGGACCTTAACTTCACCATGAATGCTTCGGAGATCTGGGGGACTAGGGTTGTACTTGATCCCCTCACTACTTTCTTCAAGCACCTTTTTGATTCAGTAGGGCTCTATGATGTAGCTCCTTCTACTGCTAGACCCACCTGGAGGAACGGTAGGGTGGGGGATCATGGTATCGGCAAAAGACTAGACTGATTCCTTGTTGCCACCTCACTGATCCATTCCCTCTTAACTCATAGGGTGTGGACTCACCACACTGATATTTCTGATCATTTCCTTGTCTATTTTGAATGGAATAAACCTCGGGGTTCCCACAACTACCCCTTTAAATTTAATAGGTCCTGGCTCTTGGACCAAGACTTCTCATCTTGGCTCACTGAGTGTTGGCCCAAACTATCACCCACCTTTCCTGGCTTGGAGCTGGACCACATCTCACATAAACTTTGCTCACTCAAGAGGGATGTTAAGGTCTGGATTAAGGACAAAATTTCTCGCATGGATGGCAATTCGAAGAGACTGGATTTGGATATTAGTTCATTACTATCCAACTCCTCCTTTGGTATCCTCTCACAGGAGGAATAGTTATCTCTGTCTCAGCTTAGATCTGAAAAAAAAATAAAAAATTGGAACATCACCTATTAACCTGGCAGCTCAAAAGCCGTACCAAATGGGCTCTAGAAGGTGACTCAAACACCAAATTCTTCCATGCAGTTGCTTCTGGTAGGAGAAACCAAAATTCCATCTGGTCTCTACTAGATGAGGGGGGTAGGTGTGTTGAGGACGAATCTGAGTTGAAGGTATTGGGACAGTAACATTTTGCTCATATATTTAAAGATGATAACAAGACCTGTCTTCTGGAACAACTCAACGTCATTTCACTTTACCCTGTTATGATCTCCCCTGCTGATGCATCATGTCTCACACAACCGGTCTCATTATCTGAAGTCGATTTCGCCCTTCACTCTTTTAAGAAAGATAGGAGCCCCGGACCAGATGGTTGGCCTGTTGAATTCTATATCCACTTCTTTGATTTGATGGGTGAAGAACTTCTCTCTGCTGTTGACTTTACCAGGGTTTCAGGCTGTATCCCTCCCTCACTTAACTCTACCTTTTTTACACTTATCCCCAAGAAAGATAATCCGACTTCCTTCGCGGACTTCAGGCCCATTTCCCTGTGTAATCTGCTCTATAAATTGATATCCAAGGTCATTGCGGTGAGACTTAAGCCCTTCCTGGATTCCACATATCTATTGAACAATTTGGTTTTTTTAAAAATCGACAGATTGTGGAACCCATTGGTATTGTTCAAGATGCCCTGCACTCTATCAAGATAAAGAATTCTTGTGCTCTTATCCTTAAATTGGACTTGGTGAAGGCCTTTGACAGGGTGAATTGGTCTTTCATCAGGCTTATACTGATCCAAATTGGGATCCCTCTCCTTGCTATTAACTGGATTATGGGTCGTATTTCATCAGCAAATTTTGTTGTGCTTATCAATGGTACTCCGTCTAAGTTATTTCCGGCCTCCAGAGGGATCCAACAGGGCTGTCCCCTATCGCCCCTGTTCTTTATACTAGTGATTGAGGGGCTCAGTATTTTGATTGCAGATGCTAGAGATCACGGACTCATCAAAGGTATTAAGATCTCATCTACCTTTGCCCTTTCTCATCTCCTATTTGTTGACGACGTGATCCTATTGGGTACTGGTTCATTAATTGAATGGATGGCATTTGATGTCATTCTTAGCAAATTCTGCAAGGCATCCGGGATGTGTATCAGCATTGACAAATCATGTTTTCCTTACAACAATGTGGATATTAATATCCATTCTGAGATTTCTAAGGCTCTACCATACAAGATGGAGCCTATCACTACTGGTTTCATGTATCTCAGATATTTTCTCAAGCCATTTGGCTATAGGGTTTGGGATTGGCACTGGCTGATAAAAAAATTTGAACACAGGATCTCACATTGGACCCATAAGCTTCTATCCCTTGGGGGCTGTCTGACTCTTGTGCAAGCAGTTTTAACCAGTATACCTGTCTACTGGATGGGACTTGCCCCCATCCCTGTCTCTATATTAAATAATCTTAGGAGTCTTGCCTTTGCTTTCCTTTGGGGCTCCTCGGATCATAAGCGTCGGTATCACTTGACCAACTGGCGAGTTCTTTCATGGCCTAAAATTCATGGTGGCTGGGGTATCAAGCATTTGCCCTGGTTCAGTATTGCACTTAGATTGAATAATTTATGGCTGGTACTCCAAAATGATGGTTTATGGCACTGTGTAATTATCAGTAAATATCTAAAGATGTGCATGGTTGAAATCTGGCTCAGAGGGAAAAATTTCCAGTCTCCTGGTGTATCTGCTATATGGAAAAGGCTCCTGCTCACTCTCCCATGGCTAGGTAGACATCTAGATTGGCAGGTTGGCAATGGAAAGAATGTCCTTCTCGGTATAGATCCAATTGTTGGTGTAACCAACTCCCTCACGATTCCACTGGGGCTTTGTGATTATTTGGCATATTTGGATATTGTGACACTTGCACATGCCCGTAATTCTCTTCCGGATGCTCATAAATATTGGTATTCTGCTAAGGAACTCAGTGTTGGTGGTGACTAGAAGGATGCCTGGAATTATTTCACGAGAGGACTGGAAACCTGTGGCTTACGACTTATCGATCAACCGAATGATCTGACTTGGTTTTTCAATAGATCCGAGGGAACTGTGTCTGCTAAATTGATATACGACTGCATTATAATGCATCTTCCCCACCGGAAGGCAACAGACTTCTTTGTTTTGTATGGAATAGCACTCTTCCCCAGAACATATGTTGTTCTATATGGCTGGTATTGCAGATTAAATTACTGACCTGGGACAACCTACAAAAACGTGGATGGTCGAGGCCTGGTTTTTGTATACTCTGCAAAAAGGATACATAGAGTATTGAACACCTCTTTTATTTCTGTCCTATTTGGAAAAATTTACTCTCTGTCCTCTTGGAACAGCACCAATTGTCCCCTCCTCACCAGTCTGATAGTATTAGCACCTTTCTGTATTCGTGGGTTGTCTCCTTCTCAAAGCATTCAGGATACTGCTATCTCCCATTCCTCGCCATGTGGACATTATGGAAGGCAAGGACCATATATGTCTTTGAAGGGAAATCTATAATGGTTATCAGCTTGCTCCATCAAATCTCATTCTTCTCGCAGCTCTTCAGTCCTACTGTCACTAGAGAAAAAAAATCAAGAGCTATAGGACCGGGACCTACACTTGCTTACCCCTGTGGATTTTTTGATGGTGCATCTATTGACAGTACTGGTGGGGTTGGATTTTTCCTACACCTGAATGAGGCACACTCCTTTGAGTTTGCTTTGGGGGCTGGACCCAGTACCAATACCAAGGCAGAATTAATTGGGCTCTGGTCCCTACTGCATACTTCCCAAATGATGGGGTTACCCAAGATCCGGATATTTGGTGACTCTTCAGTCATCATCAATTGGGAAAAGGGTACTGCTTCCCTCTCACCACCTGAGCTTATCCATTGGTGTAGGGACATTAGGAAGATCTGTTCATGCTTCCTTGAGCTGTCCTTTAGCCATGTCTACCATGAACACAATCAGACTGCTGACCGCCTATCTAAAAAATCCCTATCTTTTGCTCTGGGATCGGGATACTATTCTGAATTTTATGATGGTCATTTGACCACACAAGATAGGTTTATGCTCTTTTGAGCCCGGTGCTGGATCTTCTCTTTTATGGCACCTTAGTGATTGTATTGGAGTGGACTCTTTTAGATGGTTGAGCTTATCTTTTTGGTTCACGGTCGATATGGTCATACGGGACAATATCTTTATTACTGATGGGAAATGTATGCAGTTTCTGCTCTAGTCACCTTTCTGCTCACTGGGGTTGTAACTCTTTCAGGTTGCTACAGAAGACATATCCACAGTATTCATTGTCATGTATGTTACCCATAAATTGGGAAGGCACATTAGATGCCCTTTGATTCAATATGAATATCAAGGATAGGCTTTTTTCTTCTGAAAAAAAAAGTAGGCCATGTGTAACGTCTAAAAAAACTATTGAAAACAAGGAAATATACCATTATTCATTTTTTATTGGTCAATACCTATTGGGGAAGAAGTTGAAGGGTTGGACCATTGCCTCCACATTTCATGAATACACAACCAAATATGAATATGAAAGAATATGTATAGTATCATTAAAAGTGCACTACAATATTTGGTTTCCTTTAATAAACAATGAATTTGGGATTTTTATGTCCCCAACAAGGGGATATATATGAATCGCTTAGGGCGATTAATTGGAGTTTATATGAAAAAAAATTTGTGTTTTATAAAGTTTTTGCATAGTTTAATTTTCAAGTATATTAGATAATACTTTTTAAAACTATTTTTTTGCATTTTCATTGGTTAATAGAGATGATGTTTCTCTAGGGTCTTGTGCCCCAAGACCCAGCGACGGGCTCTTGTCAGCAAAATTTTAATACAACCATAGTTTGTAAGCATTGGATTAATGCATTTAATGCTTATATTATGAAATTTTAAATACACATTAAATGCACCACTACTAATGTGCAACGAGCTGGGAGCTTGTGCTCGTTTGCATATTTCAATGCCAGCCCATGCTCGACCATCCAAGATACGCGTTCGCCTTCAACTAGCACTTGCTGAAGTTGATTTGCGTTCATTCACTACTGAAGGAAATACCCATGGCCTCCACGCTCACAAAATCAGTCATTCAGGATCCTCGGGAAGACTGCCCTATTCAGAGAATGGCAGAGGAGCTTATGTGCCCTATTTGGTGGGGATCCATTTGTTTTTAATCTGTCCCTTTGTCTTCTAATAAAATTTTCTTTTCAATCGTAGGATAAACTCTTAAAATGTCATTCTATAGTTTATAAGAATGAATAAAAACACCTCTATTAATGATGAGAGTATCATGGAATCCTATTTGCTTCTAGTTGAATGGGATTTATTGAATTCTAAGTTGTGTTGTGAATAACAGGCGGAGATTTATTGAATTCTAAGTTGTGTTGTGAGTAATAGGTGGAGTGACGTCCATGGATCTGTTTCTGGAAAAATTCCTTCCCGTTGTCTTCCACCAGAAGAATAAAAAAATTGACAATAGCCATTACTGCAAATATAACAACCAAGGTCTAGAAATGTTCACCTCGTCCCTATACATTGCAGGCCTTATTGCTTCATTGTTTGTGTCTCCTATGACGATGAGGAAATATGGGTGCAAGGCCAGTATTATCAGTGGAGGTATCGATTTTTATCATAGGCATGTTTCTGATCGTCGGTGCCATGAATTTGCACATGCTCATAATGCTTACCGTGGGAA
Organism: Pseudotsuga menziesii; assembly: GCA_001517045.1. Lineage (NCBI taxonomy): Eukaryota > Viridiplantae > Streptophyta > Pinopsida > Pinales > Pinaceae > Pseudotsuga > Pseudotsuga menziesii. Next base: position 272,958 of record LPNX011161886.1, read on the forward strand.
TTGTCTTTGCAAATCAGCTAGGCTTGTCTGGGTTTTGGTGATTTTGAAATTGTTTTGAAATTTTCGGTACTTATTATTTAGTCATTTGGCTTTAGCACTTATTTCTTTGAAACATAATTTTTAGTTCACTTAGAATGACTTGGAGACTTTTTAGTTTGAATCTGAATGACTTCAGTTTGCAGAGTTTTTTTGATAGTTTGGATATGGAGGACTTTGCTTTACAAATCTTTTGGTTTGAATTTAAATATATGGCTTGACTTTGCTTTACAGACTTTTTGGTTTGAATTTAAAGAAATGGATTCACTTTTCTTTACAGGCTTTTTGGTTTGAATATAAAGAAATTCTTGATAGTTTTTTTGGTTTGAATTTGTGTTCAGGTCGTTCCTCTGTATCTATCAGATCTGGCTCCTCCAAAACTCCATGGAGGACTTAATATGATGTTTCAGTTGGCCACAACACTAGGGAACTTCACAACAAATATGGTTAATTATGACACTTAGAACATAATACCTTGGGGATGGTGTCTTTCTTTGGGTTTGCATGCAGTTCCTACACTTTTGATGACAGTTGGAGAAATATTCCTTCCTGATACCCCTAACAGTCTTATAGAACGTGGCAATCTAGAAAAAGGTCGTGCTATCCTGCAGAAGACCAGGGGTACCAAGAATGTAGATGCATAGTATAAAGACATGGTGGATGCAAGTGATTTGGCTAATGCTATTAAACATCCATTCATGAATATTTCTGAGAGGAAGAATAGGCCACAACTAGTATCGATGGCCATATGCATTCCCATGTTTCAAATCTTGACTAGAATCAATTCAATATTGTTCTATGCCCCTATTCTTTTTGGGAGTTTGGGATTTGGTGCAAATGCTTCCCTATATTCATCTGTTTTGACTGGAGTTGTTCTTGTACTTTCCACACTTGTATCAATTGCCACTGTCAATAGGTGGGGGCACAGACCCTTGCTTCTTTGTGGTGGCATTCAGATGATAGTATGTCAGGTAAGAGTTTCCTGTGCTTGACTGCTTTTGTGGTCTATTCTGCTTACATTTTCAATTGTTGACACCGAAAACACCGAAAAAGAGGCCCTTATTTGCATTACTATCGTCTGATTTAGAACACTACTCTTGGATTAATCAACAACAATGTTATCTTATCTTTTCACAGGTTGATGTTGGAATAATCTTGGGCCTAAAGTTTGGAGGAGACAAAGAAATATCCAAAGGATTCTTAGCATTGTTGGTGACAACCATCTACTTATTTGTGGTTGCATTTGGGTGGTCATGGGGTCCTCTTGGATGGACTATTCCAAGTGAAAATTTTCCACTAAAAACCCACTCTGTTGGACAGGCCATAATTGTATCTGTGAACCTTCTTTTCACATTAGCAATTGCACAGAGTTTTCTATCTCTTTTATGTACTTTGAAGTAAATCAACTCAGAATTAAAATAGATGTGATAACGGCCATCGAATATTTTTTTAAGCTTTCTTGTTATTTGATAAATGATCATATCGCATCGACTTCAATGATGTGCCCTCTTAAATGCAGTTGTATGCTTATAAACTATTTGTCCCTGTAAAGAGTTGCCCATCTCTGAAATTTCTTATTCAGGCACTCTGTGATTTGTGTCTTTATGCGTTTTATTTCCAATAATCTATGCCCATTTCAGCTTGATTCTAATTTAGATTGCTGTGTGATTGGCAACTTTATTCATTTTATATGCCGACAAAGGTTTTCCCATTTCAGTTTTTCCCAGTTTAAGTTACTGCCTGTCAAATTCATTTATCCCTACAAATGGATGCTCTTCTCTGCTTTTTGCGTTTAAATAATATGTGCTTAGTATCTGCCAACTTTGTAGTTTTTGATACTTTACTTACATGTCAGCTTGGTTTTGGTTGCAGCCATGGCTTGTTGAATCGAGCTGCTTTACTTTCATGTAACCATGTATTTTGCAGGTAAGTCCTTTGCATATTGTTGAGTTTTTAAATTATGTCATGTAAACTCTCAATTCATTTCGTATTGTCTTGTCTTCAGGCGGGGTTTATAGATTCCACTTTCAATTTTACGTTGCCCTGTTAAGGGTCTAAAATATATGCTAAAGGTATGAGATATGGTTGATAAAGTATGAAGATCAAGGCACTACTACATGTGCCCTGCATGTCTTGGTGTTTGATCAGTCATCGATTTGATATGACCATAGAAAATATATACATTCTTAAGTGTTCAAATTTTATATTTTCTACATTTTATGAAGACAAATGTTTTTTGATGATAAGTTTTGAGCTCTCTTGTCCTCTTTGGTAGACAATTAGCCTTCTTAACGAAAATTGATGGTTTGGTAAGGATCTGGTGTATGAAATTCCCGCATTATGTCATCCCTAAAGCAAAATCTCCCCTACCCTGTTTGTAAAATGCCAGTGGGGCCAATAAGTATTCTATTAGCTTGACATGCATTCTTTCTTTGCATTATCCTCTTGTTGCTACTATGTATTTTGTCTTTGAACATAGAGTATTACCTTTAAGTTTTGATATTGTTGATTAATTGTATTTTGAGGAGAGACGATGCCAATTTCACATATGGATGCCTTGGTGAACATCTATAGAAGCATGGAGGTGGCAGCTAGAGTTGGTCTTTTTAATTCTAAGCTCACTGCACAATCGAATGCTACAGGTCAGTACAAATATTTCTTCATTCCATTTTAGCTATAGCAATAAGCATATCGTAATCTAAGTTATAACAAGTATGCTAATTTGATGAATTCTTAGTTTCGTCTGTACTCAAACTTCTATTCACGTATGGAAGTTCAATCTTCATTTATACTATTACTTCCACACAGCACTGCATAGGTGCTAAAATTTTATGTGGATGCCAATGATCAGGGTCATCATTCCCATACAAAGCTTAGAATTATTTTGTTTGTCTGATGATAGAGAATGCTAACGAGAAAAACCAAGAAGGATTTGATTTCCCTAATAGTTTGAAGCAGAAGGCACCTGGATTACCAAAAGAAACACTTAAGAAGGCCAAAAGCCATGGTCAGAATCACCATTCAAAACAATTTCTCTCACCAAAAGCTGCATCAGAGTCCCTTAATTACTAAATCAAGTATGTTCCAATTGATCCTGATGGAAGTGGATGAACTATTGCTCAATGTGATTCAAGCTCTCAAGATTCCCATCTCCTATCAGACAAATAGGACAACCTAGATATGGAGGCCAATAAATTTTCTTCAAGGTTCTCTTGCTAATATGTTAAATGCTGGAGTTTGTTATTTATCAAATTGTTCAATTTTTTCTATTGCTTAGTCATGCTTTATTTCTCTTTTCTCATTTCCTTCATGTTAATCTATTCTTATAGAGATGTTGATGCTGAAAATTCTAGAAGGACCCGTTATAAGGCACCTAGGAAATTTGAGACTCATACTGTACGCTCTAAAGTGAAAGAGGCATGCCTATCTAATATGACTCGCAAATTGGTTTTCATTTACTCTGGGACAGATGATGTTGGAAAGGTATTCTAACACATTCAAACTATTTTCTCCTTTTTCCTTTTTGAAACATTTATAGTGATTGTACTTAAAATAATCGTCAGAAGTTATGTTTGTCTAGTTTTATAGATGGTCAAGTGTCAACTATATATACTTTATCATGTATTGTTGGATTATTTTCCAATTTCTAGCATGTCTCAATTTTTATTTGTAATGAACTTGAAGGGCTAGGAGCTTGCCTCTCCTTGATTTTGGTTCTTGATTCCGAATGGCATTGATAGTATTTATGAACATTTTTATCCTTTACGCTCTGCTCGAGTACCTTGGATAGTTGGTCTTGCAGTGCTCATTCTTCCAGCTGCAATGTCCTTTTATATACTTGAAAGAGTGAAAATTATAATTACTAAGTCCACTCCCCTAACATGTTAACATTATGTAGGTGGTAGCTACTGTGAAAGCTTTAAAAGTTGAATACATACATGACCATGATAGATATCAAAGCTTAAAACCACTTTGGATCTACTAAAACCAGGTGTTTCCATAACCAGTTAAATTAAAATCAAAACACCATGCAGACTAACAAATATCTTGCTATATTTTTTCCAAAGATATTGATTTAGTTTGCTAAAGCAAGGGAAAAGAAACTTCAGATCAAGGGGTTTCAACTTTCCCACTGCAATCATTTTGGACAGGAATGCTTCTTCTACAATACACAACATTTTAGAGGGTAGCAATGATACCTCAACTCTAGGTGGAGTGTTGCACATAGCTAGGCGAAATGACTGCATGCACCTCGAGTGCAATGCATATCCATATTAAACGTCAAAGCGAGCAAGTGACAGATAAAAAATAAACAATAAACAATTTAAGAAGGAATTGATTGACTTTCTTTTCAACATGTTTACAGTTTAATTGTGTAGCTGATTGTTTATAAAGACAGTTCAAAGATCTTTTAAAAAGCAATGTTTTTTGGGTTTTGACTTTCAGTCAAGTTAATCCAAATTCTATTGATTTTGCTAATGTACAAATATTTATTTTTATTGATCATGTATTGATTTATATAATTTATCTTTATTGTATGAGAGACCAATTAACCACGGTTGCTGAAAATGGAATTCCACCATCATAACATAAACAAAAACCTCCTTCGATTCTTCATTTCTACGCCAAACGAGTAGCTTTATACAAAATTCTATCAAACAATGTTGAATTTACAAATAAATTCAACAAATTTTGACTACTCTCTCAGAGTTAAAGTTAAACAGATCGAATGGAGGCAAGATATGAAATATCAAACAGCTGCAGTGTCAATTTTAAATTGCAAGTTCTAATTCATTTAAGTCAACTAAACTTGTTGTCCATAATTGGGTATAGGTGTGTCCGTATGTGCGAGTGTTTTTTTGTTTCCGTCTAATAACGCATCCTTCTATCTTAAGAAATGAGTCTGAGTCATGCCTTAATGGAGTATATAATATTTAAATATTCTTATAATTACATTTTAATTCATTTTAAAATTTGGTTACCCATCCTTCGTGCAATAAATCAATGTGTGTCAAAAATTAAAGTGTTTGTGTCTAATCGGGATGGAGTGAATCTCAAAAGATTTTGTAAATTGGAAATCTAGATATAATTCATGGACAACCACTTAGTCTAGAAACAAGCGTATTTTCAAAACAAACATTTTATTTTAATATATATATATATGCCTTAAGTTGATAATTATGTTTATTGTAAAACAATAATAATAATAATAATGGTAGAGGTATTAGCCACAATGGTATATATAAAAGTTAGGTTTTATTTGAAATTTGTATTTATATTATTAATCACATTTATAAATTAAAAGAATACACATTAAAACTGTTAATATTTAAATTTACTTCGATTTTTAAATATAATAAAATGAATAAAAAATAAAAATCAAATTAATATTAATAACTCAAAGAAATATAATTATATAGTTATGACCTTGTGTTTTGCAATGACACAATTTGTATAGTTGTGCATGTTAAATCATATCCATATTGATTAGATGGGTGAGAAGGAGACACTTAAAATAAGCACTACCAATAATATACATTTACTTCACACTATAGTTAACAAAGATATATCAAACATATCAAGTATAATCTATAATAATAGGTAAAAGGCATGCGTGGGAAACTCATATTGATTAGATGGGTGAGAAGGAGACAATTAAAATAAACACTACCAATAATATACATTTTTTTTTCTCAAGAAAAAAATCATAATTTTATTCAAAATTATATTGTGCAAATGATCCACTCTCAGAAGATAAGTGTTCATATGTTCAGTACATAAATGCTCAAAAGTCATATACACAAAATAAACCAACAGAAAATGATACATCTCCATGATCACATCAGCAATACAAATAGCAGTCGTAAAGACTGTCCAATGTAGCATAGATATGCTATCCAAAAAAGATAATCCATAAAACAACCATAAAATCCATCTGTCCATCACCAAAGTATATCCCATATATACCTACTAAAAACATAAATCTGATAAAACATGCATCAGATATCATAGTCCATATAAAACCCAACAGTCATTTGGTCCACCTGAATATCTGTCCACATACCAAACTAGTCCGAAAAGACTTCAAACATACTAAGTAGTCTATCCATCTGGAAAATCCACAAAAAATATCAAGTCCAAGGTCATAAACCTTGAATCAGATCATATCAACAAGTCAAAATATAAAGTGTATCAACCAAACTAAAAGTCTTTCAGCTTAACATCCATAGAAACAGGCCTTAAAAAACTTGGAAAGTGTCATGTCTATCAGACCCATGATATTCAGAAATAGACCAAAAACCATTATGAACTTTCCCACCATCATTAGCTAATCTGTCAACTAAAGAGTTCCTTTCTCTAAATATGTGTTTAAAAATAGCCTGATCAAAACAATCTGTAAGTCTGATAACTTCTTGCAATATATGAGCCAGTTGGATATTATGGATTCTGAATTTTCCAGTTATCCAATTAATGACAAGCAAGGAATCATCGAAAACCTGGATATGAGGAATCTATTTGTTCAATGCCAAAATTAAAAGTAATTTCAATGCATATAACTCAGCAAGATTATTGGTCCCTACCCCCAACCCGACTTTAAAAGTAATAAAATGGTCATCCTTGAGGAAAAGTATGCCCCCAACACCACAAAGTTGTGGATTACCAATGGCAGATCCATCGAAAAAACCCCACGGTTTGTTTTTATCAATAATTTCCTCAGAAATGATTCTAATCTTCAAAACAACATTATCATGTGGATAAGATGACAACAAAACCAAACTAGAAGCTGATACGTGCGCAGGAGATGGTATAAAATCATCAAAACAACTATTGTTTCTGGCCTTCCAAATAAACCAGGAAACAATGATAGGCAAAGATCTGAATGTTTTTACCTTTATGTTGAGTACCCAATTCTTCAAACAAGATAGAATTGAGTCCCCAACCCAAAGATTATGTAAATTGACCTTAGATTCGATCTCCTTCCAAACAGTTTTAGTGTAAGGACAATCAACCCCTAGATGATAATTTGTTTCAACTTCACCTTTATAGAGATAGCACCTACCTGGACCTTCCCATCCCCTATGATTTAGTATATCCCAAGTAAGTGCTTTTCCTGAAAAAAGAAACCAACAGTAAATCTTAGATTTAAGAGGAAATTTACAGTGCCAAAACATGTTCCACCACCATGCAATTTCCAAGTCATGCTATTCCAGGATCAAATGCAAATATCCTCCTTTTGGTGTATACTTACTAGATTTGGCCTGATTCCATACAAGTAAATCTTCATTATTACTGAATCTGATATGGCTAGATTTTAGAATAGCTAAGTAGCCATTCTAGGCATTAATATCCAAGTCCCCAACAAGACCTAGATCAACAGAGCTTAACCATCCTTGTTCCATCAAACAAGAAACAGTTGTTGTCCCAACATCTTTCAAAAAGAAGTAACCTACAGAATGCAAAGTTTCAATCAAATGAGAGGGTAAGCTATGTCTCCATTTGCAACCAGCCCAGGGATCCAAACCAATACGTACATTAGCTCCATTACCAATATTCCAAACCAGAAAATCACCAATTAGATTAAAGGACCAGAGCACAGATTTCCAACATATTGAAATACCTGATATCTTCTTATCCCTCTTTCTGATCCAGTCCAACAAAGTAAGTGGCCAAACATATTTCTGCAAAACAATCTGTACCCACAAACCTGAACCATGAATAATGTTCCAAACATTCTTTGCAGCCAAAGCTTTGGCAAAAAGTGCAGGAACTTTCAAACCCCATCCACCCAAACTTTTTGGATTTGCCAACACCTTCCAAGAAGTCCAAGGCAATCCAACAGAAGATCCACAACTGCCAGACCAAAGAAATTTAAAGCAAAGTTTCCTAATTTTCTCAATAATCCCTATTGGGATCCAGAAATGCATCCAATAAACAGGCAATGCTTCAAGGATAGATTTAACTAGAACAAGTTTGCCACCCCTGGACAACCATCTAAAACTCTAGTTTTTAATGCGATATTCAACTTTGGCAATGAGCCAATCCCAATATTTTAGTAAATATCTGCAAGGTTTTAAATAAAAGCCAAGGCATTTCATACCACTATCAATTTTGAGGGTTGTATATGAAAATATATTTTGTAAAGAGATTAGCTCAGATTCATCTAGCCCTGAAAAATAGAAAGATGATTTATTCTCGTTTATCATCATTCCTGAAGCTTTAGTAAAGTCCATCAATAATTCATACAACATAGATAAAGACTGAGCAGGTCCATCAGTAATCATAACAATGTCATCCACAAAAAGTACATGTGTCAATGATACAGTATTTCCAAAAGATATGCCTCTGAAAAACCCATTGCACTTAGCAGATAAGATAGCCCTACTCAATCCTTCTGTAACAACGAGAAAAAGCAAAGGTGCAAGAGGACACCCTTGTCTAAGTCCTCTACCAGATCTAAAAAACTAGAAGCCACCCCATTAATTAGGATAGAAAAAGTAACAGAGGTTAAACTGCTTATCACCCAAGTAATAAAGGAGACCCCAAATCCCATCTTGGTTAGAATGACCCGAAGGTAAATCCAACTGACTCTATCATAGGATTTCAATAGATCAATTTTTAGAACCACAGACTTTAATCCTTTAACATGTATGGAATGTAAACCTTCTTGGATGGCACCCACAACATCATGTATTTGCCTACTAGGAAAGAACCCAAACTGCTCCTGGGAAATATATCTGCCAAGTACCTGCTTAATCCTGGAAGACAATATCTTACCAATGATCTTATAACTAAAGTTACATAAAGAAATTGGCCTGTAATCATCAAAGGTGCAAGGACAATCCATTTTAGGTATTAAAACAATAAAGGTAGTGTTAAAAACAGCAGGAATTTTGCCCATCTGCCTAGAATCCTCGATAAATCTTGACAAATCCAAGCCCATCACATCGAAAAGTGCCCTATAAACCTCTACTGGAATCCCATCCGGACCAGGACTTTTATCATTCTTACTTATAGTAAGGATAGTTTTGATCTCCTCTAGGGTAATAGGTTTCATAAGGGCACAATTTTCCTCTGCTGTAATGGAGGATGGAAAATTTCCAGATACATTTAGAAGTTCAGTTAAGTGTAAATTTGATTCAGCCTGAAAAATAGTCTTAAAATGCTGAACCCCAGCACCTGCAATAGCTTCAAAACCTTCCACCATGACCCCCCTATCATCTTGAATCTTCCATATAGAATTTGTATGTTTTCTTTGTTTAACAAATTTATGGAAAAAAGGTGTGTTATCTTCCCCACACATCAACCAAATAGCTCGGCTCTTTTGTCTGGCTTCATGTTCTCTGTCCAAGAGGATTTTTCTCTTACGAGATTCCAAATCAATCAATCCAGCCTTATCCTCATCAGACAAAAAACCAAAACCAAACTTTTGAGAAAAAGCACGAAGCAAGGTTTCTATTTCCACTAATTCTTTATACTCAATTTCCTTTTGCTTGACAGACCAAGCTGAAGAGACTACCTTTAAACTCTTAAGGTTGGAAGCAAAATGAGCAGCCGGGGAATCATGAAGATTATCAGAATATACCACCTAAGTATCCTTTAAAATTTTAACCAAATCATCATGTTCCAGCCAGTGAGGATTAAACTTAAAAGGACTTTTCAACTGAAACCCCCTATTAAGAATCTGAAGAAAAACTGGTTGATGATCAGAATCACCACCACTGCCCACCCACTGACGATAAAAATACTCAAAATCAAGCATATTAGCTGAAATAAGAAACCTATCCAATCTTTTACTTATATTTTCAGTGCCAACCCTTCTATTGGACCATGTAGGAAGCATGACAGTAGGAGTAATGTCCACAAGCCCAAAGCTTTCCAAGGTTTTAGAAAAAAAATCAGAGAGGGAATCAGGTCTAGCCCTTAAACCCCAAATTTCAAAAAGTCCCATCGAGAAATTCAGGTCCCCTCCTAAAATTAATTTTTCACATTTCATGCAATCCAATTCCAACAGTTTTTTCCAAAAAACTTCTTTGTCAATATATGGTCCATAAATGTTGACTAGACAGACATCCAGATTGAGTTCAAGAGAAAACAAAGATGCACAGAGGCCCGATCCCACTCCCCAAGCATTTAAAAGATGGAAAAATCTGGACTTCCAACCCAACAGAAGACCTCCAGATTTTTCTTGAGCATCCAAGGATAAAAAAGTCCACCCCTTCAGAATAGATTCCAATTACTCCACAAACAGTGCCCCATTCCCCATAGATTCTTGCAAAAAAACAACATCTATATGTTGTTCTTTTATTAATCTACAAATGGCTAGTTTTTTAGGTTTACTAACCAAACCACGACAGTTTAGGGTCATAAAAATCATAGGGTAACCTTATCAGAGGCAACCACTGCTCTATGTGCCCCAATGTTAAAAACCTGATCATTCTCCATCAATTGACCATCAGTACATCCCGATACCCCATTACCCAAACCGAAATCAAATGATAAGGGGTAGTTACCACGAATTTTTGTGCATGATCTAAGAAAATAACCTGAACTAGTAGATTTTTTTGAAGGGGAAATAAGCCCCAGATTTCTTAACACAGGAAAAGAAAATATGTCATCTAATTTACCAACTAAACCCTGGTCAAGTAAACATAGAGGTTTAAGAATCTGAGTTTGTAGAGGATCATGAAAATCAGAAGAGCTAGTATCCAAACCCTCAACCCAAGGGCTCAAAGAAGCAGATAAATACTTCTCGCTATCCATAGGAATAGACTGTAAACCCACATCCAAATTACCAGCAGTAACCTGGTCGGGTAAACAAGGAGGTTTAAGACTCTCATTTCTAGAATCCAAAACCTCAACCCTAGGGCTCACAGAAACAGATCTAAACTCAGTATCCACAGATAAAACCGGTTTAAATTTTTCTTTCCAACAAGGTTTTAACCCATCCCGAAAGTTTCTTTTCAAAGATAAATGACAGTAGGAAGCCAAATGACCATATCTATGACATTTGTTACATCTGAAAGGAATTCCAACATAATCAAGAATTTGGCTAAAAACAATATCACCGAATTTAATATCAATTTCAGAAGCAAGCCCCTTACGAAGGTCTAAAAGAACCAGAACCCTTCCCAGGCAACAAACCCCAGACTCTAAGAAGGAAAGATCAGCTTCCAGGAAAAACCCTAGGGTTTTACCAATAAGCTTGAAAAAATCCAAAGACCAGAGTTCAAAAGGTAAGTTGGGCAGCTTAACCCAAATTGGCATGGAGTCATACCTCTCAATCCTCGGATCGAACAACGGAGTCCAGCGTTTGAGCAGTAACCTAGAAAAATGCCATTTCCATGTCCTAAATAGGATATGAGCTGCATCCGCCTCACAATGAAATTTAAATGCTAACCAACCCCTCGGAAAAATGAAGATATCTAGATAGGATATGTTTTTCCAGGTTCCAATAACCCAATTCTTAACCCCAGCAGGAGAAACTCTGCGTCCACCAAATCAGCCAACCAACATCAAAGCATGAGTAAGTACAATGTCATTCAATGCAATGTCCTCTCCTACCACCAAGAGTGGCATATTCATAAGATGAACATGTTTTGTCCGGTGCTTATGGGAGATCGAAAATGTTCCCAAATCCCCTAGAGGGCCATTCGCATCACAAACCTCCACATGGTCCGCCCCCAAACAATTCTCATCAAAAACATCCGCAATATCAAGATGCAGAATATCCTCAGCACAACCGCCAAGAGAAAAATCCTCAATCTCCTTCTCTGTCTCCGGTCCAAACTGAATTCCTTCAGGCTTAAAGTCCTGATCCTAGCATATATCAAGACCCAATTCCTCCAAATCTGGGTTATCACAAAGAAAACCCAAATTCGAAACCCATCCCTCCGAATTATCCAACCTCAACTACTTAAACTAAGAAAACGAAACAGAATCATTACCAACACACCCGATAGATGCTATCGGGTCGATAATACCAGGGGACCTATCAAGCGCAGATAAATGTTCAAAATCCTACCCGTTCAGCAACCTGCACCCGGTAGGTAACTTCTCCAAAGCAGGATAAACAACACCTTCCACATTCTTCGAATGTGAACCAGTACTAACTTCATCAACACTCATCATTCCCGTATCACTGCGTAGGAACGAAACCACTACCGGTTGCACATTCGGATATGGGACAAATGGAAAAACCGGAGAAAAAAACTTAACATCCTCCACAACTCTCACTGAACTATGATACGGCCCAGGAACAGAAGGTAAAACCGGAGAAAATACCATAACCCCCACTGCATCTCGCACAGCCAAGCATGGACAAGGCACAGTCGCGGAAGGTAAACCAGGAGAGAAACCCATTAAGCCTGCAGTGTCTCACACAGACAAAACAGGTGATCAACTAACTCCCAAAGTGTTTTTGGCCGAATTCCATGACCGAGTTATTGCTCGGTGTCGTTTTGGCGGAGTACGGGCCAAAGTTTAATTGTCCGAAGGGACATATTAAAGCAGACTAACCGCCAAAACAAGAAAACCCCATTAAAAAAAACTGATAAAACCAAACAATAAAATAGCAGTTCTCCAACCCCGAACTTGCCAGCCCTTGTGGCCCTCAGGAATCACGTCCTTCTATCTCCATAATAAATGGACAATCAACGTAATCCCGAGGTCTGCACTGAAATCAAGAAGATCACAATAGAAATCAATGAAATTACAACGTAGAAAAGCCACACGCCCCTATTGCTCAGCTACCCATCCTTGGAAGATAGCTCATTCACTCCAGAATAAATTAAAGGATAGAACAAATTCATATCCAATCATAAAAGGTCTGAATCATGAAAAACGACCAAATGACGAGAACAATGAGCTCGGGATTAACACCGTCCCCTTCAGAATAAACTGCAGATAATAAAGATTAACCAAACTAATGCTCAAAGAGAAACCAAAGCTGGTTCAATACTCTGTCACCCTACCAAGGACAAAGTGAATCCAATGAATTACAAAAAACCTGCTTCAGAAACCTAACCTGCAACAAAGAATTACGTTAACTTGCATCAAATAATTACGTTAAACTGCCACCAGAAAACTATCTTTGTTGTGATGGAGCATATCTTTGTAGGACACATGTACCTAGTTGTCAATAGTACTCCAACATTAGTAGGTATCCGAGGACCAATAATATACATTTACTTCACACTATAGTTAACAAGGATATATCAAACATATCAATTATAATCTATAACAATAGGTATTAAGGCATGTATGGGAAACTTATTGGGAAGGAATGTAATTAAATCATAAAAGTGTAATAAACATATTAAAAATTAAGTATTAAGTGAGGATGTAGTACAACTAGAATTAAATATCACCTTATGTTTAATTATTTCATATTATAATGATGATTTGTGATGGGATATTTATAATCTATAATAATAGGTAAAGGTATGTGTGATTATAGGTAAAGGTATGTGTGGGAAACTTAGAGGGAATAAATGCAATTAAATTATAAAAGTGTAATAAACATATTAAAAATTAAGTACTAAGTGAGGATGTAGTACAACTAGAATTAAATATCACGTTAATATGTTTAATTATTTTATATTATAATAATGACGTGTGATGGGATATTTAGAGCAATTTATTAATTTAGATTTAATGTTGAGTTTACACATGTTTCTCCACCATGTAATATCTTGAATTTTGACCTAACACTTATGGGCATAAGCCCCATTGCTTATGATGTTACTTTGATGTTTTAATTGGTATATTGGGTCTAAGACCCAACTGCATATGAACATGATGATTGTTTGATATATTGGGCGTAAACCAATTGCATATAATTATGTGGACCCTGAAGCAAATAATTGATGAGATGTTTTGTATTGAGCAAGGAACTCTTGAGCACATGGGTAATTGATGTTTTGTGTTGAGCGAGAAGCTCTGGAGCACATGAGTATTTATATTTGCGTTGAGCGAGAAGCTCTGGAACACGAGTTATGAAACATTTGTGTTGAGCATGAAGCTCTGAAGTACATGCAAATATAAAATTGGAAGTGTTGGGCATAAGCTCTGGAGCCTTATCTGTAAAATTAGAGAAACAATAACAGTAACCATGGAAAAAATTGGGTACCTGAATCTTGGAGGTCTTCTGTTTTGTTGACTATGTTTCTGAGCTATCTGATCTGAATTTCTAATTGTAGTACTTGCTTCATTTCCTTTTGTTTGCACGATATGTTCACATTCTGACTTATTGTTACATGAACCTTCTTCATAGACAAGACTTGTTTTTAACCATGGGGATATTTGCTTGCTGAGAATGGTGTTCAATTCTTCTGAGGATTTGATACTTGACAGGTTCTAGTGGTACAAAGTTTGAAATGTCTTCAATTCTTCGCTAAGATAATTTATTGTGGGCTATCCTGGAATTCATGTTTAATGCCCATAAATCATTTTTAAACGGGTAATTTATCGAAGTTTGGTTTGGAATTTTAAGTGCATATTTTCATGGCAAGGAATGAAGATAAATACCCATAAATACTTGCACCGGAGCATGTGAAACAAAGGGAGAAATTGAATGCCCTTTAAAATATTTCTTTGTATATCTGTTAGATTTTATGATCAAATACGACGGTTAAACGACTCAAAACTGTGGGTAGGTGGGCCTAGCTTGGCCTGAATAGACTTAACGTCATTCTACGTGTCATATAAAAGTTGGGTTCTCTCTCTGTAATGACGATCGTAGTCAAAGTAGCAATTAGTAGAGCACTTAAGTTCGTACTCGACAATAAATTTTGATGGTGGTTCAAACCGGCGATAAGTTCTCCAGAAATAATAATGTAGTATTGTCGACTTCCTCAAAGAGATGATAGGCTAAAAAATGACGCCATGATTTTAGGATCATGTCAAGCCTTGGAGGCCCATGATAAATATGGAACACAAATAGTAGCACGCAGTCCTATAAAATGTGCTTGCTCCATTGAAGTTAGTCCCCGCTGCCCCAGCCCCACCCAGACTCCACAGAGCTGGATCCCTACCCAAACCACGCCTATAGCTACCAAGATGGAATTGCAAAGTGGAGGATTCGAGATTGGAGATGCATCATGGACATATGGTTTATGATCTCTCTTCCTATACTGCACTAATAGTGAATGGAAGGAAAACATATGCAACTCCTAAATATAATTCAAACATCGAAAATGAAAGGAGAACATTAGGAGCATATATTAGAGGGTTCTATCATTTATAGAATTGGGGTGAATGTATTGACATAAAATATCAAAACAATGAGAACCAAGCGCTCATATGTAATATTCCAAGTGGAAATATTATAGTGTCAAGCTTTATATATTGAATATTCTTTGCATTTTTGGTGCATAAACTATGAATGCAATTTCAAGCACTAGAAGCACGTTCAGTTCAGTGCCAGATATCACTTAAGAGAACTGGTAGAATGAGTGAATGCTTTGTGTGCAAGTCACGCCATGTTATTGGTAGGGCTTTAAAGTCTCCAACGATCTCCCAATCAGGGAAGCTTACCATTGCAATTCTAATGGTACCCCTCCGCCATTATCTCCAACCATTCCAAATCCCTACAAATACACAAAGAAAATCGATCAGCAATTTTCAATTTATCCTTAGACTTCTGGATTTGTAATTTCTTAATGGTATCAATAAAGTTTCAGAGTAAGGATATCTACGCTCCGAATACGAAAGGTGGAGGTCATCGGTAAGCCTTGAAGAACCATGCCAAAAATATTTATGGGTTCTTTGATTTGCTAGTACTTGTCACCAGATGAGCATCCATTACACATTATGGATTCTATTATTGTAAATTTGGACTGTTTATTAAATTCTCCATGTTTTTATATATTCTTTTTAATGTAAACTGCACAATTTGACATCGGTATAGAAAATCCAAAGCCCTTTGAACTTTGAGCTTTCATTCATTCGCGCACTTATCTTTTATACTTTCATCGCAATATTTTATATAAAACATAGCTGCAACTAGGGTCTACAAATGACCAAAACCACTGTGCCGAGACTCTGCTGATTCGATTGCAACGCCGCCCGCAACACACTTCAATTCATGCACATATCAACTACCAGGAGGCCATTGAAAAGCAATGGCGGGCCATTCTATAACCAGCTCTCCTGTTTGTTCCACACAATCTTCATTTTCTTTTCCTGTTCCGCTGGCTTTGTTGTTTGGTTGCTTGCTTTTCACCTACAGACTTAGAAGATGACAAATACCAGTTTCTTGCTTACTTACTGGCACGATGTTACTGGAATACCAGTGAGTGAAGAAATCAGTCACTTTACTGGCACAATGGAAGCAGCGGCTTTGACAGGCGTCCAGTTTGGCCTTGCATCGTCCAGGGAAATTGTAAGTGCATGCACAAAATAGAGAAAAATAATGGGAAATCGAGTTCTTGTTTACTGCAATTCTGAGGCAAATAGTATATTTTAACTTAGTTAGAACTCATTTTCATGCCAATTCAGTTGGAAACCATCTTTGAAGTCTGAATGTGTATGTTAAGCAAAATATAGCATTTTTTTTTTGGTTGGGAGTACACTTTTAACCAGTTATCAGCCTTCACGACTCTCTCATGCTTGGTAATGAGCTTATAATTTTCTTGTTATGAGCGGTGAAGAATCTCGACAGAACCTAAGCTGGGGTTTGGCTGGGGTGGGGTAACATCCCTCAAACAAGTTTGGTATAAACTCTTTTAAGGTTGAAGCCAATTACATTAAAACTAGTGACTCAAAAGTATGGGAATGAAAGCCTTTCACACTTGATTTTCTAGGATTTCGATCTACAGAGAATATAGTAATTGAATTACAGATTCATACATAATTTATGGTTTCCCCATCATCGTCAAACTCAAATAAAATTCCCTATACAAATTCAATATACAACTCTCTCAAAGTGGAATCCAAATACATTAAAAATAGTCTTGCAAGTGCATGGGAATGCAAAGGTTTCACAATGGAGTTAATTGGATTTAGAGCTACAGAAAATATGGTCATGGAATTAGTGAGTAATACATAATTTATGGATGTCACAACATCATCAAACTCATACAAGATATTGGGCATTGTTCGAGACCCAGGTTTCTCTAAGAGGCCTCGATCCCGTGAAGCAACATCATCTGGAAACTTTAAGGTCATATCATAATGAACTCTATGTAACTTTGGAATGTATTCTTCTATGTATATGTAACTTTGGAATGTATTCTTCTATGTATCTTATATATTGTAACCCGATGTTTATTCCGGGATGTCTCTATTATGTATTTGAGTCATGTGGTCATGCCCCGATGTTCCGATTGGGAGGATTAATAATATAATCAAGTCATATCAAGTCATTAGGTAAGTCCCCACAGTTTCGGGGCACTTGAGTTATTATACACTAATTAAGGTGTAGGCTCGAGTAGCAATTATTAGGTTGAGCCTACGTGTGAAAAGGCAATTCAAGTGAACGGATGAATATAAATAGAGAGTGAGAGTCTCTCTATTTATCACTTGTGAAATACATCACTTGCTCTCCCAAGTGTGGGCACTATTGGAGAAGGAAATTTTGGGACTAGACAGAAGACAGAAGACTACTGCTGTTTTGGGAGATCTCTTACTGTTTTGGTGTTGATTCTATCTTAGAGGAAGTTGTGGGGTTTTCTCTTTTATGGTTTCCTTGAGGAAAATTCTTTGTGTCTCTTGTCTCTTGTGATGTGCTTGTGTTTTATTGCTGTGCTTGTTATTCTCTCAGTGAAAAGATCCTAAGATCATAATGCTAGCTTAAATGTGATGAAAAACTAACATGGTATCAGAGCTAACCTGAGAAGAAGACATTGTGCAGCTACAGGAACTAGGGCTTCCTATTTTGTGGATCTTCCTCCACATATTTTCAGCAAAAGTATGCTAAGATGACTCCCCATTGAAGGGTGCATCTTTCTGTCGATGCGGAATTCAATCTCAAGCATTTTCAGTTTCGATGTGGAAATTAGGGCTTTCTACAGAAGAGGAATTTTTGAGTGAGACCAGCATAGGGTTATTATTCTCATAAAAACCAAAGTTTAGAGACCTGGATCAAGAAATTTGGTTGGGTGAAACTCCAGGAAAGTCAAACCCTAGTTTGACCCTGAGCTAGGAGAAACACTAAATACTAAAACTGCTAAGTTTTGGTACAGTCGCTATATTCCGAGATTGGAAAAGTCTCAAAAGATGAAAATTGCAAGGGCTGAATATAAAATCCTGATGAAGCTTGTGTCCAAAAATCAGACTCAGATTCTCTGTACTCCAGGAGATATGATCTCTCCAAGTTAGGGTTCCAGCCTCTTCCAGAATTCATCCCTAAACAGGACATCTGGGGAGATATGCAATATCTTGAGCTACAGAGGTCCAAATGGAATTCCTGAAGATGTTCCAGAAAGGGCATAGACTTTACTTTCGTTGGTCTAAATATCAGACTTAGAAGATGAACCAATGACACGTGGCATGCCGTACAACTTCGCTGTTCTGAACAGTCCTGTAACAGGTCACCTTGGGAAAAGGATCATAAATCCCAAATGGTGAAACCAATTCTAATGAAACCTATGGTGTTAGATCAGGGACATGTGAGGTTACCTCAGTGCGAAATTTCAGACATAGAGGATCAGTAATTTCGGAGATATCATAGAAACAGTAACAGGAATTTCTGCAGAAGAAATCAGTAAATTAGGGCTTCCTGTTTCGGGAGCTTCCCTCCACTGTTT